>CM042147.1:47443946-47446446 GCA_023376005.1 Doryteuthis pealeii | reverse complement strand
GGTCTCAATTCACTTATGGACAAGCATATCACAAGCCACACCCAGGAAAATGTTGCAAAATTGTTTAATTTTTTCACTAGAATATCGTTTATCAAGAATAACGAATAGATCTATTTTTGCGTACCCCATAACAAGTTCCTATGCAAAATATATCAAGTTATGAATGAAAATTTTGCGCAATACTATGTTAATCAATTGAATTTTACCGACTGATCCATCAAGTCTACATTTTCTACAGGTTTGCTTTAGTATTTAAATCATTTCATAGTATTTCTGTCCATATTGGTAAGTGTGCTCAAATTCCTAACTTTGAGTGCTTTCATAGACAGATTATCAGTCATATGGAAATCCGATCTCAGACATGTTAAAGTGACATTGTTTCCAAGCCGTCGTTATCTATATATATAAAAAGGAAGTTTGGTATGTACGTGTCGACTTATAACTCACAAACGAGAGGTCATTCATATTTGAAATCTTGCGTACCACTTAATATGCTTATAACTAAGAAACACACAATTTTTATTTTTAATAATTAATTGATATAATTCAATAATTAAGAAAAAAAAATTTAAAATATCATTTACAGTGGAGTGGGGGTACTCCACTACCCTCGACACTTTCAACTTTCAAGACAGAAAAATCAAAAACTAACATAATCTTCAGCTACACCCACCCCCAGCCACCGTCGGCACCTTTGAAGTGGCGTCAGCCGACAGAGATGGATGCCATCTGTAGGCCTCGCTAAAAAAAGAAAGAAGGAGGAAAAAAAGAGTTCTGAAATAAATAACACTCCCGTTAAGACACTTCCGCCCAACCCTCACCACAGGTTGTGAACTTACCGTTAAAACAGTCCCACCCAACCCCATTGTATAAAAAAGAAAGACATTTTTTTTGTAATTTCTAAATTATTTTAGAAATAAAAAATTGTCTTTCTTTTTTATACAGTAAGCGTTTGATGGGGCTCTTATTCTAAGCATATAATTTTAATATATGATTTTAGAAAAAACTTTATCACTTGAACGAAATAAGCAATTAAGAAATGAATTTGAGTTTTTGTCATATGTACAAAACAATTTTTAGAAAAATAAATTTAAGTTCCCAAAAGTGCAAAAGTTAAAGATTACATTTTTTAAATAATATTTTAAATGTAAAAAAATAATAATAATTCCAAAAATAAATATTGTAATGTACAAATTCTCGGTAATGTTTTTAATTCTATAAATTATTTTCCTCTTATACTCTCTCTGGTGTACTTTAAAAAAATTTAGTCTGGTCATGGACCGAGTACTTTTGCTAGTATTATATATAGTAAAGCTGGTAACAACCAGACAGCGAGGGTGTCTATTCCCCTTTTCACTAGCGATATACCTAGGAGATTGTTTTTAGGGTCTTAGACGGATCGTCACATCTACCATCAGCTCGTCACTTTAATGCACAGATTTCTGTACTGCGCTTATGCTCAGTTGGCCAGGGCCGAACTCTCTACCGATTGCTGTTAAAGTATAACCACACTGATGAAAGGTGCAACCTCGAAACACGTGTCTGTGAACTACTTATTTATTATATATACTCCCACTTTGGTTGAGTTCTCTAAATAGGGATTTAATTGTAAAATTAACCGTTCTGGCGTGTAGCCAACCCTCGCTTTGTTTACAAAGTTAGAGGACTCTAATGAATTCATTTCCGCTTACAAATATATCAATTAAATATTCTTCTATATTTGACAGCCGCTATTGGCCGCATGGGTAAGAGACTTGGCGGACGAAAATTCATTCAGGTATCAAACCTGGCTAGGGGTAGCTGTTAAAGTATAACCACTCTCTCTCTCTCTCTCTATATATATATATATATATATATATATATATATATTGAAAGATGGATGGATAGATAGATATAAAGACTACAGCATATAATCCTCTTGAAGATAATGATGTACGGGGCTGAAAACGCTTTTGAAAAATAAAAGCACCTTCTCTACCATTTGGACACTGATATAATATAGATTGCACGAAGGCTTGAACGTAAGCGATACAAAATCATTAAGAATAAATATTCCATGGTATGTAACCTTTTTGAATATACATACATTATATATATATATATATATATATATATATATATATATATAAATAATGTTGAAAGGAAAAATAAATAAAGTAAAAATGTTGAATGGATAAAATAGATATGAGTTACTAACACGTGTTTCGGCCAGAAATTTTTTCATGTACACATGTATTCTATTCATTATCATTTTAAATATAAAATAGAATAATAATAGAAAATTATAGAATTTTTAAGCATACAAGTAATAACGGCCTTCATCAGAGTAAAATGTTTGATATATACTCTGATGAAGGCCGTTATTCTTTGTATGCTTAAAGATTTTATAATTTTCTATTATTATTATTATTATTTTATATTTAAAATATTAATAAATAGAATACCTGTGTACATGAAAAACTCCTGGCCGAAACACGTGTTAGTAACTGATATTAAATAT
>CM042147.1:47391446-47441446 GCA_023376005.1 Doryteuthis pealeii | reverse complement strand
ATTAAAGTGTTTAATCACGGAACTAAAATTCAGGTATGTAATATTAATATTTGCCAAGATTGAAGTAATGTTATGAAATTTTGATAAGAGTTACGAATCATTAAGAGATTGAATGATAAAATTAAATTACAATAGAATTAATAGATCACAGTTCACACTCAGTTTGTGATTACGCACTAATATAATTGTTTGATTGCTTTTAGACTGAAATATTTATTAATACAAAATATACCTAATCGGTTAAAACATTTTCTATACATCCGGGGATATACTAAAATATTGTTAAATACTGAAATGGAAAAAAAAAAAACAAATTTTAGTTACATGTTTAGTAGGATTGGGGTACTTACTACTCAAATAAATCCCCAAATGGGTTAGAAGGGACTCCTTAGCCTTGGTCGGCAACCCATCTAAGTTAAAGAAAAGTCCGACACAAAACCACCACTTCCTTTTAAGGTAAGGCTAAGTGAGTAAATCCTGAATACAAATCAGGAGCCCGAGTGCCTAAGGTCGTGTGATGCTGAATTTCATTGCTACCCAGCAAATCCTTCGACACTACCGTTGCCAAACTGTATTGGTTCCTTACCTTTCCTTTGGATCACAACGGCAGTGTGTAGAGGGGAGGTTGCTGTTTGAGCAACAGCTCATCTTCTATATGAAGCCGTCTAGGCTATGTAGTTAAAAAACAAACAAACTTGACACTACGTCATCGTCACCCGTAGACGGGAGGAATCCAACAACAATAACAAGTTATGTAACTAAAAAGTTACTCAGATTTTTGAATGAAGTGGGAAAGGTGAGCTGTTGGTTTCTCGTTGTTCGATCAGTGCCAACAGAATTTTGGGATGACGGGGTTGGAAGCTACATTTCGGTTTCTGATTGGTCGGCCTAAGGTGGGAACGAGACTGAAAGTGTAAGTTAAAACTTAGCAGTTTTGTTAGAGTATTCGAAAAGATCAGTGTTATAGACTACCCTAGCTTACCTTTTCGTAGAGAATAAATGAGCTGGTCCAAGACTATTTGTACACTGCTGTTTTAGAACATCTGGATGATTGCCTGAGCCTGCTTCAGAGTGCTTCAGCCTCTGGAGTTGCTAAGTAAAATTAACAGCGTTGATCCCAGGAGGCTATCCCCCCAGACAATACCTACCCCCTTGATTTAAAGGGCCATGACTGGGTTTATTGCCCAGCGCCTGAGGTGCCCCCTTGAGGGGAATGCCGACGGAATCAATGCATTTTTTGTGCCTACCACCCATGAGCTTCGGCTTGTGGGTGGACCCATATAAAATGTCCTTGTGTCACGCCCTCATAAGTGGGATGAGAGGCAAATACCCTGAGACTGCGAAGATTACGGAACAATTACGCGAACCTTCTACCACGATATTTTAGCGCTCTGTTGCGATTTACTCTATGTCTGACACAAACTGTAGTTGGATGTACTAATATAATGAATATTGCATGATCCAGTATACAACATCAAGGTATTTTACTTGATGCTAAAATTAAATATGAGCGCTGAAAAAAACAAAAGAACGTCTTGTGTTCTTTATTAAAGACTAAGCACCTATACTAGACGAGATATCCCCAAGAGGACCCAAGTAGTTCTAGACCACTCGAAGAACAACGAGAATGCCATCCAGCCCAATATCCTCCAACGAAAACAGAGACTAACCGACCCCAATCTATAATAGCAGAGACCTAACCAGATCCAGTCCAGATATAAGTAGAACCGTATAAGTATATTACAATCTACCCTCCAACTTCTCTAAATTGACCATACATACATTTCCAAATGGATCCCGCCAGGTCAGATATTGAGATATACTTAATGATTTATGATCTTGCAACATCGTCTGGTCAAAAAATGAAACCGTCCAAATCAACAAAGATGAAATCCAAAATGTAAATTCTCATTATGCGCTGTTGCTTAACCACCTAATTCTTATTTCTTATGAGTATCGAAACCCCAGCTAAATAATAAATCATTCCGTTTTTATCATAAAGAAATGGAAGAAAAGAGACACGCTACACAGAAAAAATATAATAAGAAAAAGAGTAGGGGAAAGATAGAGAGAGCAGGTGAGAGTTTGGAAGTGATATCGCTATTATGTTTAAATCGATCATAATAAAAAGAAGGAAAGAAAGGAAAAAGTGTGAGAGAGTTAATATTATTATACTTTTAACATACTGAATTATTTAACAATAGCTCTTTAGCAGATCCGTTCGTCCGTGTCGAATACGTGTAATTGAACGGCTTTCGAGATCGGCGATTAAGTAGTTAACTAACCACGTATTAGAGCTTTTGATTGGCTGGCTTGTTGCAATATGACTTGTGTGAGCTAGAACTGCTAATGGAAGGAGGAGGAATAAATAACAAAGGCTTAAAAAATAGTGATGACCCAAAAGAGGAGAGCGATGGTTTTGACCGTAGCGTGACCCGAACGAAGAATTGAGGGGCAAGCGGAAGTCGGGTGTTGACGGAAGTCACGTGGTGACGTGGGGGAAGTAAGAAAGGGTTCGTCTCTTTTTGCCGGCGTCCGTCGTGGGGGACAGACCTGATGGAATCCAGTAATCTAGTAGTGTTCTCTCTCTCTCGTTCTCTCTGCCTCCCCCCTCCCTGGTAGAAGCCACTAGACGAGCACGTTAATAAAGGCTGGGAGTTTGTGACGACATGTTTCTCGTGTTATGATTTTTTATCGGAGTTTTAGTACCGTGAGTATTGCAACGTAACAGGCTTTACATATATATATATATATATATATATACATATATATATATATATATTTGGTCTGTTTATAATAATTAAACATTGAGCTCTCATACGGAACCTGAACTCTACAACAAACTACTGGTAGAGAATAGGACCAGCCTAGAATCAGTTTGTATCAAGAAACTTGGTATCCCAACAAAGAATATATATATATCCACGCGCACGGATAGACTCTATAAGTGTAAGAGGTGGACTTGAGCACACCTTATATGCCTAAAATATTCCCACAGTTTTCCCAACAATGAGTGTGATAAAAACGAAGTAAATGAACAAATGAGTTTCAACAGAGCAAATTTGTTGATCTAACGCACTGGGATCTGTGACGTTTGCTGCTCAAAACCACATTGGAGCCCTTTATAGATTTCAATATGTGCGTTTCGACGTTCACTGCCCAGCGGCTACGCTACCACACACCGAACTAGAAGAAATCTATTCTATTTTGCGAACATTCAATTGGTCCCACTGTAGATTTTCTATTGGCTCAAGTTTTCATTTCTCGCCTCAATAAGTATTATCGGTTGTTGGTGAATTGTCAGTTTTTGGAACATTAACGATATTTTCTCACTGCAACTGGGCATGTGTAGCCATAAACCAACACTCTGACCTAGTTTTCTGTTCATAAATGTGTGAACCTCTCCAAAGTCACTGAATTGGTTTTGCTCAGTCGGTAGAGCGTCAGCCTTCGAATCTCAAGGTCCCAGGTTCGATACCGGACCTCGCCAAATCAGCGTATGAGTAGCAAAGGGGTCTGTGCAGTAAAGTGAGTAGCTGACGGTAGGCGTGGTGCTCTACATCAGATGCTAAAATAATCTCCGTGGTCTAGCGCTAAGTGAAAAGGGGATAGACTCCCTCGCTGTCTGGCTGATAAGTCACTCCGACGACTTTACTGACTTTAACTTTTTAAATCGATACATTTATTTAAAACACGCAAAATATATCAGTCAACTTAAATATTCGAAGCCGGTTTATCTGCTTACACACACACACACATATATATATATATATATATATATATATATATATATATATATATATATATACCAACCCATCGGCAAGAGCAGGATGGGATACAAAGCCAATTTCTTAAACGGAGTTTAACTGGTTAAAATTCAGAATTTTCCATCTCCTAGACTGGTAACCTAGCCAAAGTTAAAGTGTCCAGTCTGTCCTACTATTTTACCCATAACTGGAAGGAGAGAATGTGAAATGCAAACAATCTCATCCAGGATTTGAACTCGGGTCGACGAGTCCATTTACAACGATTTTACCTATTACAACACGCGCATCCAACCTATATCTGCTTATAGAGATTTAAGTCGGACATCCGCAGTTGTAACATATCGCTGGTCAATATTCTGACTCATTAGTTAATTATATATATGTGTGTGTGTGTGTGTTTGTGTGTGTGTGTGTGTGTGTGCGCGCATACATAACATAAACTCATTCATATGTATATGTATTTAGTTGTGTGTTCATATATATATATATATATATATATATACATACATACATACATACATATTTGTGTGTGTGTGTGTGTGTGCACGCGCGCGCACATAATATTATTATGTATGGAGGCACGCGGTGTAATGGTTATTGTAGTAAATTGACTAGTCAACTCGAGTTCAAATTATGGAAGAGGCTGTTTTCATTTCACCTAGCGTCAATACCCGCTGGGAAGTTATGCATCTAAATAATCTCCCTCCAGCTATGGGTAGATAGTAGGGTAACTGACTGTTTAACATTTGTTGGGTAAATAGTCTAGAAATATGTTAGAAAAACTCTGAATTCAAACCTGTTCAACTCCGCTTTAAAAATTGAGCTTGTGTCACATCCTACCCGGAGTGGATGATTATATATATATATATATATATATATATATATATATATATATATATGATATTATACAATACATTTAAGGTGCAATTGTTACCAATGGTTTCTAAGCAGCATGTTAGCCACTTTTCTTCAAGACAACGCGAGAAGTCTTCATCACACTAAAAGGCAACAAAACGAACTTCAATAGTTATCAAGCGCGTTGACTCGAAGAAAAGTGTCTAACATGCTGATTGGAAACCATTGGTAACAATTGCACCTTAAATGTATTGTTTACTATAAAGAACAAATAAATACAGCTCACACATCCGTAATCGAGCACTTTATTTTCAATTCTCCAAAAATATGCAATAGACTACACACACACACACACACACACACATATATGTATATATATATATATAATATATATATATATATATATACGTGTGTGTGTGTGTATGTGTGAGTGAGTGAGAGAGAGAGATTGTATGTGTGTGAGAGAGAGACAGACAGACAGAGTTGAGTGACTCGGTGATGAAGTGTGGATATGTTTTTTCACTGGAATGCAGTCAATTGTGATGTGGTTATTAATGCAGTCAAAATCGATAACTGCACCAAAATAGTCAACCAATGCATAGACGAAGATCAATGCAGAGAAGATGATAAAAAAATGGATTTAATTAACAATAGTTTTGTGTTGGTAATTTGAATTAAACTACAAAGTTCACGACCAGACGCTGTTGAGCAAATGGAGACAAATTATCGATTAATAAAGAAATCATTCGTATTTCCTTTTATCGATTAATGTCGTACATAATATTTCACTCAACTAAATTGACGTCCAATTGTTTGCAAGTCACCAGCAAATGTAAAACAGTAGGTGGATGTTAAAAATGATTAATATATCAGGCGAGAAGTAATTTATTTTAAAATGGCATAGAAAATCACTGCAGAGGAAGGAAGTCGGCCTTTCCACCAGGGGAATATCCCAGTAAATTGAAAAAAAAAGGAGAAAAAAGAATGAGAATGAAGGAAAGAAAAAAAGAAAGAAAGAAAGAAATGGCTTCACATATTTTTAGAATCATCTCTGGTTCACGCCGTGACGAATATATAAACAGCTAACAGGTAAAGTGATATACAGAAGATTTTGTTATATCAGGTGCATTTCCCACGAAGTGCATTTAAACTTACATATTAATTGATAAGACGACTCTATGCAATTATTTTTCAGATTTTGCTGTTATTTTAGGTGGGAATTATATTTTTACTAATGTTACCGTCTGTACGTACCTGTAGTAAGAATTTTTGTATCAGGCTCCGTTAGATTCAGAATAACGGATTCCAGTGGAAAGTTACCTAGCCGTTTATTGACGGTAATAACATTTTTGCTTCACCCGTTAGAAAGCGTGAGATAGCTTAGCTTCAGATGCGAGCAGAGATTCAGACCGACTGGACTGGAAAATCGCTCGCTCTGAGGGTCGCTTCTCCTTTGTTAAAATAAAGCTATAGAAGAAAACAACGTCTTGTTTGTTAAGTTATTAAACAAAAAGAACAGTCAGAGAAACCAACAAGAAAGAAGAAACAGACCCATTCGATCAGCTCGAGAATTTAACTCTAAGAAGAATATGGCGGCCGAGTTAGAAGCAGTAAGCAGCGAGTAAACAAAGAAGAGCCATCAACTCATCTCATCATCTATTATCTGTCTCTCTTTGCATATATATATATATATATATATATATATATATATATACACCAGATGTAGTATAAAGGGTATACAACACTAATTTGCTCATTCAGGATTACACATTTTGCTTATTATAATCTTCTTGTGTTGCTGATGTAAACTAATCTCGAACATTAGTCTGTAGTAAGTCGTGTGTTATATATATTTATATATATGTTGTACACATCTTACTAGCATCAAACATGATTCAACAAAATGGAGAAATAACGAAGTTGTATTTAAATAAACAACCTATATTAAAATAAAGTTAAAAATGTAGTACAGGATACCGGGCAAAGTCCTTTTCATTGTTGTTGTTTTAAAGTTCATATTTTATCTTATTTTACTTTCCGATTATGGTGCTGACTTGTTTGCATGACGACTACTTGTCTGTCATCCTCATCAATTGAGTTCTTCCCCTTCTTCCTAGAATTCCCGTTTCTTACTTTTTGGCACTCGATCTTGAATTCAGCGTCTGTTAGTTCCGTTATTGTATTTTTGGAATTCTTACTCCCTCTTTTTCAGACAATCGGCAACCGCCATTTTATTAATCGTTACAAGTCCTTCACAAATAAAAAAAAAGCAGCAAACAAATGTGTCGTTTGAACTCGTTAAAAAAGATCCCAGTGAATAAGTACGGAGTACAATTGGTAGAGCATCGGCCTAAAAACTACAAAGTTTCTGGTTCGATACTAGCACTCGTCAATGTGGTAAAGTGGTGAGCTAATGGTAGGTGTGGTTCCCCACACCAGACGACTAGCACTTTCGAAATGGGGATAGACTCCCTCGCTGTCTGGCTGTTACCGACAATAGACCACTGTCGTTGTGGTTCAAAGAAAAAGCAAACAAAAAAATTGTTTGGCAATTATAGTCAAACAATTTTTTTGTTTTCTTTTTTTTTCTTTTTTTCAGTGTTATCCCGAAACTTTTGCGACACTATATTGTCGCAAGAGTTTCGGGATAACACTGAAGTTCAGCGTCACAACACCTTTGGAACTCCGGACCCAGATTTAATTTGGGGGTTTATTCCCTAGACGTCTTTGGAATGAGATATAGCCTCAAGACAGCGGTGGATGTATAACAACTTTTCCTTGACTAGATGAATTGCTGTCCAAGACTAAGTACCCCTTCATCACCATTACTCCCAGGTCCACTCTGCCCGGAGTAGTAGTCCCTGTTAGGATCCTATCTATAGTTTAAATAGAAAAAATGTTTATAATAAACTTTCTACCAAACTATAATTTACAAATAACTTAAACTTTACCCTATAAACTTATTCATTAAACTGATTTCCAATCCTCTTAGTAACAAACAACTGCAAAGACCCTATTATCAAAAATCAATAAAAACCCTTGGAAAAAAGACAACAATAAATTTGACCATCCTTCGCAAACCGCTTGCCATAAAATAACCCTAGATGGGTTGATATGCCGTTAAAATCAATCAATCACTGTCTATTTCTGGGTTGGTTTGGGCTGGATTTCCTCTTAGCTGGATCTTCTGTTATGCTGGATCTTCTCTGTGCGTTGTTATTTTGTTTTTAATTAACCAAACAAGACTTTCCTTTTGTTTCCAGCCCATATTTTATCTTCATGAATGTCAGATCAACAATCAAATGTGCAGAGCTTTTGACTATTTGAACGAGAGCCTTACTCAGCAAAATCTGATTTTCTACTATTATCTTCCCCACATTCAATTGAGAATGTATGTGAAATAGTGTTACTATAGTAACAATAACAAAAGAAACAACAACAAAAAGAGCAAACATAGATAATACCCCCAAGAATAGAAAGTTTAGGTTGTGTGTGTGACAGAGATGAAATGGTTAATCACAAAACAAGTGAACTAGCATAAAGGGGTAGAAGGCTAGACCTACAGTGATGTTGAAATCTGCAAAGGTACTTGGAAGCTTTTGAATATTGTCCTGAACTGTTAAAAGTGGTATGAAAATTCGCGTAGAATAAAAAACCTTATCATAATAGAGATTCACTGTTTATCTGACTGCAACCGAAACAGCGAAACTGCTTACGTCACAAAACCCTTGGAATTCCTTAAGTTCAAAAATATTTAATGTATAGTCAAAATTAGTATTAATTCATAGAATAAATTATATTTATTAACGATGTCTCTATGGAAATATTAGATTTGACTCAAAGCAGCCCATGTTATTAGCGTGTTTAAAATCCTATATGTGTCTTATGTATCTCTAAGAAATAAAGGTTTATATGGTTTGTTTTATTTGCATACTGGTTTTAACAAAACCACGTTTAATAAATAATTACTTGGTGTTATTGATTTCTAATAGTATTGTTTTATTCTCCAGCTTATTAAATCAATCTTATGAAGGAGTTTATATAAAAAACAATTAAGATATCTTATTATAATGGAGATTGTGTGTTTTCTGTCTGTAACCGAAACTATATTCCTACTCAAGTCACAATTCTCTTAGTTATTGACATCACATTCTCAATGATTTTATTTTTTATCTAAACCTCAATTATTAATAAAATTGTCTTACATTATTAATACTGTTAACTATGTCTACATACTGACAACATTCAATTGTATTTATATATACAATTAAATTAGCGGTTTTCAGTGTGAATGGGAAGGCTAATTTGCATATTAATATTAAAAAATCGAATTTAATAAATATGTGCTTAGTATTATTGATTTCTAACTATTTGGTTTTATTTTAATGAATATAAGCAAAAATCTCTTCAATGAATCTTAAATGAAATCCATTAACAAGATAAAATAACTGTCATTTTATTCTTTACTTCCTCTTTTAACTAAATACTTAAATTAGAAAAAATAACAATGAAAGACGAGAGTGATGGAAGAGTAAGTTTCAGTTGTTCCATTTTTTATTATACTCCCTTGTTTCAAATCTTTTATTATACTCCCTCTGTTTCAAATCTTTTTATCTGTATTCTTATTTAGTTTCATTAGCCTTTCTGATTTAAAACAATATTTTATTATATTAAAACTTAAATACTTGCACCCGGAGGGTGCATATATTTGCTAGTACTTATAATGATAAAACATTTTATATACGTTCTTATATAATTCCGTTAGTCTTTCTAATTTTAGATGGTAAGATACCGGATGAAATAACGTTGTTTTCATTCACTGGTAAAAAATGTTTAGTATAGAACGTCAAATGTTGCGCAGAAACTTTCCACCATCGGTTTCTTCTCGTAGATCCGCTGTCCGCCAAACCGCGTAAGAAAATAGTGCGAAAAATCACACCCTGACCGGAGAGGAAAATTTCCTACAGATCACTGTTGATAATATTTGGCATAATCAGCCAAGAAGCTGTCTTATCCGACAAGACGGTGCGGCGGCATCGAGACTTCAGGAGGAATTGCAGAAGACAACCTGCCCATTTCAACACCTCACTATCTCCATAACTCCAGCCAATACACTGGCTATCTCGACTGACGTTAGATAGGTCTTATAAGAAAAAAGAGAAAATGAGATAGGGGAGAATAATAATATGGTTATCTGACTTGATTTCTTTTTAGGTTTTGTAGAAATCTCAAAGAATAGAGGTGTCATACAAATACCCGGTGTTCTTTTCATAACCAAAAGACTCAGGTTTAAGAGTAAATAAATAGAACTGTAGGAATAGAATTTGATTAAAGTTGCTTGACCGGAGGGCAAAGAAGAGAGCAAGTTGAATTTATGTCTAGAAAAATCGAGACACTAGGTCAATTCCCATTCTTTTACATTCCCACCGAAAAACTAAGAAATATTTTTTAAAAGTACATAACTATTTATTGATCTGGTATCAAAACAGTTTTATTACATACTTGATAGGTAGCCTAATAATTATGTACAGTAATTGTAGCGTCGATACTAAAATAACGGTTAGTGGAAAAACACGAGAGGGATGATCGACATCGTTGGGTTTGTGTTTGACTTTTCTTCCGGGTTGCTAGTTCATCCGTGGGAAATTAGCAGGAGAAAATCCTTTTTTGGCTGATGACTGGAAGCGACAGACTGCCAAGGCGTCTTCGTCCAAGTAGCCAAAATCTCGCACGCGTGTTTGTTGATATGAAATTCACAGAAAATAAATGTGAGTTGGAAACAAAACGAAAGTCTTGTGTCGTTAATTAAGATGAAAACAACAATGTCACTCACTGATTACAGAATATGGAATGAAATTGTGTTTTTTTTATTGTTTTTCTTGTTTCATTAAACGGTTTTCTCAAACAGGGGATGCAAGTTGGAATTTTCCCTGATTCCCAATATTTAACTTTACTACTGAGATAACACATTGCAGCAGCTCGGCAGAACCAGTCATCTCGGACTTTTCCCTGTCACCGGACCAACTGCCGGACTGCCAAGAGTCCTGTTCGCCCTCTTTCCATTTAGAATACCTAATGCACAATTATCACTCCATGTGAGTGAGGACTTCGAGGGCTTCCATAAACAAGCAAGCAACATTTCACACTACGTCAATTACAATCTAATCAATATAGCAATTAACTTTACAATAATTAGACACTTGTTCCATGTGAATTATGTTTAAGATACGCCTGTACTATTACACAGCGTTGTTATAACTGGTTCATTGGTGGTTTCGGGTCTTTCAACATAATACCCACCTCGCCAGTTAGATCCCACTGAAACCGATTTAACCCTAGTGCGTCACCCATCTAGTTGAACGCTAGCAGATAAACTGGCTTTAAATAGTAATACCAACGCATACCTCGGCTTCTGTACATCTGGTTGGCTAATACGGGAGATAATCTGTGTTGACTGTAGATGTTATAAACCGGTCAACGAGGCACAGACACTTTTTTTATAATTCATTGGTATGGCTGGACCTAACGGTTAGTAGACAATTTCCTTTTTAACATACTAAAAAATATACGATAGATGGGGCACGACGCGTTAAATATTAATAAAGCGAAACTGGCTATATATAGATTGCTATCACTAATAAAATCCTACCCTAAGTATCCATTAGGTCCTTGTCCATCTTTTAAGTATTTGATGAACCAAATATCAACAATAATATATTGTTCTTCGTTTTAAATATTAATAGCCATTTTAACCAGTTTAATATAATAGCGAGTTTCTAACAACGGCTGTACTTTACTACTAACCATGTTTAGTTGCTAGTTTTACTGTAAAATGCATTTTGTTTGAAATAATGTCCACCTCTTAATGGAAAAGTAATCAATAGAATCTGAGAGGTTTTTAATTAAATTATTAATTAAATGGGAAATTGTGTTTTCATGACATTTTCATTGCATGGTGAAAGCTAAATTAAACAACAATGTCACTCACTGATTTCAGAATATGCAATGAAATTGTTTTTTGTTTTTTATTGTTTTTATAGTTTTTCTTGTTTCATTAAACGGTCTTCTCAAACAGGGGATGCAAGTTCGAATTTTCGCTGATTCCCAATATTTAAATTTGCTGAGTAAATATGAGATCCATTATAACATGTCACAAAAAGAAGCAAAAATAGAGAAATAAGTAAAACTTCTATTTAACTGTATTTATTTTCACTGAATACTAAAACTACTATTTAACTGTATTTATTTTCACTGAATACTAAAAACTACTATTTAACTGTATTTATTTTCACTGAATACTAAAACTATTATTTAACTGTATTATTTTCACTGAATACTAAAACTATTATTAACTGTATTTATTTTCACTGAATACTAAAACTATTATTTAACTGTATTTATTTTCACTGAATACTAAAACTATTATTTAACTGTATTATTTTCACTGAATACTAAAACTATTATTTAACTGTATTTATTTTCACTGAATACTAAAACTATTATTTAACTGTATTTATTTTCACTGAATACTAAAACTATTATTTAACTGTATTTATTTTCACTGAATACTAAAACTATTATTTAACTGTATTTATTTCACTGAATACTAAAACTATTATTTAACTGTATTTATTTTCACTGAATACTAAAACTATTATTTAACTGTATTTATTTTCACTGAAATACTAAAAACTATTATTTAACTGTATTTATTTTCACTGAATACTAAACTATTATTTAACTGTATTTATTTTCATGAATACTAAAACTATTATTTAACTGTATTTATTTTCACTGAATACTAAACTATTATTGTATTATTGTATTTATTTTCACTGATACTAAAACTATTATTTAACTGTATTATTTTCACTGAATACTAAAACTATTATTTAACTGTATTTATTTTCACTGAATACTAAAACTATTATTGGACTGTATACCATCGAGTTGTACAGGAAATTCCAAAAATTTGTCTAAATGATCGTGATTCTTCTCGGGACATATATCGGAATGATAGGCGTGCAAAAACAACGTCATTATCTTATTATAATGGAGATTGTGTGTTTGTCTTTCTGAAACCGAAACTATTACTACTCAATTCACAGTTCCCTTAGTTATTTACATCACATTCTCCATGATTTTATTTTTATTTAAACCTCAATGAATAATAAAATTGTTTTACATTATTAAAACTGTTGACCATATCAACATACTAATAATACGCAATTGTATTTATATATACAACAAAATAGTGGTTTACAGTGTGAATGGGAAGGCTAATTTGCATATTGATCTCAAACAATTGATTTTAATAAATATATGCTAAGTATTATTGATTTCTAATTGTTTGGTTTTATCTTATTGAATATGTGCAAAAATCTCTGGGATAAATCTTAAAAGAAATTCATTAAGAAGAAGAAATAACTGTAATATTATCCTTTACTTCCTATTTTAAGTAAAGGGTTAAATTAGGAAAATTTACCAATGAGAGACGGGAGTAATGGAAAATGATGGAAGAGTTAGTTTCAAAGCTGTTCTATTTTTCGATAATACCCCCTCTGTTCCAAATCTTTTTGTCTGCATTCTTATTTAGTTTTATTAGCCTTTCTAATTTAACATGATATTTTATTATATTAAAACTTAAAAACTTGCACCCAGCGGGTGCATAAATTTGCTAGTTTAAATAATATATTCAAAAGTTCTTGTTGGTTGGTTGGTTGGTTTTAAAGCATGGCAACCCCTGTTGTGTTCTTTTATGCCAAACACATTTTATTTTATTCATTCTTGATGGGTATTCAATTTTTTAAACATATGTTCTTTCTATTTAACCCATAGAAGGGACCCTAACAGGAACTACCACTCTGGGTTTGAGTGTTTCAAAAATTGATCGAAAAACTATTAAAAATAGTTTCCCAGGTGTGGTCATTACTATACTCGTTTACCCAGGGAACGCCCGAAGAAGGCTGGAGGATACAACGTCCGAAATGTTGTGTTTATACATACCACAATAATGATGAGGACAACAGTCCGAAACATCAAAACTAAGTAGAATTATTTTACATTATTTACAATAATGAAAATTATTCGAATCAAAACTATCCTAAATTTATAACTACAAGAAATATTTAAGTTAAGCATTAATCCCTAAATTAAAATTAGTAAAAAGGCGTTAGAATATATGAGAAAGAAAATGCTGCTTTTTTTTTGTAACTTTGCAAACAACTATATATTAATACACGTTTTACATAACTGTACGACCGTTATCATCTTGCAACACCCTCTGGTTAAAAATGAAACCGTCCAAATCGTCCAAGATGCAATACTAAAATCCTGATTATCTCGTGTTGTATATCCGTCGAATTCTTATTTCTTATGAGTGTCCTCAATTCAGCTAAATGATGGACCATTCTGTTTTTATTATGAATAAAAGAGGAAAGAAAAAAGACATGCTACACAGAAAAAATATAATAGGAAAAAAGAAAGAGTAGAGGAATGATAGAGAGAGTAGGTGAGTGCGTGAAGGCAATAAGGCTCATCTGTTTCAATCGAATATCATGAAAAGAAAGAAAGAAAAACAATGAGAGAGAGAGAGAGAGAGAGAGAGAGAGAGAGAGAGAGGAGAGAGAGAGAGAGAGAGAGAGATGGAGAGAGAGAGGAGAGAGAGAGAGAGAGAGAGAGAGAGGGATTATACTTTTTACATATTGAACTATATTGCAGTAGAAATGAAGTCACCAATCAAACGTTGTAATAATTAATTATCATACTGTAGTATATACACATGTCTCGCTAGTATCTATAATAGTAATATTTGACTTGACGTATAACAAAATCCCTGATTCAGGTCATACTGCTTCCCAAAGTGAAACCTTTACTTTCAAATCCCCGAAATCGTATTTAACAGATTATATTTGAAATGCGACGAAACTGCCCTTCATTGTTATTGTTGAAAATATCAAATAAATTCGTTGATTTTTAAAAAGAAAAAAATAACAAGAATATTCCGCAGCGACAGAAAATCATTTTTTTTTTCGCCAAGTGTCATGAAAAATATGCAAGATCTTGGAACGAAGCCATTATGTTTCATTGTATAATTCGATATTTTTCATAGCTGTTAGGCCGACCTTAGAAAACTATTTCTGAAACCATAAAGAATCCTACGATGCTTTCAACAGCCATTGCTCATACCGACAGGACAAATACGCACCTGCTCGGCTTAAATTAGTTCTCTGGTCATTTTCCCTGGAAAAGCCAATGCAGAGATCGAATAATCGATATGCCTTCATAAACTGTAATTTAACTTTCAACCATATGCTCGCAAGATCCGTGGCACCTTTCCAACTATTGACCGATGTAAGTTATAGCGTCAATCAATAGATTCTTTCTCACTGAAGCAGTAAGAATTGTAAACATTTAAGATACCATCCAAAATATATTGGTTTTATTTTATTATAATGGAGAGTGTGTGTTTCTCTGTCTGTATTTAAAACTATATTACTACTAAAGTCACAATTCCCTTTGTTATTTACATCAAATTCTCCATTATTTTATTTTATTGAAACCTCAATAATTAATTAAAATTTTTACATTTTTATTAATGTTGGCATCATCTACATATCAATAACATGGAATTGTATTTATATATACTAGCAAATATATGCACCCTCCGGGTGCAAGTATTTAAGTTTTAAGGTAATGAAATATCGTATTAAATTAGAAACGCTAATGAAACTAAATAAGAATGCAGATAAAAAGATTTGAAACAGAGGGGGATATAATCGAAAAATAGAACAACTGAAACTTCCATCACCCTCGTCTTGCATTGTTATTTTTTCTAATTTAAGTATTTAGTTAAAAGAGGAAGTAAAGAATAAAATGACAGTTATCTTTTCTTGTTAATGGATTTTATTTAAGATTCATTGAAGAGATTTTTGCTTATATTCATTAAAATAAAACCAAACAGTTAGAAACCAATAATACTAAGCACATATTTATTAAAATCACATTTTTAATATCAATATGCAAATTAGCTTTCCCGTTCACACTGAAAACCGCTAATTTAATTGTATATATAAATACAATTGAATGTTGTCAGTATGTAGACATAGTTAACAGTATTAATAATGTAAGACAATTTTATTAATAATTGAGGTTTAGATAAAAAATAAAATCATTGAGAATGTGATGTCAATAACTAAGAGAATTGTGACTTGAGTAGGAATATAGTTTGTTGTATATATAAATACAATTGCATGTTATTAATATGTAGATATGGTTAACAGTATAAATAATGTAAAACAATTTTATCAATAATTGAGGTTAAAATAAGGATAAAGTTATGGTGAATGTGACGTCAATTACTAAGGGAATTGTGACTTGAGTAGTGATTTAGTTTCGGTTACAGACAGAAAAACACACAATCTCCATTATAATAAGATACAGCAATATCGCGGGTTAAAGTGTGAATGGGAAAGTTAATTTCCATATTGATATTAAAATTTGATTTTAATAAATATGTACTTAGTTTTATTGATTTCTAAACCTTTGGTTTTATCTTAATGAATATGAGCACATACCTCGGAGATAAATCTTTTAAAAAAATGGCATTAACAAGAAATACCTGTAATTCTATTATTTACTTCCTATCTTAACTAAATAGTTAATTTAGATAATTTAGCAATGAAAGACGAGAGTGATGGAGAAGTAAGTTTCAGTTTTTCTATTTATTTAATTATACCCCCTCTGTTTCAAATCATTTTCTGTATTGTTATTTAGTTTCATTAGCCTTTCTACTTTAATGATATTTTATTACATTCAATCTTAAAATCATGCACCTGCAGTGTGCATATATTTGCTAGTATTAGTAATAATTTTGTAATCTGGAATTCAAATATAATTTGAGGGACTAATATGAATTCTTGTCTTATGCACCCGGAAAGTGCATATATTTGTTAGTTCTTTTAAAAATTTGAAACACATCCTTGCCTTTTTGTTGTAAGGAAAGATATTTCCTCGACAAGGTAGATGGAACACATATAGATACGAATACGCGAGGTTGATCAGTAATACGATGCTAGCTTGTCAACCATTTAACCACGTCGTTGCAGATAACAGTGGTAGAAAAAGGGGTAACATAATATTTTATTACATTAAAACTTAAGACAATAAAGATATTTAAGCAACTGAATATATTACAGGGAAATGTGGATTTTTGCATTAAAAAAAAATAACGACGTAAAGAATTTCGAAACATTTGAAAAGATTTATTTTGTCATTTTATTATCTTACTTTGCGACTTTGCAATACCCGAATCCGAATTTCTTTTTTTATAATTTCTTTTTTAATTTTCTTTTTTGTGGTAAAAGTGTTCGTAGCTCGTTTTTACTGTGTTAATCGGGCTAAAATTTATTTTGGAAGAGTTTAACTCATAACTGCACTGTAGTTAAATTTTGTTTCTTAGCTGTTCGAGTCAACATTTTTTTTTCCTAAAAAAAAAAAAACACTGCTGAAAATCCAGCCCTTGATACTAATCAACTCCTTTTTTTCTTTTTTTTTCTTTAAGGCGTTTCCCTGAAGGGTTAATGTGATATTTTACCCCCCCCTCCCGTACTTTCTCGACAAGTAAGTATATTTTCTATTGGATTTTTAAAGAATATAAAATATATTAAACGAATTAGATATAATCTATATATTAATACCGGTGTTCCTTTAATTTCCAACAATACCCGCTGGTTAAAAATGAGACCGTCCAAATCGTCCTGTATGAAATGAAAAAACATGTAAATGCCTAACGTAAAAGTAAAATGAATTGAAAAAAAAAAGTTACATGATTGTTTTATATTAGTAAGATTGGGAATTGTGGTAAAAGAGAGACTAAAGGCATTGTATTTCTCTTAATTTTTTAGATGAGGCTTGATAATGTTTATTATTCTGACTATTGTCTTCATTTTTATAGTTATCTGTTCAACGTTTTGGCCAATGTACATATCGTAGTGGATATAGTCGTTGGTTGAGACAGTTTTAAGTGACAGTTCTCTCTAGGCTGTAGGTTCAATCGTGGTCAAGTCTGAGAGTATCATAGAATAATAATTAACAGAGCTTAACACTTGTTCCCATGTATGGTTAGTGGAATGAGAACAAGATACTCTCGTTGATTAAATAGAGGGTTGAGTTCAAAATTCCGTGATGACTCTCAATTACGACAAGGAGGTTCCTGAGTTCGAAATGAATGTTCCCGAGTTCGAAATGAATGTTCCCGAGTTCGAAATGAAGGTTCCCGAGTTCGAAGTGAAGGTTCCCGAGTTCGAAAAAAAAAAACTGAAAAAGGCCGGAGGGTATTGGAGTCAGTCAGTCAGAATAATGTTGGTTTGGACTACAGCAACTGACTAAGCACAATTGATCTAGTGCCCAGGACAGCTGGTACTTATGGAATTCCAGAATAGTCCATTCATGTATTGGTAAGACAAGGCAACAAGTCGCCGTAACTCAATACGGATCTAATCTTGTTGCCTAGTCTTACTAATTCGACGATAAAACTTAGTATGATTATTCTACAGAGGGCACATCGGCCGAAACTTGGTGCAGATAACGATAAAGACGAGAACAATAGCCTGAATAATCCAAACAATTAAAAAAAAAGACATTTTTGCTCTTAGCCCTGATGAAAGTTTGAAATTTAACCAATATTAAAACATTTTCAAATTTAAATTTATTATAAAATGTATTATTAAAATATACTTATTCTTCTTTTAAAGAAAATCTATACATATATAAAAGGCAGTTGTGTGTATGTGTATGTTCGGAGGCAACTTCGAAAATAAAACAATTAACGACAAAGTAAATATATATATATACATTCACTATCACCAAAGCTTGTTTTTTTTTTTTTTTTTTTTTTCCAAAAATAATGAAGGTTTGATTTATATTTGTGAAGATAATCAACAAATAAATAAAATTTAGATGATAAAAGACTACAATGTTTTTGTTTTGTTTTTTAATATTTTAAATAGTAGACATTGATTTTACTTTTCAGAGTGGCTGGATCAATGCAAGGTCTTTTTTTACATAGGGATTTTAATGGGGTATACTACCAGGATCCAACTCGCTATTCAATAATAATGGATCTGTGGGACTAACCTTTTTTTGCCTCTCCTCTACCCAGGCGACGCCGGGTAGCCGCTTCTAGTAATAAATAAAGGTCACAAGATATACGATGTATTTTTCTTCTCAATTGAACTTACGTTGGAAATGGTGAGCGCCTGAATCACGGTCGCCTCAGAGAAGAACACAGAAAAGAATGCATTCAACACCGTAGATCAAGAGATCAGAAATATTGTTGGGGATATTTTCAATATTTGGCAATACCGTGTAATTTACACGTGTCAAGCTAGTATGATAATATTCTCAACAAGATCGTGATACGATAATTAATAGAAGAGACTGAAGAAATGTAAGGGATTCTCCTTTCTTCTGCTGTTAGCATATTAATAACCTCTGCATAATAATCAAGAGAAATCTGTACAGCGCCAAGAAATTCCATTTACGCTCTGAGATATGGACAACGATAGTCCAGTCTGGCATCTTAACGGCACCCGGATTATGGAACAGATTATACAATACGAATCAACACGCATGGAATTAGCATTTCCCTATACGTTCCCGCCGTACTTGCATGAGATGGCTTTACGCTGCTTCCATAGTAAATACACTAGATCTTTACATCTTTTGAATGCGAACGCGGGAAACAGAAACAGAGAGTATGTGCGCTATCATAGCAATGACGCCTTGCTGTCTGTAACTTTAATGGTTCAGAATATAACATTTCATAAACTATTTCCTACGCAAGTGTTTGTGATTTGATCTTATCTAATTACCATGCAAATTTGATGCTGCATATGCAAATGACGTATTTGTAGGATGCGCATATCAATTGTGAGTAACATCTTGTGATTTAGTTTTGTGAGGGTCATATAATCGGGGATAATTTACTAGTTTCCTTACAGACTGATAATTATAAAGATTAGATCCCTAGGATGTCACAATGGAAGAATTTGTGATCGACACAATTGAAAAGGGGAAAAATTGACCACACATCTCGTATATGGTGTCACCCCCAAGAACAGGTTCAGATTTATCATCAGGTCAGCTTTTATATTTCTAATAACCACACACACAATTGCATATACAAACATCCACGCAGAATATATATATATATATATATATATATATTATATATAAGGATATCTACTGAGTCAGACGAACCTACTATTAGTTTCGCATAAAGCTCTTCAGGGCTAAAATCAGTCAGATTTTAGCCCTGAAGAGCTTTATGCGAAACTAATAGTAGGTTCGTCTGACTCAGTAGATATCCTTATTACTTGGCTCTACTTAGGTATCGAGCACTTTTTACAAATTAGCTTCTCCTAGCGGTTATATGAATATATATATATCTTATATACATATATATACATATAAATTGTTTTTCTTTTGGCCAAATACTATACCAATAGATTATTTTTGTTGGTACGAATATCTTGGTCTTTTCTTTTTTTCAAAAATTTTTTTCTTCCTGGTTGATGTTTGGTAGTATATTTTTACAATCAAACTCTCTGCCGGGTTTTTTCTCTCCGCAAGGATCTACCAACACGCTTGTATATTAAATTATATATATATATATATATATATATATATTATATAGATGTTAACAAAATATATATATATATACATATTTACATATATACGTTAAAAACAAATATGTATTTACCAACCCCTCCACACGAGCAGGATGTGACACAAGGTCAATTTCTTAAGCGGAGTTTAACAGGTTTGAATTCAGAGTTTTCCGGTTACCTAACCAAGGTTAAAGAGTCCAGTCTACCCTACTATTTATCCATAGCTGGAGGGAGAGTAGGATTCATACCTTTCCCAAAGGTATTAGCGCTAAGTGAAATGCAATTACCACATCCAGCATTTGAACTCGGGGCGACGAATCCATTTCCCATGACTTTAACCATTACACCACGCCCTTCCCCCCAAAATATATATACACATATTTACGTATATATTCACACACACACACACACACACACACACTATATATATATATATATATATATATATATATATATATATATATATATATATATAATATATAGGTTTTGTTAAGGGTCCAGCGTGAGAAAATTAAATATCTAAAAAAAGGTCTGCAAAATGGATTTTTTTTTTTTAACATTAGCGACACGTATTTCAGATCTTCTTATACCGTCTTCATGATTAGATTTACTACATTCTGTGTCCGTATATAAATATATATAATATATATATATATATATATATATACACCTATATGTATACATTCTCTACCTCCTTATTGTCTGTTGGGAGTCGCAGAGATAGTTCATTTGGAACATCTGTGTATTTACAGGTGTGTGTGTCTGTGGCAGACTTTTTTATTATCATATTTTTATGGTTTTTGACAAGTGTAGCTTACAAGTTTTTATGTGCATGTGGGGCCAAGCCCATCGCTGCCTGTATATATTTAGTTTGTTGGATTGTTAATATTTGGTAGTTCGTATGTGTGTGTGTGTGTGTGTGTGTGTACGTGTGTCTCTGTTTATCCTTGTGTTAGGGTGTTGTATTTTGGAGCGATTTTATTTAATCAAATTGATATGTATGCATGCAATAAGGTTGGGACAGCCATATAGGTGCTAGGGCTTAACGTGATCAGCCGATTAATCGGCGGATGTATATCTGACCTACCGTCTAGCCTAAGTAAGGGTCAACGTGGAGTGTTGCATGTCATGGACAGCTTAGCCACCATGATCCCGTCTTTAAGCTTCACGGGTCGCCACACACTGCCAATAGGTGGTCCCATTGGTGTGTTCTTACTCTTATTGTATAGCCGCTTGACTACCGGCTAGTGGACTTCAATAAACAACAGACACGTATATATATATAAATAGGACCCGTCTTTATTTCCTTCGGTGTGTGGGTGGTGAGGGCGACAAGTGTTCACAATGAAAATGCCCGATCGGTTGGTGAGTGCGGCGACGGGTGTTCACAGTGGAAATGCCCGAGGGTTGACGGGAAACGCGAGGTGATGCTATCGGCTGTTCGCTGGGGTCTCTGTCTGTCGGCTCGAATCCTCTGGCCTTTATATGATAAACACGCCTACGCCTCTTTATCTTTTGATCTGGTCTTTACATCCGCTAATATGCATACGCATTTTTATATTTTGATCTGATAACGGACATTTCTTATATATTTATTTATCTTCTCCCTGCTTCCTTGACCGGAAAACTTCTCTTCCGCTTTCCCTTTCTTTTTAAATATATATTTTTATCCTTCTCTTTGTCCTTCTGCCGGAAGCTTCCTCTTCCGGGCGAGGACAATACAACCTTCTGTAGAAGTGCAGTCGGTGTATTCTAAAGCCTCAGGGGACAGGGCTCGTCTGTTTTTGTAGTTCTGATTTTTGGGGTGAGGTTTCCTAGCCATGTTGTCTTCTTTTCCAAGATTGTTTTAATTTTGTCTCTCACTTGTAGTCCGATTCTTATAGTTCCAATAGGAATTATAGTGTCATCTTATGGCAGAGTTTTAAAAAAATGTTATCAAAATTTCTTGATCCTTTTCAAGATATCTTGTTGTGTAGTGCGATGTTTTGTCTTCTTGTAGTTCTATTTGTACATTTAATTTTGCAAGGTTTAGTTTAGCTTTCATTTTTTCTGTTCTTCTGAGTTTTCCGGTGTGGATTTTTCACAAAACTTTCTTGGGAGAAAACGTTTTCCATTTCTGTAAACTTGTTGTAAATTGTAGCTGTTTCTTTGCTTTTAATAGCATTAAAAATGTTATTTGTCTTTGATTTAGAAGGTTTCCCCACGATTTGAGCATATATTTTGTCTTGTAGGCTTCTTCTATGTGGATTTTTCCTATATTTTGTAGATATCCACAGTGACAATTTCCAGTATTTGATTAAGGATTCCACATTTTTTTGTTGAGTCTCTTTTTGTTGTGATGTCAAATGGTCCATTAAGGTGTCTATTTTTTCATTCATTTTTTTAAATTTCCCTTTTTTAATATTTTATAAAAAGAAGGTCTGCTAAGCGGATTATTTTTTTTAATTAAATATATATGTATAAGGTGTGAGAAGTAAACAAACAAACAATGTGTCTTGATATGGCTTTTTTAGCCGACAATTTTTGGGAGAATATGTGCCAAAAATTGTCGGCTAAAAAAAGCCATATCAAGACACATATACAAGGTGTGTCAAAAAGTATCGAGATTGAAGAAATGAACAATGAATGAAACGTTTACTTTTCAGAATATAAGATGTGTCAAAAGGTACCAAGTTTAAAACTGTATTAACCAAGATAGATATTTTTTCAGAATACTAGGTGTGTCAAAAAATACAAAAAATATCGATACTTTTTGACACACCTTATATATAATGTATATATATATATATATATATATATATATATATATATATATATATATATATATATATTTTCATGGTTAAACAAACAATACAAGATGTGCAACCAAGAAATAAACGATTTATCCCTACAGATATAAGATTTAGGCTAAATTTTCAAAAGGTGTAAAAAAGTTAAGAAAATTCTAAAAATGAAAAGCAATGTTAGATTTCACCATTAGTTGATAATTTGTGAATCTAATTACAAATTAATGGATCCCACATGGTGTTAATTAATAAAGAAATGACATTGGGCGTAAGACGAAAGATATTACATCACGTGATTACGTCAAAAGTAGCGCATAGAAGTATATATTCTGGTTCAGAGAAAGAAGGAGGCTCCAAGCGATTCCAAGTTTCAACGACGACTACCTAGTTGATAAAGGCGTTGTTGGATGTGTGTATCTAATTGCTTAGCGGTTCTAAGTTCAATCCTTGGATGAAGCCTTGTCAAAGACAAGCCACATCTCACGAACGATTAAGAGATATGAGTTTGGCTGTTTTTTTCTTTACGGCATGTCAACCCTTTTTGGGTCATCTAATAGCGAATCAAGTCTGTAGGTAAGTAAGTAAAGTCGTCGGGGTGGCCTAAAGTCGGTATCAGCCAATCAGCGAGGGAGTCTATCCCATTTTCACTAGCGCTAGACCAAGGAGATTGTTATTGCGTCTGAGGTGGAGTGCCACATCTACCATCAGCTCCTTTACTGTACAAGTCCCTGTGCTACTCATACGCTGAGTTGGTGAGGGCCAGTATCGAACTAGGAACTTTGTGGTTTCTAGCCGAATGCTCTATCGACTGAGCTGGTTGTCCTCGAAAGAAATGGACACGGCAACACGAATTCAAATCCTTGACTAGCCTGGTTGCATTTCATATGGCTTTTGGGAAAGGTATGAATCCAAATATATATATATATTATATATAATATGAACCACGGTTAAAGAGCCCAATCTGCCCTACCATTTACCCATAGCTGGGGGGAGAATAGGATTCATACCTTTCCCAAGGATTTGAACTCGGAGCGACGAGTCCATTTCCCATGACTTTAACCATTACACCACGCGCTTCCCTGAATATAATTAATAGGTAGCCTATTAATTAAAAGCGGTATGTTCACTAGATACTGGGTGGTTAAACCTCATAGTTCAACGGCCAGGATCAAAATGTTCAGTAAGAAAACTACTGATACCCATCTCTACAGATTAACAAGAAACTATAAACTTTCCACACATGGTTAGCAAAAATCATCCTCAATGTCAAAACACGCATCTAAATATATTCAACACTGTTTCATTTAATTAATTAAAAAGCGTGCCGTTCTCGATTTAAAAATAATTGTATCCGATATCTTTTATTCGTTAAGTTTCCAACTGCAGTTCAATGTATAGAAAGCTCATCTCTCAGATCCAATAGACTTTGATTCGCGTTCACTGGCGAACTACTTCTTTCTTCTTCCAGAGAAGAAATTTTAGCTTAGAAAATAGCTACTGTTTTCTTTTTGTTTTGTTTTGTTTTTTACATTGATTTAATTAATATCCTCGAAGCAGCCAAATATTTTCTCGTCATTGTTTTAGTGATTTGAATTTGTTTCCTTTAATTTCTATTGATGATTTGGGGAATCTTGATGACTTTTCTTGTCTCAGCGTGCATATTAATTAAAACACTAACACCCGCAGTGATTGAGGATTTCATTTTACAACAACAACAACAATAATAATAATAATAATAATAAAAATTAAAGAAATCGAACATCTTAAAAAGAAAAGAATGTACAATATTCTTCCTTTAAAAGATTATATTCCTACTAGCAGGACCAGTGGATATACAACACTATAATTTAATCAGTACAACATTTGATATGTTTACTTGAGAGCTATTGCGATATAGTTCAATATGTAAAAAGTATAATACTCTTGATTAAAAATTCATCTCTCATTTTTTGATAGATAAGCTTGCAACGGAATCTTTCAGAAAATTATTTTTTCATAGTTATTTCTCTCTCTCTCTCTCTCTCTATATATATATATGTCACTTAATGGGGACTTAAAAGAAGAAAGTAAAATTTTTTTTTAATTTTTTTTTTTTCTTCTTTTCCCTAAAAAACCCCCTCATATATATACCCATATGTATTTACAATTTGACTTTTAGTCGTCTCCGGCTGTGTATAAACCTTGATGAGCAACCGGACGAAAGGCCCTTGTTTTTTATCAAATAAAACATTTTTTTTTCCCTCTTTCCTTCGTATCCACCTATATAGGTGATCATAATGATTACCCTTAAAGTATTATTTAAATTTGCTTGTACCAGAAATTTATATATATATATATATATATATATATATATTGGTTAGGAGGTTGATTTAGAAGGCTATCACAATGCAGTTTGGAATAAATAAAAAATAATAATACGGTAACAATGGTGTTGTGTGTTGACCTATATTTTTTAAAATTTATTTCTTGAATTTTCGAGGTAATACCTCTTTATCAAAAGAATTGAACTGAAGCAGTACAGCTATGGCATTTCTTTTAGGAAGAAATGCCATAGCTGTACTGCTTCAGTTCAATTCTTTTGATAAAGAGGTATTACCTCGAAAATTCAAGAAATAATTTTTAAAAAATATAGGTCAACACACAACACCATTGTTACCGTATTATTATTTTTTATTTATTCCAAACTGCATTGTGATAGCCTTCTAAATCAACCTCCTAACCAATACATACACAATGCTTCAAGCAAATTATGAAACTCTCTTATATATATATATATGTGTGTGTGTGTGTGCGTGTGGATAAAAGCCATGGGATTAGGTGGTGTATGAGTAGAAGTCGAGTCTTATATACATTTGATATAAATTAAAAAAACTCAACTAGCAAAACTAGTTGATATACACAACTTAATTCTTGTATCGTTCATAAATCAACATAAGGGAGGAATCTCGTTTTAATTCTTTAATATCTTACTTAAACGGTAGAAAAATTATATGCTAAAAACGAATAAAAATAGTTAATAGAAATGATAATTTGATATTTCCCTTATATGTGCATGAATAATAAAATTACTGGTATTTTTCGATTTCTAATTCCAGTCCAAATCAAACATGACTCCATCCTCAACCAATATTGATTTTTCCTTCTTACCTAGTCCATTATTGAATCAACATTTTGTTCGAGGTTTGCCTTTTCTATGCCCACTTTCCAGGTGTTCCAGTGCAGAATTAATTTTATGAAATCTTATCGAAATCCCAATACTTCAATTAGTTTTACCATCGCTTCCAGGAATCTAACGTGTAAGGCTACGACTGCAGTTAGAGATTTTTCCAATGTTCCTTCATTTTCTTCTTCAACACTTTGCCTCATTCCCTTTCTCTAATCTAAGATTCCAGTTTCATTTAAACATTTGCATCTATCCGTCATATCTATTTTTCAAAAAACAAAATCTTAGTAAAATAGCCCAGTTTCCTCTTCTCTATACCCATAGCTGTGGTGTAAGAATAATTGGATTCATGCCTTACTCAAGGGAGTCTGAAGGATGCCAAAATCTACGTTGTTAGCAATGACTGCCACTGATTCTTCAAGTCCCAACAGAAGGAACCTGGCATTGAAAGCAGGGGTCGTCTTGTTGCATCGTCTGAAGCTCATCTTTCAATCAGCTCGTACCCGAAAATACAGCCTGTTTTATGTCAGAATTCAGACTCTCATACGAACCCGCCGCACGAGAATCTCGCAATATCGGCTACTTTATATCACTTCGGTTGGAGAGGAGGTGTTGCATAGTGCTCGACTCAGGCCACAACATCGTACATGTTATATACTGTTGCTGGGTCGTATGTGTTAGTAGTGGAGTATAAGGATTCACACGTAGACATATGTAGTAGTAAGACTTTTAACGTTTATTTCTTTCATCTCGCGGTGGGTGCGTGTGGGTGGACGAGCTGGACAACGGCGCTACGAATGTTGCAGGCTGGCGATCGGGGGGGGGGGGGTGAACGGGGTGGGCGCGCCTCACTGCTCGCAGCAGCGCTCGACCGTGTCGACGGTCAGACACCTTGTCATTTCTTCGCCGTCTCCTCGGGTCTCCTCTGGGCTGCCCTGATTACCGCTTAAGTACTGACGACCGCCCACACATTCTTTTGTTCCTTGACCGGAAGTCCTTTCTCTTTGTTCAAATTCGCGTTTGTCCAGATGAAGTCTTTTGTTGCCCTCAAACGCCTACACGTTTTCTTTGTTCGCTACCACCAGGACAAAGTCCTTTGTTATCTTCGTCATCCCCCCTCTTTTTACTTCAACCGGAAATTCCTATTTCCGTTTGTACAATATCTAACAGAGGGGGCACACTGTGTCCAGTAGACTGTCGTGGGAAAGGCAAACAAAATTTGAACTCTGGTTGCTAGGCCAATTTTCTACGATGATAACTATTACGTCACATGTGTGTTACCCGCTGCAGAGGTGCAGTCGGTGTATTTTAAAGTCCCAGCCGACAGGGATACCTAGGACCGGTTTAATCTTGGTTGAGTATGTCTGAAGACATGAATACGGCTGAGGTAGTGAAATAGATACTACACTCTATTCCAAGGGTGTTTTTTTTTTGTTTGTTTTGTTTTACGGCATATCAACCTCAGTGGGTCATTTAATGCCGATAAAGTTTTGAAATAAATCAATTCTTAATGGATAATACAATTTTTTTATAAATACATTTTTCTATTTAACCCATAGATAGGACCCTAACAGGTACTACCGCTCCGGGTCAGAGTGAACCAGGGAACAATGGTGATGAAAGGGTGCTCCACATTCCCCAAACCTCCAGAACTGGAACCTCAACATCAGATAGAGTTTAACGTCATTCCCAGGAAATGTAGACCCGCAGCCATAGCCTTCTAGCACCCAAATGATAAAAAGTCCAAGGGTGGGTAATGAAGATCAAGCCTAGATAAATGTTCCAAGGAGCACCTGTTAAATCTAATAATGCAAAAAATTCTCTGATCCTAGCCAGAAGTGTAAATCAAGCCATAATCAATGCCTTTATTTTTACGGCTATTATTTGAATTAATAATAGTATTGTTTTTGCTTTACGTTTATTTAAGGTTTTAGTTTCATCTTTATTTTGAATAAAGTAGGCAACATCTCTAAATAAGTAGCTAATAGAATTATGCATTCATTTTTTTTTTCATATTCGTTGGGAATATATCGTTTTTCATATTAGTTTTATTTTGTCTGTATTTTACACTATCGTATGAGTAGCACAGGGAGCTGTGCGGTACAGTAAGGAGCTGATGATAGGTGTGGTGCTCCACTCCAGACGCGAAAACAATCTCCTTGGTCTAGTGCTAGTGAAAAGGGGATAGACACCCTCGCTGATTGGCTGATGCCGACTTTACGCAACCCCGACGACTTTACTTTTTTAGAATTCCAAACAATAACCCCGATGGATAGTTTTCTTGATTATATGTTGTAGAGTAGCTAACACCCCTTCAGCACTCTACAGAAATGGACTGGCTCATAGTCATAAAATAACCTACGATTAAAGTGGATTAACAAGCTGAATAATATTCAGACTAACTTTACTGCGTTGGCTATAACGAATTGATCTCCTCTATTTAGAGCGAGTTGTGTCTTGTTAATTGTTTCGTACTTATTTGTTCTGTGTTTTATGTATCCGTTTGGCACCGAATGCTGGTGCTTAATAAATGTATTAATCACACCATTCTTCTATGTATTACCACCTAGCGATACACATTCGATTTTCAGGTATCAGCTGTTCGGAAATGTATGTTTAAAAAAGTTCCTGGTATCGTAAAATAATCAAAATCAAAGTTTGTAATCTTTTCTAATGTTAGATCTTTTGATGTGATGTGAAAATACACCGTTGGCGAAAACGTTGAAAATAGCCGCATGGGATTCGCGTTCAAATAAGGTCTTAAATATTTAAATAGTGGTTGATTGGTACAAACGAAAGTCACGCGAGTGGACGGTGGGTGCTTTCACACTATCGTGACCAGGAAGATATGCTGAACATAGGAAAAGCGAAAGGTGATCGAGGAACACGTACGTTTGGAATTGGGTCCGTTGACCTAAGTGTAAACCATGAAGCGACTATAACGATAAAAAAACTTAACTAGTAAAAAAAAAACCTCTATTGGCATAGATGCGATCAAGGGTCTCGTTGGAATATCTATCTTTGAATAAGGGGATGTACAAATCTTCCACAAGCAAATTCCTATATATATATATATATATATTTACCAACCCTTCCACACGAGCAGGATGTGACACAAGGTCAATTTCTTAAGCTGAGTTCAACAGGTTTGAATTCAGAGTTTTCATTCTCCTAGACTGGTTGCCTAACCAAGGTTAAAGAGCCCAGTCTGTCCTACTATTTATCCATAGCTGGTGGGAGAGTAGGATTCATACCTTTCCCAAGGGTATTAGCGCAAAGTTAAATGCAATTATCACATCCAGGATTTGAACTCGGGGTGACGTGTCCATTTCCCATGACTTTAACCATCGCACCACGCGCTTCCTATATACGCATCATAGCCGTGGTATAATCGGTAGAGTCGTCGGAAATGGACACGACGAGACGAGTTCAAATCCTGGACCCACCTGCTTGCATTTCACATAGCGCTAATACACTTGGGAATGGTATGACTAACTATTCTCCTCCAGCTATATGTAAATAGTAGGGCATCCTGTGCTCTTTAATCCTTGTTAGACAACCTGTTTAAGAAAAGGAACACTTAATTCAAACATGTTAAACTCCACTTAAGAAATTGACCATGTGTCACGTCACATCCTACTAGTGCGGTGGGCTTGTTAAATATATATATAGAGAGATAGAGAGATAGGGTCATCCACAGACATGTGTTTCGACTTATCAAGTCTCTTCAGTGTGGCTAGAACATTTTGTAAGCTACCTACAGCCGGAATTGAAATCCGATCGGTTGGGTGTTAGTCCGGCACCTTAACCATTAGGCTGTCTTCACTTACAGAATGGAAAGGGGATTTTAACTGTTTTAATACACACATCGCTTTGTGTGTAAAGGCCGTCACAGAGTGCTCCATTCCTTATATATATATATATTGATTAGTTATATTTTGACGCAGAATTTGACGCGCACCAAAATGAGTGGACTGTGTGATGGAAATGAGACGTTCAACTGCTTACAAAACCGTACGACGCATACCCTGAGTAAATACCGGCTCAACCGGCATAAAATTAACGCACGTCCCCCACCAATTGGGAGTCTTTTTTTACGAGGATCAATCAAATCTTATTTTCAACTATCAAAAGAGACAATTAAAACAATTCTCGTCCCTGAAAATTCAAATTAAAAACTAGCACATCTAAATTTAACAAAAGAAAATGTGGATAATCGTGTTTGTCAAGGTTTGGGCAATAACCGACTAGAAGTGACTACCTGGCGTTGCCTGGGTAGTGGGGTGGGTAAAAACAAATTAGTCTCGCAAATCTATTATTGAATCGCGAGCTGGATCCTCATAGTATGTCCCATTAAAATCCCTATGTAAAAGCAAAAGACGTTGCGTTGATCCAGCCACTCCGGACGTAAACATTAATGTCTACTATTTAAAATATTAAATGCAAAAAACAAAAACATAAACAAAAAAATGCTATTATCATTTAATTTAAAAAAAAAAGTATCTTCACTAATTGTTGTGATCACGTGGTTTCAACCCCAGCTATTCAACAGCGCAAATACGGGGTTAGTTAACCATTTCATCACTGATATTGAAAACCTTTCATTTGCACTTTATTCGACATTGGCGAGTGGACCTACAAGCATTAAGGAACACCAAGGAACAACCAAAATATCATACCCAACATTAAGAAACAACAAGGAACAAACAAAGGATCATACTCAGTATTAAGGGCCACCACGGAGCAACCAGAGTTTTCTTCACTAAGCATCGCGCTCTGCATAACACAAGGGATCTCCGCTGGACAGTGTTCTTGCTTGAAACTTAAGGGTAGTTGAATTATTTTTGTATATAAGGTGTGCTACAATGCACCACTCGCATTTATAGACTGGGCGAGGTAACGTGGTTTAAACATCACTCGCATTTATAGAGGGTTCAAATAAGAACAAAACGACGGGTAACAAATGTAGGAAAATGTATTAACAGAAAGTAGACAAATACGATACAGAGAAGTGGAAATTACGTCCGACAAATAGAGTTATTGGCTCACTCGCATCGGCTTACTCCCAAGCCACGATTATCCCTGTTACTTATAGTAACCCGTCGGCGCATTCCATTGGTCAATTGGGTATATCACCTATAACACTAATATAAATCAAACCTTCATTATTCATGCTCAAAAAACAAGAACTAGTTATATTTAATGAGTATATATATATTTACTTTGTCATTAATTGTATTATTTTCGAAGTTTCCTCCGGACATATACATACACACAACTGCTCTTTATACATGTATAGATAAACACAGCTACAGCTTTCAGATCCCATTTGACCCAGACACTGTGCCAAATTTGACTTTGTAAATTCTTAAAATATGCACCTCATGAAACAATTTCTACACAAATCTTCTGATTTTTAATTTACTTCCGTCTATTCGGCGTTTTGTTCTTTTTCCGTAACATAGGAGCTTCCCGCCATATCTTTGGTGTCTGAGACATGATTCCTTGCATAAGTGACTTTATCTATGAGAAACTGATTATCATTTATATTATTTTTTTTATTACTATCTCTTTTTCATAATTATTGTTACTAGCAGGACTTGTGGATACACCACATTATACTTATCTAATTATCACAACGTTTGGTATGTTTACTTAAGAGCTATTGGTTTTAGTTCAATATGTAAAAGTATAATAATCTTGATTTAACTCTCTCACTCTTTTTCTATTTCATATTTTCATTATGTTCGATTGAGAAAGATGAGCGTCATCGCATCCCCGCGCTCACCCACTCTCTATCTTACATTCTTTCTTATCATATTTTTGTGTATAGCATGTCATTTTTATTTCCTTTCTTTCTTTGTACTCAAACGGAATGGTCCATTACTTAGCTAAAGTGACAACACTCATCAGAAATAACAATTCGGCAGATAAGCAACAGCAGATAATCAGGATTTATATTTTTTGCATTTCATATAGGACGATTTAGACGGTCTCATTTTTAAACAGAGGGTGTTGGAAGATGATAACGGTCAGGAGATTAAGGAACAAGAATATTGATTGTTATTTATATTGTTTATGATGTTGTTGTTATTGTAACCGATGGCACAGTAGGTGGGGGGTAAGGGGTCGATAGTGATGACCAATTTTTGCCACTTGTCGAAAATATTTCGCGGTTCTCCTCTGGGCATTGGTTCAAAGACTTAATTGGTGTTATTGTTCGCTTTTATCAGCCCCGTTTCTCAGTGATAACGTGCGGTCTCTTAAATATATGTTTTTTTTTTTCTTTTGGGGGGGGGTATGGGGAGAGTGTTCTTGTCTTGAGGCAATAAGCGCGTCTTTGTTAAGGGCCAACTTTACCCCGGCCTGTCGACCCTTTACGATCTATTGGCACTTATCTTCTTTCTCCATGGAAGACTTCGCAGATAAACATACCATATTTATGAGGAAGGGAAGATAACAATTGCAAATACAGAGGCAAAAATCCAATTTTATCAGGATAAACTATAATTATTTTTACAGAAAAAAAAAAAGATATATGTATCAGAGTTGAGTGAAAAGGAAGAAAGGAGATGAGAGAGAGAGAGAGAGAGAGAGAGAGAGAGAGAGAGAGAGAGAGAGAGAGAGAGAGGGGGGGGGAATGGTGGGTAATAATAAGAGGGAAGAGGGAAAGAGACGATGATGATAGAAGCAGCAGGAAGTAGAGTCCGGAAAAAGATTATCAGCACCATTGCAACCACCAGCACCACTACTAATGGTAATAATGTAAAAAATAAAAAAAAGAGTGATACACTACTTCTACTACTACTAATAATAGTAATAATAATAATAGTAATAATAATAATAAAAGGCGAGTGTGAAGAACTCAATAATGATAATTTGAACGTTAGCCAAAGATTTGGAAAAAAATACTGAAGGAACTAAAAATCAGAGGAAGAATCAAGACCATCCAGATAACAGCATTGTTAAGATGAGAATACTCAGAAGAGTCCTGGAGACCTGAGGAGAATTGTCGTCATCCAGACTCCAGTGAAAGCCCATCAGATATCGCTGGTTTGAAAATCTCAGTAGGAGTAATAATACTATATATAATAAAGAACAAATTAAAGCAAAAGTTGATAAGACACAACAAACAGTAAATGTAGACTGTCCGGTGACAGAGATGAGACAGTAACCCATACATTAAGCGAATGTAACTAACTAGCATAACGGAAATACAAAATATTGCACGACTATTTTGGGAAGGTGATCCACAGGGAATTATGCAAAAAAAATTAAGTTTTGACCATATAACAAAATGGTATATGCATAAAGCAGTATCTGTGATTGAGAATGAAACGCATAAAATTCTTTGGGACTTCCAATAATAACACTTTTTAATAAAAAAAAAAGAAAATTTGTCAACTGGTGGACTTTGCAGTTCCAGCAGATCACATGGTGAAGATGAAGGAAAACGAAAATATGGACAAATACCTGAAACTTGCTATGGAATTGAAAAAGTTGTGGAAGATGAGGGTCAAGGTGATAGCAATTGTAGTTGGTGCGCTTGGAACGGTCTCAAAAAACTTAGTAAAAGTCAAGAGGAATAAATTGAGACCATTCAGACTACTGCATTGCTGCAATCAGCTAGAATACATTGAAGAGTCCTGGAGACCTGAGGAGACTTGTTGTCACTCAGACTCCACTGAAATACCATCAGCTAACGCTGGTGTGAAAAAATCAACAGGATTGAAATAATAATAATAATAATAATAATAATAATAATGTACTATGCGAATGTAGCAAACTAGCACAACGAAAGTACAAAACTAGACACGACTGGGTTGGGAAGGTGATCCACTGGGAATTATGCAAAAAATGTAATTTTGACCATACAACAAAATGGTATATGCATAAACCAGAATCTGTTCTTGAGAACGAAACTCATAAAATTCTCTGGAACTTTGAAATAAAAACGCATCACCTTATCCCAGCAAGAAGACCAGATCTAGTGTTGATAAACAAAAAAGAAAGAACTTGTCAACTGGTGGATTTTGCAGGGTGAAGCTAAAGGAAAATGAAAAAATGGACAAATATCTGGACCTTGCCAGAGAACTAAAAAGGTTATGGAATATGAAAGTGAAGGTGATACCAATTTTAGTTTGTGCACTTGGAACAGTCCCAAAAGGATTAGAAAAGGGTCTGGAAAGTTTGGAAATCAGAGGAAGGATTGAAACCATTCAGAACACTGCACTGCTGCAATCTGCCAGAATACTCAGAAGAGTCCTGGAGACCTGAGGAGACTTACTGTCACTCAGACCCCAGTGAAAGACCATCAGCTAATGCTGATGTGAAAACTCAAAAGGAGTAAATAAATAATAATAATAATAATAATAATAATAATAATAATAATAATAATAATAATGAAAGACATTAAAGAATAAACGTATTAAAAGGCACCTAAGAAACAATGACCATAAAACAACGATTGGCAATTACAAGAGGTACAAACATCATTTGTGAGAAGAATTATAAGTGAATATATTAACCTGATGCTACAGAAATTTGAAGAAATCAGGAATATTAATCGAGTTGAGGATGTGAAAGCGATTTCCGATTGATTACAAATGAACACAAATGTAAAATTTCCATTCAGATTAATTTAATAAAACAAGCCTAAATATTCTAGTATTATTTGTATTATTCCAACTATTGTCCTCATCTTCATTGTTATCTGTACAACTTTTCGGCGATGTGCACTCCGGCCTTTTTCTGGTATTTCTTGTTTGACTCGGAACCTTCCGGACTCGGGAACCTTCTGTTGTGTGCGGAACCTTCCTGTCGTGAGCTGGAGTCATCATGGAACTTGAACCTACCCCTTTATTTAGTCACGGGGGTATCCTGTTCTCACTAACCATAGCTGGATTACAGGTGTTACGCTGTGTTAATTCATATTCTATGATATAGCTGCCCATGACCAGGATTGAACCTGCAGTCTAGATATATATATATATCCAATTATCAATCCTCATCTAAAAAATCAGAGAAATACTAAATATTCCTAGACAAATTTCAAACTACATTAAATTATTACAAATTTATATATTTTTGATCTTATTATAATGTATCTGTCAGTAACTGAAACTCATCACCATCGATGTCACAGTTCCTTTAGATATTTACGTTATATTCTCAAACGATGTCTATTAAAGTCTAGCTCAAACAGCACGTTATTAACGAGTTTAGAGTCCAGCAAAATGTGTTATATAGAACGAGGAAATAGAGGTTTACATGGTATAAGGTGTGGATAATTTTCATACTGGTTTTGAGAAATCCAGATTAATAATTAATAATTGGTGCTATTGATTTCTAATATTAGTGTGTTATTCTCAAACGCATTAAAATTATAATGTATAATTATATTCGAAATTAACACAAAACAAGAATAAGTGTGGTCTTTTTATATGCGTTGATATTTAGTCTGGTCAGTCTTTTTGATCAACTATTATATTTTAATACATTAAAATACTTAAGTACTTGCACCAGACCGAAGGCGCACATTTGTGCTAGTTCTATTAATAAAACTTCAATCGTATGTATTGTTAAGTAAATGGGGCATGTAAAAACCTCACCACTGAATTAGCTGTTTTGAGCTTAATATGGAATGCCGTGATTATTGTAAACAAGAATCGGTGAACTGTATATTTCTCTGTGTCAAATTCAAATATTAAAGCAAGTATTATACTATTTCTTTACATGTACGCAAATGTATTGTCAAATACATATACATACACATATATATATATATATATATATACATATACATATATACATACACACACATATATATTATACATACACATACATATATACACACATATATATATTACACACACACACAATATATATATATACACACACACACATATATATATATATAACACACACATATATATATATATACATACACCACACACACACATATATATATATACACACACACACACTATATATACATACACACACATATATATACATAACACACATACACACACACATATATATACACACACACCACACATATATACATACACACACACACACACACACACATACACACACACACACACACACATACACACACACATATATATATATATATATCTATATTATATATATATATATATATATGTGAGTATTACATTAGTCATTATATTTCATGAACATGAACGAATGAATATCTGTACGCATGAATGCAAGCGAACAGTTGCATGATACATTTTATGATTTGTATATTTTGATGAAAATTCTCTCATTATGCAAATCCTCATTAAAATTTCCATCCGCTGATTCTGGCTTTCTTATGTTACATCTAATTCTACCATTATATGGAATTTGATGGGAAATCTATTACCCATAATTTGATGTTCTATTAGAGACAGATATTAACGATTATGGTTCACATGTTCATTTTTGACTGTTGGAATATTTTTTTGTTATTTTGGATTCGATGGGAAATAAATGGCTTATGAAATCTCCTCATTGTGTTGCATGTCAGGATTTAAAAATCTATCTTTGATTTTGTCAGATTCCGATGTTTCATATTCTATTAACGCCTTAAATATCAAGTGGTGAAGTGGTGAGTGGGTAAAAGGATTGAAGGAGAAAATTAATGAATTAAAGAAATGAATAAAGAATAAACAAAAGTAACAAAGAAAGAAAGTAAAAAGGAAGAATGAACTTCAGTATGTAGACATTCGTATAAGGTGATCAGTATTTAGCTATGTTTGAAATTGAAACTGTTCTGAGAATCCCGAGTTGGTATGTGGTTTATATAGCAAATTGGGCTATTCAACAGTGTACCTTAGCCAAGCTCATTATCAGGATTCTGAATGGCTGCAGGTTTCAGTGTGGATATTTTGATCAAAAGATATACCCAACACAATTGTGTTCTAGTATTTGGTACAGGACCTGTATTCGGTTACAGTCTCGTTTTTGTCTGGTAACTGGGCGCTTGTTACAGCCTCGTTTTTGTCTGCTAACTGGGCGCTTGTTACAGCCTCGTTTTTGTCTGCTAACTGGGCGCTTGTTACATCCTTTCTGTGAAGGGGAGTTAATTTTACACAATAAATACCTGGTAAGATACAAGACACGTCGTTTGAGGCGGGCGTAGCGTAACGGTTATCGTCGTAGAAAATACAATCGGTGACGCGAGTTTAAATCTTGGACAAACAAGTTTGCGTTTCACTTAGTGCTAATATCATCAAGAGTGGCTTGAATCTATCTCGTCTTCCACATGCTATTGGTAAATGGCAAGGAAATTTAGGTTATTTAGCCTTGGTTAGTCAAGGGAATGAAAACTCTGAATACCAACCAGCTTTTCTTTGTTTAAAAAAACTGACGTTGTGTCACATTCTGCCCGTCACAGAGGGGTTGGGTTAATAAATAAAGATAAAAACATTAGATTACTTATTTAGAAAATTACATTTCATTACAATTTTACAGAAATACCCGAAATATTCAAGACGCCAAAGTTAGGGTAAGGGTTAGTGTTATGGTTAGTATTAGGCTTAATAATAGGGTTAGGTTTACGGTACTTCGGGAATTTCCGTAATTTAATGTTATTTGTAGGTAAATTGCCATTCTAATGATATTATCTCATGCACTCTATTTTGAATTTAATGGCTGAGAAGTTTAGGGGTAGACAATCTTATATGTTGATCTCCTATCCGCTGTTGATCACTTTTTTTTACCAATGTAATCCAAATGATACATAATTATTAGATTCCTAATATTTATGTACAGTAGTGTAGAAATCAAAATGACTCTTATAAGTTGCAGTCCACGGCCTTGAAGGATTGAATGACAAGGCTTGATCTGTCCTGATCCTCCTTCCGGTGGATACCGTGAGAATCGGCGGAGAAGACCCTCTTCCGGTTTAGTTTAGAAAGAGATGTTTAGTCAGATCGGCCAAAGCCACCACGATGGTGAGTCGTGTTATGCACGCTCCGACTCAATATGCACAGGTAGTCTGGTGGAGATTTCCGAATAAAATATGATCTAAGTTAAATCGAAGTCTTGTGTTATTATCTAAAAACTACCTATGACACAGGGCTTCTGATAAAGAGAAATCCCTAATGGAAGACCAGACACGAAGTCCCCAAGACGAAGTCCAGATGCTAGAAGAGATGTTAGAAGAGACGCTAGAAGAACTTAAGATATCAAAGACGCCAGAAGAAGAATAGAAGTAAGAAAGTAAAGAAAGAGGTATGCAACACAAACACTGCTACACCGATGGGGAAAATTTCTGTGGAAGACAAGGTGAACTCTGTTGAAAACTAGACCTCATTTGGTTACATTTCTTGAGAGTATCTTGGTCAGCCAATGAACTTTTCATCCGACCATTGTATGTTGCCTCCGTTTCTCCTAACATGACAACACAAACAAAGCTTAGATTATCTCTCTTGGCATATCATTTCTATTAAAACACTGGAATGATATTGATTTGCTTCTGAGAGGATATTTGGTTAGCCAACAAACATTTCAGCCAACATTCCTACACACAAAACAATGATTACAAAAGAAAGAAAGAAAAAGTGGAAGAAAGACATAAAAACACTAGCAAGAGTATGCGACCACTGGGCGCAAGAATTTCAGTTTTAAGGTAATAAAATAATATACTAAATTAGAAAAAAATCTAACAAAACTAAATAAGAACGAATAAAAAATGTTACACTTATTTTAATGTTATCTTTATTGATTTCTATATAAAATTATATGAGAAGTAAATACACACGTGGTGTGTTTATGATATGGCTTTTTTTAGCCGACAATTTTTGGGAGAATATGTGCTTAATTGAAGTCGTACCTATATTTGAAAGTTAATTAATTAATAATTAATTAATTAGGCGGGCATACCTATTTAAATGTAAGGCTAAACAAATCGAGAAAAATCAATCTCTGTATGTACATTTCGGCCTATTAGGCCTCATCAGCAGAGCTGACAGGCGAGTATCGTAACCTCTACACTAACCGGACTTTCTTAGATTTTTCGTTTTACATTTAAATAGGTATGCCCGCCTAATTAATTAATTATTAATTAATTAACTTTCAAAATTAGGTACGACTTCAATTAAGCACATATTCTCCCATAAAATTATATATATAATTCCTTTTAATACGTTTGAGAATAAAATGATAGTGTGAGAAATCAGTAACAGCAAATACTTATTTATTAACCCAGTTTTGTCAAAATCATTATGCAAATTATTCTTATCGTATACAATGTAGATCTTTATTTATTATAGATATATAACACATATTTCAGGATTTTAAAAGCATCAACAATATGGGCAGTTTTTCCGGTAAATCTAACTCAGCTAGATTTTAATAGAAACACCGTTAATAAATAAGATGCTAATTAAGAAAAAATAATTACTATTTCATAATGGTTGAGAATATGAGTTAGATAACTAAGAAAGTTGTGACATATTTCAATTACAGACAATTACATAATCTCCATTATAATAAGAGGTTATAGAAGAAAGAAAGACACATAAGATGTGATTTAAAATAGAAAGATAAGCGAAACAAATGATAGAATTAGTTTCGGTAATATGGAAATCCAATCTCACAGACAAGTTAAAGAGACAGTTCTTCCAGGCCGTTGTCGTATCAGTGCTGCTGTATGGCTGCACCACCTGGACCCTAACGAAGTCACTAGAGAATAAACTAGATGGTAGCTGCACAAGAATGCTACGGGTGATCATGAACAAGGCGTGGAAACAGCACCCCACGAGTAAGCAGCTGTACGGCTACCTGCCACATATCACCCAAACCATCCGAGTAAGACGGACAAGACACGCGGGACACTGCTGGAGAAGCAAGGACGAACTCATAAGCGACGTCCTCCTGTGGAGGCCAGCACATGGGCGCGCCTGTTTAGGCTGACCAGCAAAGACGTACATTGATCAGCTCTGCGCGGATACAGGATGCTGCGTAGAGGACCTCCCGAGAATGATGAACGATAGGGACGGATGGAGAGAGACTGTCATGGATATCCGTGCTAACAGCGCGACTTGATGATGATGATGATGAATAATCGAGTAAAAAAGAAAGATGAGGAAATAAATTAGTGGGGATAAATGATTGAGGAATGACAAAAAGAAAGAGAAAGAAAAAAGAATAATAAATGAAATAACTAAGAAAGAAAAAAAGTAGGCATACACAAATGATTAAGCAAAAAATATCCCCCCCCCAAAAAAAAAAAGGAATTTCGGTAAATGTAGAAGAGAATAGGTTCCAATGGCAGAGGGTTCATTGAGTAGGTAATATTTAGTGTCAGAGATATTTGGAACAGTGAGCAGTATTTTCATCAGGTCAGAGCTAAAAATCAGTAATCCTATTGTCTCCAGAAACGGAGGAGTGTTACTTTGGCGGGACAGAATCTGTTTTCGTTAAACATAGGCGTGGCACTGACAAGCGTAACAACATACTGTATATCTACCTGTGTTTGTTCAACCTACCCTCCTAACCTCTGATCGTCTTCAGTTGCTATTTGAGGCGGTGCGTCAATAAGTGTGGGTGAATAGTGACGGCCTGGCGAGCGATGTTTGCTAAGGAACATGCTGGGAAAGATTATTTACCGGAAATTGTTGGTTTGGCTGGAGAGAGTGAAAGTAGAGGTGTGTTAAAGACATTGAAAGTGAAAGTAGAGGGAAGTTAAATAGTCTTGGAGTGAATAAAACTGACGAAGAGAGAATTGAGAACTGAAGATCTAAAGAAGGGATACGTTTGAGTATTCCTGACGTTCGTATTTCCTCGTTAATATTTCTTTATATCAAAGAGTTTGGTCAATATATGAGACGACAGAGGGAACAATATCCAATAAGTTCGAGTCTCGCTCGAGGTAATCGTTTATTAATTTGAAGAATTGAGGATACATAAAAGAGATACAATAATTGAATTATCTGCTTACATCATACTCGGACAAATACATGGAAATGTTTGCCATATCTATATCTATGATAATATATCTATAATAATATTTACAAAGGGGATGCCCACAGACTACGTGTCTAAATGAGGCGTCACTTGCGCAGTATATTAAATGACAAATTGTAGCAGCATGTTTCCAACAGGAACATGCTGAAGAGAACTGGTCTCCCTGGTATGTACGACATACTTGTCCAGTGCAACCTGAAATAGACAGGCCACTTGATCAGACTTGGGGAAGATTTTGTACTCTCAACAATGGGATCGCATGGAATCGTAGACCGTAGCTCAAATACACAGACAATACTTAGAGAAAACTGGAGAAACCATAGGCAGTTTGCAAGACTCAGCCAGACATCGAGTTAAATGGAGAAAAGAGATTCGCATTGTGTCATAATGGGATACGATGGACAACTAAAAGTAGTAAGTAAAGTCGACGGGGCGGCCTAAAGTCGGTATCAGCCAATCAGCGAAGGAGTCTATCCCCTTTTCAATAGCGCTAGACCAAGGGGATTGTTTTGTCATCTGAGGTGGAGCGCCACACCTACCATCAGCTCCTTACTTTACCGCACAGATCCCTGTGCTACTCATACGCTGAGTTGGCGAGGACCGGTATCGAACTAGGAACCTTGTGGTTTCTAGCCGAATGCTCTACCGACTGAGCTAACCCGGCCCTTAAAGTATATGCCGGGTTTGTTTACTAAATAAAAACGTCTACTTGCCTGCTATGGCAGGGGCGTGTAATGTTTCATCATTGACAAGGTTAATTTCGCAGGGATTGTTCGCTATGTACCGGCGGCCGAACGGATATGGTCTCTGACTATGCCTGTGAAGTCCCGGTTTCGATTCCTGTCGGAGGGGAGTCGTTAGTATACATCGCTGAAGAGACTTAATAAAGTCGAAACAGTCTGTACGGTGTTCTGCATAGCGAGCCATCCTTTGCGGGATTTTCTTGTCAAGATTATTTTCTATAATTATCGAATCTTATTCGATACATGCATTTATAATTGCCTTCAAGCAGAAATATAAATAATAATTTATTCAACTTGCTTCTATAAAAAACAAACATCCAAAAATCTTATTCACTTCGCCGAAGAGCTAAACGGCCGGGTTTGTTTACTAAATAAAAACGTCTACTTGCCTGCTATGGCAGGGGCGTGTAATGTTTCATCATTGACAAGGTTAATTTCGCAGGGATTGTTCGCTATGTACCGGCGGCCGAACGGATATGGTCTCTGACTATGCCTGTGAAGTCCCGGTTTCGATTCCTGTCGGAGGGGAGTCGTTAGTATACATCGCTGAAGAGACTTAATAAAGTCGAAACAGTCTGTACGGTGTTCTGCATAGCGAGCCATCCTTTGCGGGATTTTCTTGTCAAGATTATTTTCTATAATTATCGAATCTTATTCGATACATGCATTTATAATTGCCTTCAAGCAGAAATATAAATATATATATATATATATATATATATATAAAATATTTTTTTGATGTTTGTTTATTTTTAGAAGCATTGTTGAAAAAGTATATATATTAATATTTATATTTTTGCTTGTAGGCAATTACAATGCGTATATCGCATAAATTCGATAATTATAGAAGATAATAATGACAAGTGAATTTCCCAAAGAATTACTCGGTGTGTAGAATATCGTACAGACTGTTTCAACTTTATTAAGTCTCATCAGCGATATATACTAACGATTTCCCTGCGACAGAAATCGAAACCGGGACTTCAGCAGGATAGTTAGAAACTATACTGAAACGAATTTATGCAATATTCGCATTGTAATTGCCTTCAAGCATATATATATATATATATATATATATATATATATATATATATATACATATACTGGGTTTAAAGGTTGAAGTCTTAGAAAAGATGCAAGATGAAATATCGGAATTTATGTCTAGTGCAGACACGAAAATAAGTTTCTATTATGCTATTCCTCATTACACCATAGCTCAAATGATAAGTAACAACAGCAACTACTAAATGAATGGTAATGACATCTAGTAGCGTCTGTAAAAATAAGTCTAACGAAATAGATTTCTAATTAGGCTTGTTACCACAACACTATGATATATATATATATATATATATATATATATATGGTAGAAATGTGAGGAGGTTAATCCGACAGTATGTGGAGAAAAGTAGACAAACACGGGATGTTGTGGAAACTTGATGTTTATTGTCGACGGTTCAACGTTTCGGTCTCTTATTAGACCATCTTCAGGACTTGAATATAGTTCTTACTCAAATGATGGAAATTCTCAAAATTGAGAATTTCCATCATTGGAGTAAGAACTATATTCAAGTCCTGAAGATGGTCTAATAAGAGACCGAAACGTTGAACCATCGACAATAAACATCAAGTTTCCACAACATCCCGTGTTTGTCTACTTTTCTCCACATATATATATATATATATATATATATATATATATATATTCAAACAAATTTCATTAATTAAAATAAAATCCTTATTATCTTCAAGTTTTTTATTCTTTTTTCCAAGCTTTGTAAGGATTCTTTTGATCTTACAATCTTGAAAATCATTAATTATTTCTCCGAAAGAGCCATTCTTGGCGGATCGAGTACATTCGGTTCGTATCTGAAGCCTTATAAAGGTAAATTATGTGTCTTTCATTATTAAAACTGTTGAAGTAATTTTATGTACGTTTAATGTAACTGTTCAAGTAATTGTTTTGTTTATATATATATATATATATATATATATATATATATATATATATATATCGCAAAAGATGTATACACACACGCGCAACCACACATTCATAAACACATAAAAATGCACAATGCTTTTTTCGATACAAACACTTACGCATTCTAGTACTTGCACCGCAAAAAAAGAATATTTGACGTCATATTTTAGACCGTTCATTTTTTCAACGTGCTTTTTTTCTCAGACTTCAAATTTTGAACAGACCGATAAACAAGGACTATTACTCGCCTTTTTCCTTATTCTGAGATGAAATTTCTTTTTTTTTTATCCCCTTCCACATACAAACAAGGGCCCTGAAGATGATCTAATTGATAGATCGAAACACTGCAGCGTCGGCCAATAAACTCACCACTTAACTCATTTAAACCTGTGTTTTTTCAATTTGTTATTATACTACATACCGTCGGATTCACTTCCTTTTATTCACATATATATGTGTGAGTGTTTGTCTGCGTACATAAAAATAATCTCTTGTGTGGTTATGGCAATCGGTCTAACAGAAAATATATCTGATTCCAATATATGAAGAGAATCTGTAGCAAACTATTATGCCATTCGTCTGTTATCAGCACTGGAATAAAGTTTGCCTGGCTTTCGGCAAGCTTTCATCACAATAGACACAATTCATTAGCTAGTCCTTAGGTAAGATACTGAACACCATCGATGCTAACTGGTGACAACATATATGTATGTCAGAATGAGACAATGTATCTCTGTCAGATTTAATCCAATGCAGATACATTTGAATTCAGATATGAAATCAATAATCAAATTAAACTTAACTGATAATTCAAAACACAAAATGTTTACTGTTTGTCTGATTTTTTTTTAATATGCGACTGGATAATTTCTATCATTTGGATTTTTCGGATTATAATCGCTATCTTTATTGTTATAAATAGTTATATACACAACGTTTCGGTCGATGTGCCCTCCGTCCTTCATAAGGTCATTCGTCTTGAACTCGGGAACCTTCTTGTAAAATCCCGTGGATTGAATAGAGGGTTTTTGTACGAAGTTATGTGAAGGCTCCCGATTACGACATGAAGACTTCTGAGTTCAACAAGAAGATTCTTGAGTTCAAAGACTTGCTTAAAATAAATGAATTTTTATATTACGTTTTATTTAAAATGTGATATTTAAACAATCCATTTAATTAATAGTAAGTTTACAAACTACTAGCATATATATATATATATATATATATATCAAAAGATTTAGGGTGAGTCGAGCATTTAGTAATTAATGAGGGTGTTTGTCTTGTCGTAAGCTACAGGCGACAGCTTGTTGATTTCATCAGTGTGAAACGAGACTAATGGTTATTCCGATGATTTTGAATTTTTTTTATAAGTTTCACAGAATTTCTGTAAATTTGTTTCGTGAATGTGTTTCGTTATTTACACTTTGTCTTGATGTTGTTTTCATGAATTACGATTTTAGGATTATATATATATATATATATATATATATATATATAGGGGGGGGTGATATTAAGGGTTTTATTGTAGGATTAAACCAAAATTAAAAACATAAACGTACATGTAAAGATTTGCTTGTATATTTTTACATATACGAAGTATTATGAATAAATGGATATATACCTTGTATTAGATATAAATCTATTAAAAAATAAAACATCACAGACCGGACTGACGAGAAAATATGTCGAATTAAATTTATCTCCAAAACAAGGTATATATATATATATATATATATATATATATAATCCAAAAGTCCAGAGAAGAAATCTTCCTTACGACACAAGAGTTTTATCTAAAAAAACCTGTCACAGTTTGAGAGCTCAATGTGTACTCTTAATGTTAGAGTCAGAGAGCAAATATATAAGTAAAGAAATAACAAAAGAGATTTAGCCTTATAGTCTATTTCAGGGAGCTCCCTGAAATAGACTATAATGCTAAATCTCTAAGTCTTTTGTTATTTCTATATATATATATATATATATATATATATATATATTATATATATATATGTTTCTAGATAAATTTAATTCGCTATTTATATATGTGTATGTGAAAGAAACCTAAATTATAATATAATTATAGACACCGGAATCTGTTACTGTCACAATGATTATGAATAGTACATGTAGCAGTGTGGGAGAATATAACAGCCTTCAGAATGGCTCCAAAGAAATGATCTAGTTGTGTACCCGGGTGGAAGTGCGATTGCGGCAGAAAATTTAACGGCCTGCGAGATTACCAACCCATGAGGCACGCTGGTGCAAACAACGATAATTCCCCCAATCGGAGAATTTAAATCGAATGATGTGATTATGGATCAGGATTACACCCACATTGTTTAGAATCCCATTGTTGAGTGAAAGTGCGTTGGGGAAATTCTAACGAAACTAAGAACTCGAAGTCAAAAATCTTATGCAGATATAAAATCGCGCGAAATTACCACTCTCCGAGTGCAACTCAAGTGACTGCGTGATATCTGATTGTTAAGATACTTGTGGTCATCTTTAGGATGCAGGTGAGAGCACTTCACAGTGGAGATCCCTTGTGGCATTAATCCGTGTTGTGTAGTATCCTATAATATCTTTTCTGTAATGGTGTAATGGTTAAAGTCATGGGAAATGGACACGTCGCCGTGAGTTCAAATCCTGGACGTGGTAATTGTATTTCATTTAGCGCTAATACCATTGGGAAAGGTATGAATACTACTCTCCCTCCAGCTATGAATAAATAGTAGGGAAGACTGGGCTCTTTAACCTTGGTTAGGCAACTGGTCTTGGAGAAGGAAAACTCTGAATTCAAACCTGTTGAACTCCGCTTAAGAAATTGCCCTTGTGTCACATTCTACTCGTGCAGAGGGGTTGGTAAATCTTATTATAATGGAGATTGTGGGTTTGTCTGTAACCGAAACTATATTACTATACAAGTCACAATTCCCTTTGTTATTTACACCACATTCTCCATGACTTTATTTTTTATTTAAACCTCAATTATTAGTAAAATTGTTTTACATCATTAAGACTGTTAACAATATCTACATACTAATAACATGCAATTGTATTTATATATTCAACAAAATAGCGGTTTACAGTGTGAACGGGAAGACAAATTTGTATATTGATATTAAAAATTTGATTTTAATAAATATGTGCTTAGTATTATTGATTTCTAATTGTTTGGATTTATCTTATTGAATATGAGTAAATCCATTAAGAAGAAATAACTGTAATATTATTCTTTACTTCCTATTTTAACTAAATAGTTAAATTAGGAAAACTTACCAATGAAAGATGGGAGTAATGGAAAATGATGCAAGAGTTAGTTTCAAAGTTTTTCTATTTTCCGATTATACCCCCTCTGTTCCAAATATTTTTATCTGAATTCTTATTCAGTTTCATTAGCCTTTCTAATTTAACATGATATTTTATCATATTAAAACTTAAATACTTGCACCCGGAGGGTGCATATATTTGCTAGTAAATATAATATCTTTTCCGTTGGTCCGTGTATCTTGAATCCTATGGTCCTTGTCTTCCTCACTGTTAAGCAGGATCCTTGATTGTTGGTCCATTCGTCCGTATTAAGCACGAGCAACTGAACGCCTTTGCGCCAAGGCCTTTATATCGTTAACCAACCACGTATTCGAGCGTGTTGATTGGCCAATTCAGTCCCACCACGGTTTGAAGAGTGTATAAATTTAAGTTGTGCCATCTAGCACATATATCACAAAATAATCCAAAACTAATCAGTAAATTTATTGTTGTATACAATTGTTAAAATCCATTTATTGTATCATGTAATTCTTATAGTCAATTCCCAGTTCTATGCAAATTATTGTGGTCAATTTTTCATAAGAATTTGGTGTTATCTTCGAGGAGAGATCATGATTTCATTGAGATTGTCGATGAGGTATCGAATGATGTAAAGTTCGTCAGCCAAGATTGGATGAGATTTAAAAATGTTTGTTTAGGAAAGGCATGAATCAAACTCTCCCTCAAGCAATGATTGAATACTGGGTCCGACTGGACTCTCTAGTCACCATGACTAGAGAGTCCAGTCGGACCCAGTGTGCAATCTAGAAGAAGGACAAATCTTTGAGTTAACGTACAGAATTCGAACAGCTAGAAACATGTCGTGCATCAAAATAGAGAAAAATCAGACCAGTATTGTCCTCATGGAGTAATGTCTGTTATTTCAGGTCAAATTTATATTTAGAATTAGATTGTGTCTTCTAGAACTTTGTGACGTCGTGGTGAATACAAATCCTAGATTCCGTTACACAGGTAGGAGGAACCTGGGAAGTTTATTCTCATCTATCTATCCTATTTCTATCTATCTCAATATATCTATCGGCCAGCCTTTCGATCAGTAACAAAACAACCATGCAGTGACAATTCGGGTTTTATCGTCAGTGGAAATTGTCACTTTTAAATGTAGTGATAAATATAGCTCATTCTACACAATCATTAACTTTTGGGGCATTTGTTTATATATATATAATAAATATATATATATATATATATATATATATATATATATTGTCTTCATGAGAAATATTGGGAGATGTATAATATCCAAGTGTTCTTTTTTTTGTCGTCTCTTTTATTCATTTATTTTTCTATTTACATAATGCCTGTGCAAATTTTTTTTCATACAAATGTTTTACAAAGGCATGAAGAGTTTAGACACAATACTTCATTATCTATCTTTCCTATTTTGTTTCTATGTATCTCGATATTTCTATATCAAACGTTAAATGTTGCCAGCTTGTGAGATTTTTCTACATCTCAGTAGGTTTGTATTGGGTTTAGGTTCTATATATATCTTTTTAGATATTGCGTTTAGGGCTATGACTTTAGTAGAGCGTGTGTCTTGTTTATCAGTGCTAAGAGGGATGTGGTTTAGGTGTGTGCTGTTTCTTGAGATCCTTGGCTTTTATCGAACACTGGACCGGAGCTAGGGCCTCAGTAGAAAGCGGGCTTTTTGTGATAGAGAGAAGCACGATGCTGCATGGTTTTTCGGATTTGTGTACTGTCACAAAAGGGTTTGTAAGGGTTTAGGTTGGGTCGGTGTCATCGATACCTTTCGGTAGCTGTTTAGTTAACTCATCAATAGGCACCAGTCTTAGAGATGAGGAGCAGTAGTTTCCTCATTGAACTGGTTGATCCTAGCCGTCGATCCATTTGGGTTTGTCCGCCCAGCATCTTGTGAGATCCGCCGTTGGCATATTTAGGTTCATTCACCGCGTCTCACATCCACCATGCTGCTATCCATGGCTTCGTGTTGCAATCGAAGGTGGCATGTAGATTTTAGCCCAGAGTCATCAAATAAAAGAGAGGGTGGAGGGGGTAAACCTAAAAAATTAAGTTTTAACTAAGTATAAGTCCATGCTTCCCCTCCTGGATTAGTATTAAGGGAGTGAAGCGTGTGTGTATATGTGTGTGTGTATCACGCTCTAAACCTACTGTCTCATTTCACAATAGTCATTCCTGTATGAAAGACAAAGATAGTACCGGCACCAGCGAACACTTTTGGCAATTAAAACATTTTAATAAGTGTATCTGCTTTGAAAACTTTGATGCAATTCAATCTTCATAATCGTCGGTTCTTATTTTTACCTTCTGAAAGTTTGCATGTTTCTTGGTAATGCAGAAAATTAAAGCCAGTATTTGGATTATATAAAAAACATATCTCTGGCATATATCACTGATTCATCAAGATATATTTATTTACTTTTTTTTACATATTTTATTTATTTCTGTTTGCTTTCACTGACGTCAATTGTTGATCTTTTGTCCTTGTCAGTTCCGACATGACAATTTCATCTTTGCTTCACAATGTTTGCTCTTATTCCTAAAACCAAACACGGACATGTATACACATATACATTCATAAATTCATAGATATTCACAAAACATATATATATATATATATATATATATATGCAAATAGGTGTGTAGATTCTTGGATATATATGTATATATCTACAGAGATAGGAATCTGTAATTATATGTGTCTCCGAATATATGTAAAAGTGTAATACACAAACACCAC
>CM042147.1:47373946-47386446 GCA_023376005.1 Doryteuthis pealeii | reverse complement strand
TGTTCTGCTTGCTACAAACACATCAACACAATCACACACGTCTTGAGTCTAGGAAGTAGCTGTTGGGTTAGAGGAATGTTTCCTTGTCTTTTTTTGTATTTCTCACGGATGAGTTTTGTTTTTTTTTTAAGCGCCGACTTCAGCGTAAATTGACATACATAGAATAAGAAAATAAGAAATGACAGGCTGAAGAAAAAAAAAAAGGAGTACTTGAAAGAAAATAAATGAAGAAAAAAAATCGGAAGAACGTTTTAACTTGATAGTTTTTGGGGTCGATTGGGTTCAATTTCCACAACTGTAGACAGTTGCAATGCACTTTAGCAGAATCTAGCTGATAGAATGTCTTTGCGATGAATAAACAATATTGCTTTTCGCTACGTTTGATGTCTTACCGACATTTTTTTAGATCCTTTAGTAATCGAAGCAAACAAATGAAAATGTTTTCTTATATGTATTAGAACACAAAAGGACGTAGACAACAAGAATAAGGAACAGGTGAATGTATTATATTTTCTGTATCATAAACCAAATATATTCGGAATTTTGAACAGAATATCGAATAAATGAAATACGAATTATAACATCTATGACCATGTATCTTTTACAAAATTGGAATAGGTCATATATCAATCATAAATACACACAACCAAATATATATATATATATATATTATATATATATATATATATGTGTGTGTGTGTGTGTGTGTTTATATATATGTTTATTTATGGTATATATATATATTGTTTGGGATTTAGTGTGAAGCATTGCTTCTCTTCAGCCAAACGGTATTTGACTGGTTATATTGAACTCGGTGTCTTTGTTTACCTTAATCTATTCTTAATATTTCGTGATAAAGATCCCTTCTGAAGAAGATTTCTGAAATCTGTTAACGTGTTGCTAGGATATATAAAGATAAATCTAATGAGTCAGACGAACCTACTAAAAGTTTCACGGTTAAGATCCGACTCGGATTTAAGCCCTGAAGAGCATTAAGTGAAACTTTTAGTAGGTTCGTCTGACTCATTAGATTTATCTTTATTATTTGCACTACTTAGGTATAAAGCACTTTTTACTTATTAGCTTTAGTTTCCTGGCGGGTTTGCATGAATATATATATATATATATATATATATATATATATATATATATATATATGCATATAATTTGTTTTTCTTTTGGCCAAAATATTGTACCAATAGCTTATTTTTGGTTGGTACGATTATCTTGGTCTTTTCTTTTTTCAAAAAAAAATTTTCTCCCCGGTTTATGTTTGGTAGTATATTTTTACAATCAAACTATTTGCTGTTTTTTTTTCTCATCGCGAGGATTTACCAATAAGTTTGGTATATTATATATATATATATATATATATAGTAAACAATGTGCATCGAGCTGTCACACGGATGACCTATATCACTACAGAAGAACTCCGCATGAAACGATCGTTGACACTTAGAATATATATATATATATATATATATATATATATATTTATATATAGGGAGAGGGGGAGAGAGGGAAGCAAACATAGTAACAGGATCTTAAAGAAAGCAGTGGTTATAGTAAGTTCTTATAAGTGATAAATTCGAAATTGGAAAAATTTCTCTACGGACAGAACAGGGAGAAATCATGAAAGTAACAATTGAGTTTTAAAGTGTGTGAGTCAATCCTCTGGAAGGTAATTAGACATGGCTAGACAGTTTGAAAGGAAAGACCAGTTAAGATGTTTGTAGCATTGGACGGCGACAAATTGAATAGTTACATTATTTTCAACTCACATAATGGCAGTCTGAAACCGGCTGTATCATCGATTTGGAATAAATCATGATGGAATTGAATGTCAGGTGTGTTACAAAATATAAAGACTACACGAATACAAATATCATTAATATATATATATATATATATATATATATATATATATATATATATAACTAGCAAAATATGCACCCTCCGGGTGCAAGTATTTAAGTTTTAATATAATAAAATATCATGTTAAATTAGAAAGGCTAATGAAACTGAATAAGAATTCAGATAAAAATATTTGGAACAGAGGGGGCATAATCGGAAAATAGAACAACTTTGAAACTAACTGTTCCACCATTTTTCCCTTACTCCCGTCTTTCAGTGTTAAATTTCCTTAATTTAACTATTTAGTTAAAATAGGAAGAAAAGAATAAAATTACAGTTATTTCTTTATGTTAATAGATTTCTGTTAAGATTTATCCCCGAGATTTTTGCTCATATTTATTAAGATAAAACCAAACAATTAGAAATCAATAATACTAAGCATATATTTATTAAAATCAAATTTTTAAAGATCAATATGCAAATTAGCCTTCCCATTCACACTGTAATCCGCTATTTTGTTGAATATATAAATACAATTGCATGTTATTAGTATGTAGATATGGTCAACAGACTTAATGTAAAACAATTTTACTAATAATTGAGGTTTAAATAAAAAATAAAATCATGGAGAATGTGTGTAAATAACAAAGGGAAATGTGACTTGTATAGTAATATAGTTTCGGTTACAGACATACAAACCCACAATCTCCATTATAATAAGATATATATATGTGTGTGTGTGTGTGTGTGTGTGTATGTGTGTGTGTGTGTATGAAAAGGTGGAATGAAAACATCACACAATGCTGTTAAAAAGAAAACAATTTATAACATAATCATAGCTGATATTGATCAATATTTCGATTTTACAAAAATCATCTTCAGAGCCCGTTTAATCCGTGGTGTTTGTGATCGGAGATAAAATCAAATATGGCGGGAATGCCCACATTGGAAAATAATGTAACAACTTTCGTTCTCTTTTTTGCAAAATCAAGGTTTTTTTTGTTTTTTTTAACTCATTTGACTTTTATCTCCGATCACAAACACCACGGATTAAACGGGCTCTGAAGATGATTTTTGTAAAATTGAAATATTGATCAATATCAGCTATGATTATGTTATAAATTGTTTTCTCTTTAACAGCATTTTGTGATGTTTTCATTCCACCTTTTCATACGCATACTGTCGGATTGATTTCTTTTCTTTTAACTTATATATATATATATATATATATATATATATATATATATATATATAAAGGAGTACATGATTACACTTTCCCTCGAGGTTCATGCGAACCTATAGCGTCATTCTCCGTAACGGTTAAAAAGTCTGAATATTGCCTGTATTTTTTAGATGAGGCTTGATGTGAATAATTTTGATTTTTCGGACTATCGGCCTCATCTATTGTGGACTCGCCTAGTTTACCTTGCTTAGAGAGTAAATGAGCTGGTACAAGACTGCTTGTACACTGCTGTGGTAGAACATCGGGGCGATTACTGAAACTGCGAAGTTTACGGAACCATTACGCGAACCATCTATCTCGATGTTTTGTTACTCTATGTCTGGCGCAAACTGTATTTGGATGTACTAATATATTGAATATTTTATGATTCAGTATACAACATTTTTGTTATGATAATTATTGACACAACGTTTCGGCCGCTGAATCCTCCGGCCTTCGTCAGGTGTTTCTTGCGTATCGGAGTATAGTTATGAGCCAACCTGGGATATCATTTTTAATAGTTTTATTGCTCTAATCAGTGGGGTGGTGTGGGGGGTCACAGTCAAGTCTGACACAAGTTTCCAATCGACAGTCTAAACATTCCCAACTGTATCACGCCCCAAAATCCAATATCCATGATTAATTCTTTGTCCCGCTCGTCTCGACAACAAAACATTATTGCAGTTGTTCACTCCCTCGTCTGCGAGGGTAAGTCCTTTAAATATACCTCAATCTCACCACATCCGGGCTCCTCACTCAGAATTGTCCGTGCAGCACGTGCGACACTCGTTAGCACTGCAAGTATGCGTCAATCCTTACGGAGCGAACACCTACACCAGGGCCACTCTGCTATTTTCTATTTCACTGATCGTCCACAGCTCTCACATTCTGAAGGAGGCGGGTTGGACTCTAGGTCAGTCCTACACGCCAGGCAAAGCCTAGTCCGCTTCCTTCGAGAATACAGCAAGTCTTCACGCCCGCCACTCTCTCTCTCTCTCACACCGTGTTGCACGAGGTAGGTCTCCTCTCTCACTATAATTGCTCTACTTTTTTTTTGTATTTGATGTGGGCACATAAGTTGATCAAACAGGCGTCGGAAAACTCTTTCAGATCTCATTCGAAAGATGAGGTCATTGTTTTTTGTTCTTTTTTTGCGCATCTATCAATCGGGCATGAAAAAATGTTTATTGGAGTCGAGACGTAAAATCCAATGGCATGTGTTTTCGATACTTTTATTTTAAAACTGCTGTGATAGTGATCCTGTCCCTCCAGGTGATGCCCAATATACGTTTAAGGCAGCGAAGGTAGAAGCTATTTAACCGCCGCACTTGGTGGGAGTACAGTGTCCAGTTGCTGATAACACATACCCTATACACTTGTACCTTTAAACAATAGAAATATAATAGCACAAATAGATATCAAAGAAAATGTGTTGTCATTAAATATCATTATCATCATCATGTCGCGCAATTAGGACGGATATCCATGACAATCTCTCGTCAATCTTCCCTATCATTCATTCTACCAGGAAGTTCCTCTGCGCAGCGTCCAGTATCCGCAAAGAGACGGTCAATGTATGTCCTTGCTTGGCGGCCCACATTAGCATGTCCATGTGTTGGCTTCTGCAGAAGAATCCCGCTTCCCCCTTCTCCGTTACTAAATATACATATACATATATTGATGTCACAGAAAATATGCGTGTAAACAAACACCCTCGAGTATTTCGTATGTCGTTGATAGATGTGCTTTTGGGACACAATCAGATAGAACAAGTTGATTATTCGAGCATACATTTGGATCAATATGCACATCGTTGCAATTAGAAAGTTTAGGTCGATGCTCCGCTTCACAGAACTCCCGAGGTGTTCATTACAACCTTCAATCTGAAATGTTATTTTAAATTCAATTTGCCAATGAATACGCAGCATTTGACTCGTTGGGAAGAGGTTACTGGGGAAACTAATTGGAACGTTAAGCAATGTGAAACAATGGTCGAATGTGGTATGTGCTGGAGAAAATTATTGAATCAAGAAACCAATTCTGTTTATGTTTAAATTGGTTTGCCTTCGCCTCTCACTAATGCACTCGGAAATATGTGTTTCTACATCTTTGAAATTTACCGATTTGAATGTAGTAGTTGACACAATATGCATATTGATCCAATTCACTAACCATGGTAGGTGACAAGTCTACGAGAAGGACAAATATAAATCAAATCAATATATATATATATATATATATATATATATATATATATAGTAGGAAGCGCGTGGTGTAATGGTTAAAGTCATGGGAAATGGACTCGTCGTCCCGAGTTCAAATCCTGGATGTGGTAATTACATTTCACTTTGCGCTAATACCCTTGGGAAAGGTATGAATCCTACTCTCCTCCAGCTATGGGTAAATAGTAGGGCAGACTGGGCTCTTTAACCTTGGTTAGGTAACTAGTCTAGGAGAAGGAAAACTCTGAATTTAAACCTGTTAAACTCCGCCTAAGAAATTGACCTTGGGTCACATCCTGCTCGTGCGGAGGGATTTGGCAAATATATATATATATATATATATATATATATATATATATATATATAATGATAATGTAGATATAATGGTAAGGTTGTAAGGATATTATCATAATATAATTGCAATTTCATATATAATATAAATATAATGTATATTTTATGGTACTGTGAAGTAATTTTACATATAAAATATCCATTATATCTATTAATAATGGAGATTCGCTTCCGGTTTTTGTCAAAACAAAAATTACGTCACTGCTTACGTCACATTACCCAAAATCGTCATAACATAGAATAAATACACTCAAAATTTGAACATGCAACATTAGACAGTCCTCATTGTTTTTTTTTTTTTAACAAGTTTTAATAAATACATGACTGATATTATATATCTATATATAGTTTGTTTTATTTTAATACATATTTAAAGTTTACATTTCAAATTGTTTTATTTTTTAATCCTTTAATGAATTTGATGATTTTACTTACTTAGGGTACAAATTTGCTGACATTGAATTTTTTTACTCCCACCCCTGAGGCAATATTTTTAAACATGTATTTTTACATCACCCGGAGGGTCTTTTTTTATTTTGTACTAGTATAGATAATAATGCAAATCTATATATACTTATAAATATGATACGTGGTGATAGAATGTGGTGGCCTTTTTTACAGAGTTTCAAAAATCCTCTTCTATTCATGGTGGAAAAGTCGAAATTATTTCACTCACTAGACAGGCCACACATTTTCTTTTTATAATTATAATCTCAGCGTAGATGACTTTTTTGCATTATCCCAACTGTCTTCCTCAACCAGAGGAAGGGTTCAAAGTTTAGCCACCTGACATTTATAATGAAGATTATTATATTGTAATAAGTAAATGGTACTCATTACTTAGTCATACAATTTATTATTTAGATGTAAATATTATATAAACTAGCAAATATATGCACCCTCCGGGTGCAAATATTTAAGTTTTGATATAATAAAATATCATATTAAATTAGAAAGGCAAATGAAACTGAATAAGAATGCAGATAAAAAGATTAGTAACAGAGGGGGTATGATTGAAAAATAGAACAACTTTGAAACTAACTCTTCCATCATTTTCCATTACTCCCTTCTTTCATTGGTAAATTTTCATAATTTAACTATTTAGTTAGAATAGGAAATAAAGAATAAAATTGTAGTTATTTCTTCTTGCTAATGGATTTCTTTTAAGATTTATCCCCGAGATTTTTGCTCATATTCAATAAGGTAAAACCAAACAATTAGAATCAATAATACTAAGCATATATTTATCAAAATCAAATTTTTAATATCAATATGCAAATTTGTCTTCCCGTTCACACTGTAAACCGCTATTTTGTTGTATATATAAATACAATTGCATGTTATTAGTATGTAGATATTATCTTTTCTTATTCAGTTTCATTAACCTTTCTAATTTAATATGATATTTTATTATATTAAAACTTAAATACTTGCACCCGGAGGGTGCATATATTTGCTAGTCTATATAATAAACTAGAATGAGTTATAATAATTTATTTTAATCTTTTAAATATGCATGTCATTGTCATTTTTCTATCGACTTTAAATCTTAACTTAACTGAATTTACTAAAGATAAAAAGCTCATTCAAATGTGGCATGTGAAAATATATAACAATGAATTTATCAGAATAATAATTAATTAAATAATCTTAATCTATATATTTATTCTTCTGTCGGACCGTTATCATCTTGCAACAACCACTGGTTAAAATGAGACCGTATCGTCCAAATCACCCAAAATGAAATGCAAAAATGTAATTCCTGATTATCTGGTGTCAATCAGTCGCCGAATTCTTATTTCTTATGAGTATCATCACCTTAGCTAAATAATGGGCAATTTCATTTATATAATGAAGAAAGAAAGGTAAGAAAACGAACATATCACTCAGAGAAAATATGATAAGAAAGAAATGAAGAGAGAGGGGTGAGCGCAAGGAAGCGATAAAACTAATATGTTTCAATCGAACACAATGAAAAGAAGGAAAGAAAGAAAAAGAATGAGCGAGAATTAAATCAAGATCAGTATACTTTTTCCATATTAGAATATTTGGCAATAACTCTTAAACAAACATATTGTAAGAATTTAATTATCATACTGTGGTATATCCACAGGTCTTGCTAGTTTTATTTATTTTGTTATTGTCTAAAAGAACAACAATGGTTAAATTACAAAAATTCTAAATGTACCAGGTATCCACTTGGTTACCTCATTTTAGGAACGAGCTCCCCCCTCCTTTAGATGTACCAGGTGCTTTTAACAAAATCAGATTTTTTTCCTTAAGGGGACCCCTTTTCGATATACATGTCACGTGACTAAATTTTGACCCCCCCCCTGCTTCAATGGTTCCAATGCAGAGGAAGAAATTTAAATCTCCTTTAACTGAACTGGAAAAAAAATTACTGACTCAATTTTTTCTTCTCCGATTTCTTCAGATTTAGTCCCAAGCTGGGATAAAAAATATTTCTAAGATTTAAAACTGACTAAATAAATTTTCTTCTTAAATCTTCACTAAATCTGTTCATAAAGTTTTGAATTGAAATCAGCAAAAAAGTTTGACGTAAACAAAAGCATTGTTGCAAAAAGAAGAGAATTTCAATTTCTGAAATGTAAAAAAAATTGAAATTCATTTTTTTTACACACACACATACATACAGACTGAGAGACTCGCACACTCTCTCTCACACGCACATTTTATAATATATATATATATATATATATATATATATATATATAATATTATAAAACTTATACATTTGGATTATTTGGAGTATTCGGACTATTGTCATCATCTTTATTGTTAACTGCACTACGTTTCGGCCGATATAGCCTACGGTCTTCTTCAGAATTTCTTGTCGAACTCGGGAACCTCCTTAAACTCCGGATATCTGAAGAAGGTCGGAGGGCACATCGAAACAGTGCAGATAACAATGAAGTGATTAATAATACAAATAGTACGAATTATCAAGCCTCATCTAAAAAATTTAGAGAAATTGATCATATATATACACTATATATTCATACACATCCATATATATAGTGGAGAAAATTTAAATACATGCACACACACACACTCATATATATATATATATATACTAATAAGGTATCTACTGAGTCAGACGAAGTTAGTTTCGCATAAAGCTCTTCAGGGCTAAAATCTAAATCAGATTTTAGCCCTGAAGAGTTTATGCGAAACTAATGTAATTCGTCTGACTCAGTAGATAATTTATTACTTGGCTACTTAGGTATCGAGCACTTTTTACAAATTAGCTGCGGTATATGAATATATATTATCTTATACTATATATGCCATATATTGTTTTTTTTTAAATAATAATAGATTAGTTGGTACGAATATCTTGAAAATACTCGCCAGTGGAAATTTTTCAATCAAACTCCCGGTTTTTAAGGATTACCAACAATATTAAATATATATATATATATATATATATATATATAAACCCCGCATAAAAATTAACCATGTGTGACAGCTTGATCATGCGAAGGAGGTGGTAAAATATAGACGAAAGTACACACACACACATATATATATGCATAGATATACTCACCTATACATACATATACGAACTTATACACGTACCCATATACACATATATATATATTTTGGGAGAATATGTGCTTAATTGAAGTCATACCTAATTTGAAAATTAATTAGTTGATAATTAATGAATTAGGCGAATATATCAGTTTAAATGTGAAGCGTAAACAAATCGAGAAAAAGTCATTCTCTGAATGTACATTTCGGCCTATTATGCCTCATTAGCAGAGTTATAGACTCAAATTTTCAAATTAGGTATGACCTCAATTAAGCACATATTCTCCCAAAAATTGTCGGCATAGCCATATCAAACAAACTGTTTGCGTACTATCACGCACACACATATATATATACACACATATATATATATATACACACACGCATAGAGATACTCACATATACATGCATATACACATTTATACACGTACCTACAACACACACACACACACACATCAGCTTTATCAGGCAAATGAAAGACTGATGGCTTTTAAGTACTATGATAGATTTTAGACACACGCATTATATATACTAGCAAATATATGCACCCTCTGGGTGCAAGTATTTAAGTTTAAATGTAATAAAATATTAGATTAAAACAGAAAGGCTAATAAAACTAATTAAGAATTCAGATAAAAAGATTTGAAACGGAGTGGGTATAATCGGAAAATAGAACAACTGAAACTTACTCTTTCATCACTTCCGTTTTTCAATGCTAAATTTTCCTAATTTAACTATTTTGTTAAAAGAGGAAGTAAAGAATAAAATTACAGTAATTTATTCTTGTTAATGAATTTTATTTAAGATTCATTGAAGAGTTTTTACTCATATTCATTAAGATAAAACCAAACAATTAGAAATCAATAATACCAAGCACATTTTTATTAAAATCAGTTTTTTTAGTATCAATATGCAAATTAGCATTACGTTTACACTGAAAACTGGTATTTTGTTGTATATATAAATAAAATTGCATGTTATTAGTATTTAGGTAAGGCCAACAGTATTAATAATATCAAACAGTTTTATTATTAATTGAGGTTTAAATAGAAATAGAATCATGGAGAATGTGTCGTTAATAACTAAGGAAATTGTGACTTGAGTAGTAATATAGTTTCGGTTACAAACAGAAAAACACACAATCTCCATTATAATAAGATATATATATATATATATCATTTGATGTGAGTAGCTTATGACCTCAAGCTTTTTTATCATGAAATAACAGTTTCGAAATTCTCTATTCTAAGATATTCGCTTCTGACTTGCATAACAATCATGTCTATGTTTGGTTTATAAAAAATATACAAAATAAAAATAAATTGAATTTATTTGGCCGTTATAACCTAAACTGAATGTATTTACTTCGTTTTCCATATCACAGCGAGAGGATTTACAAAATAAATATTTGTATTACGCAAATGGAAGTTAGTCTTCGTAAAAAGTATGGTACTGGTAGTTTATATATACTAGCAAATTTGTGTATTACAGTGTTTATTTTAGATTTTTTTAAAAGTAAAATACGAAAGTATTCATAAAAATATATTGATAAAAAAGTTTTCATTTAATTTTTGTTTGTTTATATATGTAATTTTTTTCGTATAACAATTACGTTTTTTTTTTACATTTAAAAATATACTCTTTGGTTTGAAAAGTTGATTCGAAGCATACGCGGAACCCTTACAATTGAAAAATCTCTCTCTCTCTCTCAATATATATATATATATATATATATATATATATCATCATGTCACGCTATCAGCACGGATATCCATGACAATCGTTCTCCAGCTGTCCCTATCAACTGTTGTAGGTAGGTCCTATACGCAGCATCCAGTATCCACACAGAGCTGATCAATGTACATCTTTGCTGGTCGGCCGACACTGGCGTGCCCATGTACTGGCTTCCACAGGAGGATGTCACTTATGATTTCGCCTCTGCTTCTCCAGCAGTGTCTTGCGTGTCTTGTCCGTCTTACTCGGATGGTTTGGTGATATTGGGTAGGTGGCCGAACTGCTGTTTTCTCGTGGCGTTTTGTTTCCACAATTTGTTCAAGACGGCACGAGATTATATATATATATATATATATATATATATATATATATATATATATATATTACTAAATTATATTACTAAAACACACGTAAATACACAGGCACACACAGAGTAAAATCAGTAACTACAGTTAAATCTTTGTTAAAGCAATATACTAAAAATGCTTTTATTTGTGAATGAAATATTCCTGTTCGCGTTGCACATCCTTTTTTTAATCATCCAAATTCTTCTGTCATCCTATTATAAAATTCTAATTAAAATGTATTACTCATTCCTACATAGAAGCATGAGTCCTGTGATAGATCCCGCTGTTACACTATGAATACTGTAGGGTCCCTGGTAACTCATTAAATCAACTGTTGTGGGAAAACTTACTGACAAGAGAACCATTAATTAATTTGTTATGAAAGGAAATATTTACGACATGCGAACCGTCGTACTCATTTACATATTACAGTCAGCCAATGAATGACTTGGCTGATTGAAAATCATTGTAATTAAAAAAAACCACTATGATGACTATTTGCATCAAATGAGATTTTAAAAATATCTTGTTCAAAACACACAAACTGTACGATACCGTCACACACACACACACACCCCCACCAAAAAAAAAATGGTTAGTTGGTGGGGCGGATTTTACGGTATGTCAAACCCACTGGTTTATTTTATGCTGAAGACGTTTTGCCTTATTCATAATTGATGGGAAATCAATTTTTTTAGACTCAACTTTTTACACATATTTAAAAAAATCATTTTTTTCTATGTAACCATAGATGTAGCAGGTACTACCACACGATTTATAAAAGGGTACTCCACACTACAAGAGCTTCGGACTTGGAACTTAACCATCAGATAGAGTTTAACGTCATATCCATGAAATTAAGACCCTCACCCACCGACTTCTAGCACTTATATGATAAAAAGTTTGGCGCTTGCATTAAAGCAATAGGGTTAAGGCAATCATATAGGACTTGACTATAGGATAGTTCTAACCCTGTTGACCTTATGGAAAGCCCCAACCCATTTTATGCAATATGTGATATATGCGGTAACTGAGGGTCTTCAAGCCATGTGAATGACGTTAATCCCTATCTGATAGTTAAGTTCCAGTTCTGGGAAATATGGATCAAACCTTCATTACTATTGCGCCCAGGTCATCTCTGACCCGGAGTGGTAATACCTCTTAGTCTCCCATCTATGAAAATCTGTTTATAAAAAAATGAGTTTAAAATGTTCT
>CM042147.1:47351446-47371446 GCA_023376005.1 Doryteuthis pealeii | reverse complement strand
GAAATATATCCCATCATTATGAGATACCGTTATATATATATATATATATATATATACTCTGTGGGTCCTATAATGATGTGATACGCTTGAATTGAAATATATCCCATCATTATGAGATACCGTGTATATATATATATATATATATATATATATATACTCTGTGGGTCCTATAATGATGTGATACGCTTTAATTGAAATATATTCCATTATTATGAGACACATATATATATATATATATATATATATATATATAGTCATCCACAGACAACGTATTTCGACATATCACGTCTCTTCAGTGTGGCTAGACTTGAATAGGCTACCTCAAGCAGAGATGGAAATCCGATCGATTCATCACCAGTAAGGCTTCTCAACCACTCGGGCAAAAGCAACTACAGAGATAGATGTAGGATTAAAATATGGAAATAAATCCGACAATGTGTAGAAAAAAACAAAATATTCCCAAAAGATGGGGAATTCGACATTAAAACTATATAGCTACTCCACTCGGACTTAAATGTAACGTGAGGGTAAAAGCTAAATTAAAACTCTCTGGAAATCGCAGAATAAGCACCCCACGAAAAAGCTGCGGCACGGGCAATTAACTGCTATAAAATAAACCATCTAATTAAGAGAAACAAAACATACTGTACACTGCTGGAAAAGTAAGAACGAACTTATAAGTGATGTTCACATGGACACACCTGTGTTGGCCGACCAATAAAACCTAAATTGATCAGGTCTATGCGCACACTGAATACTGTTTCGATAACTTGCAGGAAAGGGGAGTAAAGAGTCAGGAGAATCCATGCTGTCAGCATGTTGACATAAAAATGTTTTGTTTTTTGTTAAACCTACATCGGGACATCAGGATGGGAAAATAATATTAACAGTGATTGATGGTTTCTTTTAAATAACTGACTTGACAAGGTATGCATCCACATTTTCTCCCTCACACTATGAGTAAATAGTAAGGCAGACTTTGCTCAGGCAACCAGTATAGGAGAAGGAAAATTCTGAATTAAAACCTGTTAAACTCCGCTTAAGGAATTGACAGTGTGTCATACCCTCTTCGCGCGAAGTGGTTATATATATGTGTGTGTGTGTGTGTTCGACACGCATGCATTTGTAATGTATAAGTCGTTTCACATTTATTCGTGTTCACATTTAAATGTAAACTATTTAACGACACAAATTATAACAAATTCTAATTATACAATTTTCATATTTTACAAAAGATTTGAAACTCTTTTCAAAACGTCCAAAATAAGAAGTAACCTGGATATATCAGATTAGTATCTGTTGTAATGGAATATTCCACTCTCTCTCTCTCTCGTTGTCTGACAATGTATATAGTGAACACGGTATTATGCTGGACTGGCTTCGAGGATTAGTAGCTTGCCTTACTATTCCTTGTCTTATTGTATCTCTTTGCAATAAAATCCTCTATCTTAACTCGAATGTGTTGCCTGGTCTTTCCACTCGACTACAAGTTTGTCTGATGCATCCCTGGATAGGAAAAGGCTAAGGGAGAAAACCCTGAGAGAAATCACGGTTTGGAATCCGTTAGGCAGTTCAGTGTGTAAAACACTATCTGGCAACGCTTGCAGCCAAACTGACGCCGAATGAATTGGTTCACCATTCCTTCGGATCCCGCCAGGGAGGCAAAAGGGGGGGGCTGTCACTTGGGCAACCCAGGGTCTCCATCCCTTTTAAGGACACAACAGTATCATCAATTATCACATATACTCCTTGGAAAAAGGGACACAGCTAACACAATACAAAATAAAAACATACTTGTACCAGATTACTGTGTTGCCATCTATATAATAATGCTTGTGTTCCTTAAAAGTACGACCGTTATCATGCAATACCCTATGTTAAAAATAAGACCGTCCAAAACGTCCAAAATGAAATGCAAAAATGTAATACCAATTATCTAGTGTTGCTTACCCGCCGAATTATTTATTATGAGTGTCCTCACTTCAAGTAAATAATATCCCATTCCGTTTTTATTGTAAAGAAAGGGAAGAAGAAGGACATGTTGCACAGAAAAATTACAATAAGAAAGAAAGAAAGAGTAAGTGAAATTTAGAGAGATCAGTGAGCGTGCGGAAGGAATAACTCTAACGTATTTCAATCAAACCTAAGGAAAAGAAGAAAAGAAAATAATGAGAAGAGAGTTGAATTAAGATTATTATACATTTTACATATTGAACTGTTTAGCAATAGCTCTTGAGTAAACATATGAAAAGACGTGATAATTTAATCATCTTACTGTGGTGTATCCCCAGGTCCTGCGAGTGAACAATAAAGTTGTATAGAATTTACATGTGTGTAAATACAATTCACGTATTCTTAATTTTACTTCAGTTTTAATCTCCCTTCACATTTCAGTTATTTAAGGTATTTCATATAGGTAAGCCGATGTGTTAAATCTGATTTATTGGTTTCAAAAAATGTTCATAACACATATTTCTATTTAACAGATAAGTTGATCGAGAGTTTTGTAGATAATATGGATACTATATTTGTAGGTAGAAAGCACTCAATATAATTGATAGAGTTTAAATATCTAAGTTAAAGTAGCGTGGGCATGGAGTCAGTACCTTCGTTACTGGCAGTTTCTCGCATATGCGATCTTTAAGACAAAAGGCGAGAAACTGTCAATAACCAAGCGCCGTTGACTCTCTGTTCACGCTATCTTAACTTAAATATATATGCATATGTATGAGAGAGAGAGAGAGAGAGAGAGAGAGAGAGAGGGTAGCGAAGAGAAGTTAACGGTACTTGGTAACCTACAATTTTTCGCCTATGCGATTCTCAAACCAAGTGATTTTCGAATTGCGTAGGCGAGAAATTCTCAGTAACCAAGGGCCGTCGCCTCCATGTTCAGGCTACCAAAGCTTAGATGTACATGCTCCATCCCCGATATATAACACTATTTACTTGATAATATAGGAAGCTACATTATCTATCTATCTATCTCTATCTCTCTCTCTCTTATATATATATATATATATATATTATATATATATATATAAAGATAAATCTAATGAATCATCGCAAGGATTTACTAACACGCTTGGTATATTAAATTATATATATATATATATATACATATATATATATATACATTGTGTGTGTGTGTGTGGAATTTTGCCAACGTTATATCCTAAATCGATTTCTTTAATACTGCTATATGCATCACCACAAAAACTATATAAATAATACAAAAAATAGTTCTCCAGAATCTCCATTAAAGACGATTGTTGATTTTCCCATCCAGTTTTAGCCTTTCCTTTCTCAAACATTATCAGTAGACATTTTGTCAACTGAAGATTTTTTTTTCTTGTGGTTTATATTTGCTCAGAATCCTCTCCGTTACAACATCTTTTTTTACAAGGCAGTGAAGATACCTCCGACAATCTGTTGTGGAAATAGGCTTCCTGAACAGATATGATAAAAAAAAAGAAACAATTTCCCCTTACTGGTGAAAGTTCACTGATAGGAAAACTTATCAATATGGAACAGGTATGTTTTACAACAGCAGCATGTCTAAAAAGAAGAGTTATCAAGAAATATTTACAAATCTAAGAAGGGCCTAAGACTAGAATATCTTCTTAAAAATATTATTTCTTCAGCCAAGGGCGATGGTAACATAGCTTAATACCGGTATCCGGTCATGGTTAACATAATGAGAACTGTCTACCCCCGAGGTTTGAATAAAGGGCTCATTTCGAACTTTCATGAAGGCTCATGAGTTCGACAAGAAAGTTTCTGAGTTCCCAAAAAAAAGGTTCCCGATTTCGACAAGAAACACCTGAAAAAAGCCGGAGGGCATCGCGGTCGAAAAGTTGTTTTAGATAACAGTAAAAATGAGTAGAATAGTCCGAATAATCGAAATAATACAAATTAAGGATGAGACTTATTGTCTTAATAAGGTAACACAAGTTTCGATCTCGTTTTGTTTATATGTACGGAATTTCCAGTTAAAAAGTATCTAATTATCAAGTAAGTAAAAGTCGTAAGTCGTCGGGGCGACCTAATATCCGTATCAGCCATGCAGCGAGGGAGTTTATCCCCTTTTCACTAGCGCTAGACCAAGGAGATTATTTTAGCGTCTGAGGTGGAACGCCACACCTACTATCAGCTCCTTATTTTACCGCACAGATCCCTGTGCTACTCATACGCTGAGTTGGCGAGGGCGGGTGTCAAACTAGGAACCTTGTGGTTTCTAGCCGAACGCTCTACCGACTGAGCTAACCCGGCCCCCTGAATTATTAAGTAAAGAAAATAAATTACCGGGCATGCAAAATTCGGGACAGATAAGTATAAGTGATGTATATTTCTTTTTACGATATATCACTAGGAAAACATATTTGAAAGTGATTAGATCCCAAACGAATGTTTAAAAAAAATATCTATTAGCGTTCTCCATGGTTTGAAAATATAGAACAAGGTTCCGAGTTTGTTCCAAGCCCTCGCTTACTCAGCCTATGAGTAGCACAAGGATCTGCGCGGTAAAGTGAGGAGCTGATGATAGATGTGGTGTTCTGTCTCACACACATCGATGCTTATACCGCGAAAGAAGGTAGCGGTTTCAGTTTTAAGGTAGACCTTCTTCAAGAGAACTAAGTTTAATTCTCCTGAAAAATGTGTATCTTGGACACCGAAACCATGGTGGAAAGAGAAACGTTTAAATACAACTATATAGTAAATGCACACATTCAAGTGTATATATATATATATATATATATATATATATATACATGTGGAATTAAACAAAAGGCAGGTATCCTGTTTAGTGATTTTATTGGTGATCTTTTCAAGCTTTCTGGCAAACTTTTTTATATTTGGGTGGAATTCGTGGATCGAGTACTCGGATATGAACTTCGGTGGACTAATCCACAAATTCCACCCAAATATTTAAAAAAAAGTTGGCCAGAAAGCTTGAAAAGATCACCAATAAAATCGTTAAACAAGAGACTTGCCTTTTGTCTAATTCCACACGTATAAATAAAAAAAATGCTGCCCAAATACACACACACACACATATATATATAATTAAAAAGGTAGACGGTAATAACCAACTCGAGTTTCACTATAAGGATATTCAGGGTTAAATCCACTAGATTAATCAAGATATTAATTGCTGTCGATTTCACGTGTTTTTTCGCGATAAACGGTGAAACTCGAGTAGGTTATTACCGTCTACCTTTATAATAAACTTGCTCTACTAACGTATTGAGCACTTTATATTTGTTATATCGCTGCCTTATCATTGTGAAACTTGAATCACCTATCCACTGTGACAATTTTCACCGGTAAGTCACCTTTTCCACAAATACCATATATATATATATATATATATATATATATATATATATTCATAACGTTTGGAACGCAAATATCATTCGAAAAGTTGTACTTTCTGTAAAGTATCTCCTTTAAAAACTTCTTGGAGCATTTGAACAATTTCGGCATAATTTACAGAGAACGAAATCAAAACCTCACAGACATTGTCCGTTATTTTTATCGGATATTGTGAAAATCTCAAAATATGCTTTCCTACAGAATAGATAAAGACTTCAGTCAATCCAGAAGCATATCACATGCGACATTGACTCGGAATAATTTACTCGAAGGTAACATAATTATCTGGTGTCGGGTTTTATCCATTGACGATCTATTTCTATGAGCAATCTGCGATACACCCTTCATTTCTTACTATTATTAAGTTCATTATCTGTCTATGTCTTCTTCAAGAAGAAAAAGTAGTTATTTTGAATTATGGTAGAGTTGACTGCTGGCTGAACTAGCCAATATAATAATTCCGACCAGATTTATATTTTTCAGAACTCGCCTTATTTTTTACCTACTTTTAGCCTAATATATATTTATTGCTATTCGAAAAGATATTAATACTACACAATTCCTACGTCTTATCATATTATGCATCAACAAGAAGTTAACCAGATTTCCGAATACTTAATCAAAACGAAACACAAATGCACGCAAGCACTCACACACATATATATATCGGAATTTTAAAAATAATACCGTATTCACACGCTATATATATTATATATATATATATATATATATATATATATATATATATATATATATATATATATATATATATATATATCCTAAATATACCCTATCTTATAAATATGCATGTAAAACAGATCGAGCTCTCTTGCAGCTTTTACGCACATACATATGTATGTGAAATTTTCTCTTCCGTTAATAGATGAGCTGAGGGCTTAGTACTGATGGAAATCGGTCGCGTGTATATATATATATTATATATATATTATATATATATATATATACATATACATATATGTGTGTGTGTGTGTGTGTGTGCATTTTAGGGTAGTGTAGAAATTAAATCAACGCCGCTTGATATTTTTATATTTTTGAACCAATATATATATATATATATATATATATATATATATATTATAAAAAGAAGGTTTGCAAAAAGTATGTTTTTTAAAAGAAATGTTATTAACTTACATATGAATGCGACACGTGTTTCTGATCTGTTGTCTTCTTCAGGCATTGAATTATTATTTTGGCAGAATATGTCCAATATTTGATAGGCTGTGTGTGTTTTTGTAACTTTTTTTATTATAAATATAATATTATATATATAATCTAAAAGGTTAAAATCATAACTTTGGAACAGAAGCTGTAATTCAAAGTTTCACACGATATAAACCATGATCAATATACCTCTGTGGACAGACAGACAGACATATAAAGACAGAGATACTAAGATGGAGATCGGGAGACACATACAGACATCAAATTAATATTAAATTATCTTGCGTCAGTTTTAAAATTGAAAACTTAATAACTCACGTTGTACAAATAAAAGCATCCTTTATTAAAAACCATATGAAATCTCACCTCTTGTAGTTTGATTTTCATGTACGTTTTGTAATGTTTATATATATATTTTTTGGGATATGTGATTAATTGAAGTCATACCTAATTTTGGAAATTAATTAGTTAATAATTAATGAATTTAGGCGGGTATATATGTTCAAATGTAAGGCTAAACAAATCGAGAAAATGTCAATCCCTGAATGTACATTTCGACCTATTAGGTCTCATCAGCAAGGTTATAGACATGGGAGACTGCTCCATGTGTGAAATTGTCGGCTTAAAAAGCCATATAAAAATAAACGTATTTGTTTGTTTACTTAACCTTATATATATAATATATATATATATATATATATATATATATATATATATATAAGGTTAAAATCATAACTGTCGGACAGAAGCCGTAATTCAAAGTTTTGTGCGATATAAACCATGATCGATACGCCTCTGTTTACAGACAGACATACATATCAAGACATATATACTAAGTCCCAGATAAGATATTAATAGAAATAGCTAGAGATAAGGAGAGAGATGCAGACATGCAAGAAGGCCAAAGCGATACTAATTTTATCTTCAGCGATGTCATTTTGATTTATTTTTCGTTAAATTTAAGTGATAGCTTTTACGCGCGAAAGAATGTTTTTCTAGAGTATGAGTTTCTTTTCAACAGTTCGTTAACTTTCATGAAACATGTTAACCCATTCAACCGTAAATTTCTAAATTTTGGCAGATGTAATGTATATTCAATTGAAATTAAAAACAAATTTAGTTAACTTATCTCTCCCTGTGTACCCAGTTGGTAATATTTGATCTGGTTGTAAAAAAAAGATATACGTGTTTGTTCGACCGTCTCTAGACAGATGAAGGCAACACTTTTTAAAGCTCGACGCATCTATGATGTTTTAATCTATAGTTAATACGAGTCTCCAAAAAAAGATATGGTGTTGGTTTGTTGGTTAGTAAATTTGTGTCATTTTTGTTGGGTACTCAATTTTGTAAACATTTTTTAAAACTCGTTTTTTTCTATTTAATCCATAGATGGGACCCTAACAGATACTACCACTCCCGGTCTATATTCCCAGAGTTCCAGAATTGGAACCTCACCATCATTATTCATATTCAAAAATATTTAAAAATCAAAATATACTAGACATAGCATTGAAATTCCACTTAAAAATGTCCAGCCTTTGTAAACCTCAAAAGTAAACGAATCAATACATCCATTCCAATAATCAGGCGATGCCGAGTAGCCGATTTGGACCATATGACCTTTAGGCACCCTTTTTTATCTAGATTCAAACGGACAAGTTTTTCATTTGCACTCAATATCCGGTTGTTTGTTAAAGGATAGGGTTAGGGATTAGGGTTAGTTTTATAATTTTAAAAAAAATCTAAAATCGTCTGTAAACAAACAACCAGATATTGACGATGTAAATGAAAAATATGCCCTTCTGAATCGAGATCAAAAAGGGGTGCCTAAAGTTCATATGGTCCGCCGCTTTTAGTATATGAATAATTTTGACTAGACTGTCTCTAGACAGGTAAATGCATCAGTTTTCAAATACTCAATGCATCCATGTTTGGACCATGTTACTTTTAGGCACCCCTTTTTGATCTCGATTAAGAAAGGACATGTTTTTCGTTTACACCGTCAATATCCGGTAAGGGTTAGAGGTTAGGGGTTGGTTTTATAATTAAAAAAAAATCTAAAAATCGTCTATTAAAACAACCGGATATTGACGGTGAAAATGAAAACTATGTCCTTTCTTAATCGAGATTAAAAGGGGTACCTAAAGGTGGTTATGGTCCCTATGTTTTAATCTATAGTAATTTCGTGTCTCCAAATAAAGATTTAATGATTTTTATTCGTCATCGTTATAAAAGGCGGCAACAGAACATAGGATTTACAAGTACCCGTTATTTTGTTAGAGAATGAAAAGGGGTTTATAGTAAATGGTGCATGTCCACTTCAAACGTCAAAGGCAGAGATCTCTTTGATCACTTTTTGGTTTTCAGAATAGCTAATCCTCTAAATGTGTTATCAGAGGAATGAAGGGGGGAGGGAGTGCGAAGACATCAGTGTTATTACCTTTTGATCTTCCCACCGTTAAGTTTACATCTTTGCATGGATCATTTGCAATAATTGGGTAGAGTCAGACGAACTGACTTAGGAGATTAAAAAGAGAACACGAAGAAAATTCGGTTCTTTACAATAAAGTGGGGGAATTTTCTATAAAAAGTCTGATTATTTCCATAGAGTGGAACGTAGTTGCTCTTGTTCTACAGAGATGTCCACAATGGACATGTCAAAGGTCATTTTATGGCTTTGATACGATTAACTAGAAAGTTATTGCTGTGGATAATTAACTGACTGACGCGGTTTATAGTCATATCTTTAAACTGTTTTTTTTTTCTTTTATTTTCAGATTGAGGATATTGCTGCGACCCCATGTGGATGACTCGTGTACTACTTTGTTCCAGCTAAAAATTATTAAAAGATTAAAATGATCATGAATAATTTTGATGATAAAAAAGTTATTAGCCGAATAACAAACAAATTATTATTAGTAACAAATTATTATTAGCGAAATATATCACTAATTATGACTGAGCCTATTCTAGTAGTGGCCACCCCAGGTGGAATATAACAGGTTTGAATTCAGAGTTTTCCTTCTCCTAGAGTAGTTGGATTCATACCTTTTCTAAGGATATTAGTGCTATATGAATTGTAGCTACGCTCAGGATTTGAATTCGTATCGACGAGTCCATTTCCTATGACTCTAACCATTACAACACGCACCACCTCAAAATATTAATATTATATTTTATAGTAGGAAGCTAAATGTTTGGTGTCCTTCTTCATAAATAGTTATGGGAATTTGATAATAACTAATATATCTATTTATTTACATTTGTTAGTCAATATATCGAACTATGCTTATTTTTGCCAATAAATCTATTATACCAAAATTCAAAATAGTATATTTTATTCACTTATTTATCTTGAACTATATATCTGCTTATGTCATTCCGTTTATTAAAAGGACTAGTACAAAATAAAAAACGCCCCCGGGTGATGTAAAAATAGATTTTTGAAACATATTGCCTGAGGGGTGGGAGTAAAAAATTCAATGTCAGCGAGTTTGTACCCGAAGTAAGTAAAATCATCAAATTCATTAAAGGAGTAAAAAAATAAAACAATTTGAAATGAAAACTTTAAATATGTATTAGAATAAAACAAACTATATATAGATATATAATACCAGTCATGTATTTATTAAAACTTGTTTAAAAAAAACAATGAGGGCTGTCTAATGTTGCATGTTCAAATTTTGAGTGTATTTATTTTATGTTATGAAGATTTTGGGTAATGTGACGTAAGCAGTGACGTAATTTTTGTTACAGACAAAAACCGCAAGCGAATCTCCGTTATTGATAGATTTAATGAAAAGATATCATTTTGTAATATTCGCTCTCTTCTCCATGAAGTAATTACTTTCTGGATATGGTTTATAGAAGTCTATGCTGAGGCGCGTGATGTATTGACTAGAGTCGTATGAAATGCTGGACTAGGCTGTTTGTATTTCGCATAGCGCTAATAACCATAGAAAGTGTATACATCCTACTACTCTCCCTCCACCTATGGGTAAATAGTAGGACAGACTGGACTCTTTAAACTTGTTTAGGCAACCAGTATAGGAGAAGGGACATTCTGAATTCAAATCTGTTTAACTCCTCTTCTAAAATGATCTTATGTCATATCCAATTCGCGCGGAGGGTTGGTATGTATATGTATGTATGTATGTGTGTGTGTGTGTGTGTGTGTGTGTGTATATATATATATATATATATATATATATATATATATATATATAAGATTTTTGGATGTTTGTTTATTTAGAAGCGTTGCTGAATAAAGTATATATTAAATTTTTAATTGAAGGCACTTACAACGCATGTATCGTATAAAATTCGATACTTTTTCTTATAGAAAATGAACTTGACAAGTGTAATCCCAGCAAAGGATCACTCGGTGTGTAGAATATCGTACAGACTGTTTTGACTTTATTAAGTCTCATCAGCGATATATACTAACGATTTCCCTCCGACAGAAATCGAAACCGGGACCTCAGCAGGCATAGTGAAACACTATATCGCCTCGGCCACAGTACACAGCTAATAATCCCAGTGAAATTAAGCTTGTCAAATGATACTACACGCCTCTACTATAATAGGTAAGGGGGGCGTTTTTGAGAGAATAATAACAACAAACAGACCGCATGCCCTTCGGCGAAGTGAATAATAAGGAGGGAAATCGTTAGTATATATCGCTGATGAGACTTAATAAAGTCGAAACAGTCTGTACGATATTCTACACACCGAGCGATCCATTGCTGGGATTAAACTTGTCAAGTTCATTTTCTATAAGAAAAAGTATCGAATTTTATGCGATACATGCGTTGTAAGTGCCTTCAAGTAAAATTATATATATATATATATATATATATATATATATATATATATGCTTCTGTTATACCGGTTGTTATAAGGATTTGATGAGGAGATATATTTTTTGTAATATCTGTCCAATCCAAATCAAGTAATTAGTTTATTGGAGATGTTTTATAGAAGCCTATTTAACTAAAAAGAAAAAAAATCTTACAATACAAAAAATATTTTTATATTTCAGTTTCTGTAATTTTTATGAGAATTCTCCAGGATTTTCATTACAACTACAAATTACAATAGATTACGATGCCACTTCATAATAGATGAAATGAAAATTGATAAAATGACCTCAAATTAACTTACAATAAAAATAAGCATAAAAGATTGAAAATTAAAAATAAGTCTAAAAAGACTGTTTGGTAAGTATGTTCTATTTGCCAATGAACCATGCCTTTTTATGTCTACATGCGTTTAGAATATGAGTTCTTTGATTTAGTAATTCACTCGGTTTATTAAAGCTATAGCGATTTTTCATCCATTTTTCTATTTTTCTTACTGTTATTTCGTATAGTGCCTTATTTTTTCGAATTTTCTTTAAAAATATATACAAGGTGTGTCAAAAAGTATCGACATTTTTTGTACTTTTTGATACACCTTCTATTCTGAAAAAATAACGTTCCATCCATCGTTCATTTATCTGTTGGTAAATACAGCTTCAAACTCTATAGTTTTATGACATACCTTGTGCACACACACACACACACACACACACACACACACACATATATATATATATATATATATATATATGAGAGAGAGGGGAGGGGAATGCACTGCGATACACGGGTTTCACAAATAATCTAGCATTTCTGCAATACTCTCTTCCTTCTCTCTGCTGATATATCTTACATCCGTTCGAATCAGGTCTTCCCTTTACACGCAGCATCCGGCTTTACACCTATTCCCTCTCAAAAAGTGAATCTTTTATCAAATATATTTCCGTAGCGGTTCTGTTTTAGAGATCATTTTAACATGAAAATGAGACGATGAATGCTTAGTGCACTGTGCATTTATAAAAGGAAGAAAAAGAAAAAAACAAAAACGAAAAAAACAAAACAAAAACAAATGGTCGTTTAGTTTATATCTGCACTGAGTAAGCTCACATTAATCCATAGATAAATCATCTACATGCCAATGTGTAGCTTAATTTCAAGTAAGGTATGTAATTTTGGTACATCAAACGAAAACAACACCCCTACTAGCAGGACCTGTGAATATACCACAGAATGATAATTTAATTATTACAAAGTTTGATAAGTTTACTTAAGAGTTATTGTAAGAAAAAGTCGTCGAGGTGAACTAAAGTCAGTATCAGCCCGGCAGAGAGTGAGTCTATCCCTTTTACACTAGCGCTAGACCAAGGAGATTGTTTTTGCATCTGAGGTAGAGCGACACACCTAACATCAACTCCTTACTTTACTGCACAACTCCCTGTGCTACTAATACGCTGAGTTGGCGAGGGCTGGTATCGAACCAGGAACCTTGTGGCTCCTAGTCAGATTCTCTAACGACTGAGCTAAATCGGCTCCTTGTTCAAACTATCTTTTTTCTTTCTTTCTTGTATTTCTTTCTGTGTCATCATCATGCCACGCTGTTCGCACGGATATCCATGACAATCTCTCTCCATCCGTCCCTATCACTCAACATTCTTGGGAGGTCCTCTCTGCAGCATCCTGTATCCGCACTGAGCTGGTCACTGTACCTCTTTGCTGGTCGGTCCACACTGCCGTGCCCATGTGCTGGCTTGCACAGGAGGACGTCACTTATGAGTTCGTCCTTGCTTCTCCAGCAGTGTCCAGCGTGTCTTGTCCGTCTTACGCGGATAGTTTGGGTGATATGTGGCAAGTGGCTGTACAGCTGTTTTCTCGTGGAGTGTTGTTTCCACCTCTTGTTCAAGATCACGCGTAGTATTCTTATGCAGCTCCCATAAACTCTTTCTGTGTAGTATGTCCTGTTTCTTTGCTTTCTTTATAATAAAAACGGAATGCTCTATTATTTAACTGAAGTGACAATACTCATAAAAAATTAGAATTAGTCGATTAAGCGACATCAGGTAATCAGGATTTACGCTTTTTGCATTTCAACTTGAACTATTCAGAAGGGCTCATTTTAATCAGTAAGATGATAAGGATAGGAAGATTTAGGAAGAAGAGTGTCATTATATGAATATTCTTTCGTACTCTATGACTACATGTTACCTTTCAAAAAGGCGGGGTTTTTTGGGGAGTTACTAATGGTGTAAATGTGATACTCTTAATTCTGAATAATGTGAGATATACAAAGGTTAAGAATGAAATAGAAATGACAACTAAAGAGACCAATAAATCTATTAGTTTTCAGTTCCACATTGTAGCCACTAACGCATACATATATTGTTCAGTTTCATATATATACAACTTTCAAAGCCGGTTTAGCTCAGTCGGTAGAGCGTTCGGCTAGGAATCCCAAGGTTTCTGGTTCGATACTGGCCCTCGCCAACTCAGCGTATGAGTAGCTCAGTGATCTGTGCGATAAAGTGAGGAGCTGGTGGTAGGTGTGGCGCCCCACCCCAGACGGTAAAATAATCTCCTTGGTCTAGTGCTATTGAAAAGGGGATAGACTCCCTCGCTGATTGGCTGAAACCGACATTAGGCCGCCCCGACGATTTTACTCTAATTACTTATAACTTTCAAAGATATTTTTAAAAAAAGACTTAACAAAACGTCATTTGATTATAAAAAAATTCATTTCGATCAGAGACTCGATATAAGTCTAAACCCATCAGATAGAGTTTAAAAAATACAATATTTTGTAAACTATCTGATGAGGCTAGACTCATATTGAGTCTCTGGTCGAAATAAATTATGATAGTGAAAAGACGGGTTGTTAATTTTTTTTTTATCTTTGAAAGTTAAATATTGCTCTGTATATAATTAATATATTATTCATTTGTTATTATACATCGGGATTTATAAAAATCCTTGTATGCATCTGTTTGCTTCTAGATAAGCATACAGTATGGATGTTCAGTGACATTTTGATGATCCACAATAGAATCATCCTTTGCTTACAAGTCAAGTGTATTATCTTACACACACACATACACACACAGACAGACACACACACAGAGACAGACATATATATATATATATATATATATATATATATACCCTAACTGTGTATATATATGTGTGTTATGGTAGCGTGGACGTGAAATCAATGGTGTTTGGTAACTGAGTGTCTCTCGCCAAAGCGATTTTCAAGCATATATATATATATATATATATATATATATATATATATATTTTTGCATCAATTACCAAGAATGTATTAAGATTATATATATATATATATATATATATATATATATATATATATATATATATATATATATATATAGGGTTTTGCAATTTGCTGGAAGCATTGTGTTTATATTGGTTTGTTGGGTTGGTTTTGAAGGCTTTCACAATGCAAGTGTAAAGAAAAAAGAATGTATATATATATATATATATATATATATATATATATATATACGAGTGTTTTTCTCGTTTAGTTGGTGGTGGGATTAAGAACGGTAGGACTGAAAAGGAGCAAGGACCAAAATGGCTTTTCCACATAAAGAGAAGAGAATTTGCTGATGAGGGGGCGGGGGCTCTAGTACATTTAGGTCAATTTCTTTGTTTGAGGATGCCAGGATAGTGAACATTGAGGGTTTATATGCTGAGAAACACACACACACATATATATATATAATCTAGAATATACTGTTGCACAGAAACCATAATTAAAAGTTTCTCAACATATAATCGATACGTCTCTGTATAAAGACAGACGTATACGTAAGTATAAAACAGTCGCACTTATTTATATACGTGAAAGAATTCTTAAACATTTGTCTTCATTGTATTTAATAAATTCTAACACGTATTTAATTTAATTTAGACAATTGTCTACCGCTCAGTCATCCCCTCTGTTTTCACCTACTCTTTCTCTTTGACATAACTATTGAGTGAAACAATGTCCTGTTTCTTACATTTGCAATGAATTTTAAACGATTTCCATTCATTTGTTTCAACTATCTGCTTGTCAAGAATGTTTTTTGTTGGTTGGTTGAATTTTATGACATTTAAAACCTTGGGTTATTATCGACCGCATAAGTTTCGTTTGATTCGTTCTTGTTGGGTATTCAATTTTTATAAACATTTTTAAAACTCATTTTTTATCTATTTAACCCATAGACGGACCCTAACAAGTACTACCACTTCGGTCAGGGTGAATCTTGGAGTAATGGTGATTAAGGGATACTCTAACGGCCCCAAAGCTCCAAAATTGGAACATCACCACTAGAGGCATTTAACGCCATGCCCAGTACACTAAGACCTTCAACCACTGACTTCTAGCACATATAAGATAAAAAGAGTTAGGGGTTGCCATAAGCGCTTTGTGTGACCAGTCGATTAATCAGATGGGGCTCTGACTGCCTATCTAGCCTAAGTAAGGGCCATAGTAAAGTGTTACAGGTCATGTAACTGCCCAGCCACCAGAACTCCATACTAAAGTATCATTGGTTACAGCCCAGAGCTTGCCTCTTTGAGGGTAATTTATTTCTCAGCAGAGGTGCAGTCAGTGTATTCTACTGCCCCAGCCGAAAGGGTGACACGAATGTTTAAAAGGGATACGTATCTGTAGACAAGAGTAAATAAATCGAGACTTTTCTCCTGAAAATAGAGCAATTTATAAACGGGTAAAATTCGAAATAAAATTGGTACTTCTAGCACGAAAGAAACACATAATTCGGATATTAGATATAAGTAGAAATAATGAAATAGATAGATATAAAGTGAATTATGTAGCTCATGTGATAGCTAGATAAATAAAAAAGAGCTAGCGGGCTACTTAGATAGCTAGATAGATATACAGAGAGCTAGCGGGCTACTTAGATAGCTAGATAGATATACAGAGAGCTAGCGGGCTATTTAGATAGCTAGATAGATATACAGAGAGCTAGCGGGCTACTTAGATAGCTAGATAGATATACAGAGAGCTAGCGGGCTACTTAGATAGCTAGATAGACATACAGAGAGCTAGCGGGCTACTTAGATAGCTAGATAGATATACAGAGAGCTAGCGGGCTACTTAGCTAGATAGATATACAGAGAGCTAGCGGGCTACTTAGATAGCTAGATAGATATACAGAGAGCTAGCGGGCTACTTAGATAGCTAGATAGATATACAGAGAGCTAGACTACCTAGAGGGCTAGATAGATAGATAGATAGATAGATATACAAAGAGCTAGCGGGCTACTTAGATAGCGAGATAGATATACAGAGAGCTAGCGGGCTACATAGGTAGCTAGATATACATACAGATAGCTAGCCGGCTGCATAGGTAGCTAGATACACACACAGATAGCTAGTTAGATAGCTAGATACACACACAGACAGATAGCTAGTTAGATACACACACACACAGATAACTAGATACACACACACAGATAGCTAGTTAGATAGCTAGATACACACACAGATAGCTAGTTATATATATATATATATATATATATATATATATATATACATATATATATATATATAAGATAAGATAAATATATAAAGGTTTTACATATCTATTTATTAGGTGACAAAGGAACATTCACAACCATATTGGTTACATGCGATGCAATCATCAGGTGAAGATGTTTCAAATGTGAGCTGAAACAGTGACCATCTCACACTATATATATATGTGTGTATATATATATATATATATATATATATATATATAACAGACTGAGAAAAATAAATCGACATGAAGAAACTGTGATGGATAGACATAAAAGGACTAGAATAAATATATAGGTATACAGATATTAATAGACGGTTTAGGTTATGAAGTTGGGAGATCATGCGTAAAGTTTGTCAATTAAATAATAATGCAACATTTCCCATTTCAATATATTACTCAATATTGGTGAAATATATAAGTGTTTGTAATATTTACTCAGATCTCTCGGCTTATGCAATCAGATTAAAGGAGAAACTCAGTCATTCGAATGATGCAATGGAAAAATATTTTGAGGCACAGAAACGGTATCTCGTGAATTTTATGCATGATTAAACCTCCCATTTTTAAAATAATAAAATCAAATTTTTAATATGATCTATGTTGCCCTTTTAATTTACGTTCCGAATCTGAGAAAATTCTTATGCAGTAGAGTGAGTACATGACAGTAGGTGTGGCACTCCAACTCAGACGAAAAACAATCTCCCTTTTCTAGCACTGGAGCTTGGGTTAGACCCACTTACTGCACGCCTGATACCTACAGTAGGTCGGTCAGTCTATATTTACTACAATTTATACAAGGTGTTTTTTTTTTAATGTTTAAATTTCTATGGAAGTTCCTTTATGATACTGGGATTTTAAAGACTCTGTATAATAATCATAACTAATTACCGTCGAATTGGTAAGACAAGACAACAAGTAAATGTAACTCAATACATATCTAACCTTGTTGCAATTCTACTGCAGAATTCCAGAGTATTTATGAAGCCTCATAACATCATAGAAACCAAGTAATCTGATATATCCGGGTTAAGGGATATATTATGAAGTTGGTAGCAAGGTATATTTTCGCAGTAGTACGTCTTCCGACCAGTCGTGGTGATATTCTGGCTAGTAGGCTTAGGCGCTTGTATCATCACAGTGTCGAATATTTATAGAGGACACTGTCCAATCAGATTATAGTGAGATTATACACGAGGTATTTACATATTCATTACATCACAATCAATCAGGATTCAAGGAATGGAATCACCCAAATACATGAATAGACTATTCTTGAGTCCCATAAGTACCACTTTTTTCTCCAATTATTTGAATAAGCGACGTTCTCTTGTGGAAGCTAACAAATGGACACGCCAGAGAACCATTCTATGGCTACAATCAGAGATTCTTCAACGGATGACTCACCCTTTAGATCCGTCATATACAGATTACAATTTTTTTTTCTTGTAGGACATATCCAGGACCCCAATCCCAAGTTTTTTTTATAAAACCACCCGATTCACCCTAATTTTCTCCTGGTAAGTCAACTTTTCAAGTAACCCAACCCGCCCGGCCTACAGAATCCCAATTTTTTACCCACAACCCACTAAGGACACCCACTCCTATATTAGAGGCACTGACCGGCTTGCTTTCAAACAATAAAGTGCGTAAGACAGTCGGCGGGCCTTCATATTAGCTGAGGGAAAGGGGGTAACCAAAATGACCCACAATTTTCTTTTGTTTACATGTGTTTTTAGTTTCTTGTGGTTTTTTGTTTTCAATTTTTCCCCACCCCTTCCATCTCCAATCATCAAACGAGTATTGGGAATTTTTTAAGTAGGATAGATGCATAGAGCGAATGAGGTATTTTGGTGGAAGGGGCCTGCGCAAGGAGAGAATGCAAGATTTTTATTTTATTTTTCAATGAATCGGTCGGCGAGTGAACCTAGCTAGATAGATCCGTGTAGTGTTATCACCAGTTTTATCACACTTCCCCCAAACTCCAAACTTCTGGCTATATGCCGAGTCGCGTGCACACTTGATGTAACTCATTTCGAAATAAATAAATAAAATTTGAAGTGGGTGCACGAGTGTGCCCATTTCAAATAAGAAGTATTCTAATATCTAAAGATACTGAACTACCTGTAATATTTTATGTTTCAGACTGTTATCCTCATCTTTATTGCGGTATGTATAAACACAACATAAAAAGAAAACGACTAATCTTGATATGTCAGACTGTTGTCCTTATATTCATTGTGGTATATATATGAACACGACGTTCATGCCGCTCTAACCTCGAGCCTTTTTAGCTGTTTCTTATTTACCATAGAATAATGTCGTCATCAGACGATAACCTTTATTTCAAACGTGGTTTCAGAGCTTAAATATTATTACCACTAATGTTACACACTCTTCTTTTCTTACTTCTATTTTTCTTCTGTTCAACTTTGGTATCTTACGTTCTCTTGGGGATTTCGTGTCTGGTCAGTCTTGTTGCCAAGACATTCATCAACCACAAAACCATGTTATTTTCGTAAGTTTTTATTTACTTAACTAAACATTTCATGTAACTAAACATAGCGCGCGTATGCAGGTGAGTCCCGGCTAAGCAGACATATCTTATCTGCCTGACGTCCAAGCTGAAACTGAAGATCCAACCAGGTCCCACGTGACTTCACGTATTTCGCGGGTTTCTGTAATATTCCATGGATGGCTCCTTTCTTATCACGGGCGGGACGCCCGTGATAAGAAAAGAGCCATCCTCTCAGAAATACAGGGGGTTGACAATAATCTATGCAACCGCATAGATTATGTAACACTAATAGATGATTTTACTTTAAGGTAAATAAAAAACAACTAAATAAGGTTCGAGTTTACAGCGGACTGAAGGTTGCGTTTTTACCTGCTACAATAAAGATGAGGACAACAGTCCGAAAAATAAAATTTATTCACATCAAACCCCATCTAAAAGATACGGACAAATAACCTGTAATATTGCCAAGGTCTAAAAATCTAGGGGAAAAAATCCAAAATAACATTGATGCTGTAAACCTTTATGGAT
>CM042147.1:47321446-47346446 GCA_023376005.1 Doryteuthis pealeii | reverse complement strand
TAAAAAATGCGGCAACACGAAGGATTTGCATTCATCTGCAGTATCTTCCTATCAACATAAAACATTTAATTCAAAGAAATTCTACAGCAATCGCAACCCACAAATATCCCCCAAACCATTAGAGCATCATCACCATGCTTAACATTTTCGGAAAGAGTTCGTCTGAATAACACTCTTTGTTAACTTCCCAAAAGCTAAAATTCAGACTCATCAAACGGCTAGAGTCCAATCTTTGTGCTGATGTGCCTATTGTAGTCTTTTAAAACTGATTTCTTCTTTTTTTTAATAGACCTTTCTAAACTGACACAATCCTTAAAGCCAACAGAAAGAATTCTTCTTTTAACAGTCATAACAGATATTGTATTTTGACGTCTAGAAATGAATTCAGCAGTTAATCTGGGAACTTTTTTATCATTTCTTTTTGTTATATATGATCAGTTGTCTATTCACCGCTATATATATTACTCTGGGCCTTATAATGCTGGTAGAAAAAAAATTCTTGAATTTTATATGAGGGTCTGCATGTACACAATAGGTGAATTTATTTATACAAATAGCAAAAATAGCCTTCTTTAGAAAATTAGAGATACAATTCAGGGTGGTCTCAAAATTTTGCTTGGTACTGTGTACACACGCAAGCATACACACATAGGCTCACACACATCTATATATATGTATGTATGTATGTATGTATGTGAATATGTAGTGCTATGTTTGTGTATGTTACATTTTATCCCCCTTTTTTTTTTTTTTAGATGCCCCGGAATTCAAATTTATTGCTGCTGCTTTTGTCAAAAAAATTGTTTACTTATGTGAGCGTATGAGAAGACTTAATTCTGGTAAATGCTTTTTTACTATTGAGATTCCTTTTATTTGTAAAATCTGCCTGAAGAGGCTAGACTCATTTTGACTTTCTGATCGAAATAAAATTATAACAGGAAGACGGTTTATTAAGTTTTTCTTTCTTTCAAAGTTAAATAGTGTTCTGTATTTAATTAATTCATAATTTATTATACATTGAGGTCTCTTAGAGACTTATAAATATCTCAGTATGAATATATTTGCACCTACAAGAGCATTCTGTATGGTTGTACAGTGAGATTTCTATGATCCAAAATAGAATCATCCCTTATTAACTAATCCTTTGGATTATCTTACACCCCCCCATATATATATATATATATATATATACATATACACACACACACAAAAACATATATATATAGAGAGAGAGATACAGATATATAGATATACTCTCAATCACACACACACATACATATATATGAGAGAGAGAGATACAGATATATAGATATACTCTCAATCACACACACACACATACATATATATGATATGTGTATATGTATGTGTTGGCATTTTACATAGCGCTAATTCATTTGGGAATGATATGAATCCAACTATACTCCCTTAAGCTAAGGGTAAATATTAGGGCAAACTGGCTCTTTAACCTTGGTTAGGCAACTAATCCAAGAGAATGAAAACTGATTTAATGTCGCTTTAGAAGTTGACCTTGTGTCACATCCTACTTGTACCGAGAGTTTGGTAAAAATGTATATGCATATATATAAACAGACAGACATTATATAACGTTCAAAGGACCAAAGAATTAACAAACCGTAGATAATCTATTTATTAGTTAATATAGATGGAGCTGTTTTAGGGATTCATAAAAATCCTTGTATGTATCTATAAGTTTGCACCTAGATGAGCATACAGTATGGATATAGAGTGAGATTTTGATGATCCCAAATAGAATCTTCCCTTACTTACCAGTTAATTATTATTATTATAAAGGTAGACGGTAATAACCTACTTGAGGTTTCACCATAAGGATCTTCAGGGTTAAATCCACTGGATTATGCAATTAATCAATATCTTTATCAATCCATTGGATTTAACCCTGAAGATCCTTATAGTGAAACTCGAGTAGGTTATTACCGTCTACCTTTATAATAATAATAATAATAATAATAATAATACTAAATAAATAAATATATATATATATATAGTTAATTCCTTGTTAGTATTGGAGAAATGATAATAAAGTGCTCAATTACTTCTCTAAGAGCTGTATTTATTTATTTATAGTTTATAATACATTTAAAAGTCAGTTTTACCAATGGTTTCGGAACATCGCCTTTAGGTGATTGGTCATCATCAGAAACGTTCACTTTTGAAAAAAATTGGGACAGTTTTTTCCTACGTGACCCGTTTTCCGTTCTTCCCTTTCCTTTCATCAATCACCGGCGTCCCTATTTTTCGCCATTGAGTCTCGTGTTTCGTGTTTGTGTACTTATGATGATATTAAATTTTTCCGTTTTTATTTATTTGTTTGATATTTATCTTTTATATATATATATATATATATATATATATATATATATTAATGAGCTGGTGTGTACGTTGTGCTTTCCTTTGTTTACAGACAAACCTATAAACATTTGGAAAACCTCCAAAATTCTGTTGTCTGCGGCAAAATGTTAAATTGGCTCAAGAGGCTAATTTATGGAAAATGTGAGGAAATGCCACAGAAAATATAAACAAAATCCGAAAATTATAACGCGTAAATTTGGCATTAAAATATCCGATGACCCAGCTAACTCTATTTATTTCTAATCAGATGCATAATTCATCAACTGGCGGATTTTTTTTTTAAATGTTGTAAATTCACTTTGATGATATTGAAAGAATTATGATAAGAGTAATAGAGTTTAAATGACTGGAGAACAGTCTTCGAGAATTACACATACTTGTATGTCTTGTCCAAGAAATTACATACAGATACAATAACATGCATGCACATATACATGTATATAAATAAACATGCGTAGTTATTTTGGATAAAAATCACGTTACATATATGTATATATTGTGTGTGTTTGTTATTAGACAAATTTTCCAACAGTACAATTAATATATAAAACTGCAAAACAATGTGGTTACCTAACCAAGGTTAAAGAGCCCTGTCTGCCCAACTATTTACCTATAGCTGGCGGGAGAAAATATGGATTCATACTTTTCCGTGTGGGCTATTATAGCTGATTCGCATAGGCGTCTAAGTCTTTTTCTGTGTATTGGTTTGATAAGTGAAGCATTACTGAAATTACTAAAGCTTACCCACCCACTTGACCTTCTCTCCTATCTACCTCCTCCGACCACACTACCCCTTCTATAAAACACTTGTATGATAACCTGATAATTTATCAAAACGACTGATGATGCCGAGCTCAATGCTCTAGCGAAATATATCCTACACATGTCGGAGTTTTGTTCTTTTGTTCCTCACATCTCCAACACACACACACACACATATATAATGGACTCTCTCGACGATTTTCGACGCATGAGTGTTCATCCAGTAAACAACCAACACAGTTATTTGTTTATAGTGGTGAAGGCTTGTGTAGGATCATTCCACACTTTTTGACACAGTCGATAGGAAAGAATTGGTGCATCATGGAATGCCACGAACCCAATCAACGACTGACCTCAGGAATTTTGAATTCAGAGTTATCCCTCTCCTAGACTGGTTACCTACCCAAGGTTAAAGAGCCCAGTCTGCGGTATATATATATATATATATATATATATATATGGGGTGAAATGTTTTCCCACTAGTAGTTATTAGGTGATTTTGAACATTTCACATTTAAGTATATCCAACTTTAAAAAGATATTTTGTTATTCAAACATATTTCGAATGCTCTGTATATTCAATTTTATTTGTTATATTACCGGACTCTGCTAATATGATGGATTTGTTATTTTCATGTCGGCCATCTTGGTTGATTATCATGTATCGACCTGGAGCAGGTGGGAAGACACACCGAATCTGTGAGAGTCTGTTCTTATCAATTATTAATACAAATTTGGCCTTCATCCCAAATTGACTATCCAAATCAGATGCACATTTTGGGCTGATGTATTCGTTTCGTGTTTAAGAATCGTTGCATATTTCACAGCATCGACCAGATGTCGTTTAACCAAGCACAAACAGAAGCCCGGATTCTGAAACCGAAAGGTCCCCTTTCAAAGCAGGAAAGAATTTCTCACTTTGATAAAGAGCTGAACATCAACGCGCTGAAGGCGATTTCCTTAATTTGGCTTTTGACCAAACGAATGGAAGCTTAGCATATAAGAAGGATTAGAAAGATTTGTACTGGAGTCAGGATTAGTGATATGATAGGGACAGTGACATTCAGAAATTGTACTTAAGTGGCCTCATGCAATGGAAGTTGTACACATTTAATCCACATACACACAAAGTTTTATATATATATATATATATATATATATATATATATATATATATATATATATATATATATATATATATATATATATAGAGAGAGAGAGAGAGAGAGAGAGAGAGACGTGTGGGCTACTGGTTAGAATCGTGGAAAATTGACTCGTCGGTTCGAGTTCAATTCCTAGACGAAGCTGTTGGCATTTCACATAGCGCTAATACCCTTGGGAAAGGTATGAATCCATATATTCTCCCCCCCAGCTATGGGTTAAATAGTAGGGCAGACTGGGCTCTTTAACCTTGGCAGGTAACCAGTCTAGGAGAGGGATAACTCTGAATTCAAAATTCTTGAGGTTAGTCCTTGATTGGGTTCGTGGCATTCCTTGATGCACCAATTCTTTCCTATCGACTGTGCCAAAAAGTGTGGATGGTCCAACACAAGCCTTCACCACTATAAACATATCCCTGTGTGAGAGTTCATTGTGTGTATGAACCCTCATACGTCGAAAATCGACAGAAGAGTCCATTATATATATATATATATATATATATATATATATATATATATATATATATAGCAATAGCATAATCCTTACAAATCCTTGCCGTCCCTCACAATCCCATAACTCCACCACCAGAACCCTTCCTTGCATGAGCCCTCAAATGACTCATCAAACCCGCTGCAGATCCACAAAGTTTGATGCAAATATGACATAGAAAGGCCGTTCATCCCGTTGAATCAGATGATTCAGATGAATCAGATGATGAAATTTGATGCTTATGCACCACCATATGTCTCTTAAGACCAGAAGCCGACTTACAGACCTTGCCACAGATAGCACAAGACATTGTTCCTGGAATTTGCATGGATTGAACATGGTGAGATTTCCTATGATTGACATATTCAGCCTTAGAAAGCAGAATTCGACCACATGTCTAACATTTCCAACCCCATATGTTCTCTCCAATATGACAGGTGTAACCCTTTCGAATATATATATATATATATATATATATATATATATATATATATATATATATATATATATATGTTACATAATTCATAAGTAGATTATGATTTAAGTACGTATCTGTAGTAGATAATATTTGAATAAAATCCGTTAGATTCAGAATGGTGGGTTCCAGTGGAATGTTACCCGACAGTTATTGATGAGTAATATTTTTTCTATTTGACCCCTTGAAAATGCGCGATTAGACATGAGTTTCAGATAAAATGCAAACACAGACATTCCAGGAGCGCGGACGCTATTGTCGGCTCTGACAGCCACTCTCACTCCCAACCCCCACGCGGTGAAATCATGGGCTGGGTTGTTGCTATAAACCTTTAGAAGAAAACAAGAAGTCTTGTTTACTGAGTTAATTTAAACAGGAACTGACCAGCCCAACATAAAAAAGAAGAACCAATCCTTACCAGAAAGCCCTGAAGAGAAGTCAGCTTGAAGAAGTTGGCGGCCGAGTTAAAAGCAGAAGCAACGATTAACAAGTAAAAGCCATCATCTCATCGTCATCCCATCTCTTTGTCTTTCTTTCCCATTTGTATACACGAGGTATTAAAAGGGGCATACTTTAAATATACGCTCCTACATTTGGGGCTCTGGTGGTTGTCGTCAGTGATGTAATTCGCAGGGTTCATTGGGAAGTTTTGGGTCTTCCAACATCAGACTTCCCTCGCCCTGCAGACCCTATATACGGCCGGGTTAGCTCAGTCGGTAGAGCGTTCGTCTAGAAACCATAAACTTCCTAGTTCGATACCGGCCCTCGCCAACTCAGCGTATGCGTATCACAGGGATCTGTGCGGTAAAGTAAGGAGCTGATGGTATGTGGGGTGCTCTACCTCAGACACAAAAACCCTCTCCTTAATTTAGCACTAGTGAAGAGGAGATCGACTCCCTCGTTGATTTACTGAAACGGATTATAGTCCACCCGATGATAATTAAATATATATATATATATATATATATATATATATATATATATATGAGTGGAAATCAGTAATGTGACATGTAGAATTGGAAATGTCGTTGTATAATTACATACTTAATTCTTACAAGTAAATTAAGTCTATTCACGGTAAAGTGAGATACGCTGATGCGTAAATATTCTTCTGTAAAAAAATGGATTTATTTGTGTACTTATAAATACACACGCACACAGATACCCCCCATATATATATATATATATATATATATATATATATATATATTTGTGTGTGTCAGTACCAAAGAGAAATTGATTGAGAGGCTAAGCATATATATATATATATATATATATAGAAAGAAAGAAAGAAAGAAAGAAAGGAGAAATGTATGATTCTCTGGTCGAGCTGTTGAAAATTCTGAGCTCTGAGAATTGCTTCCAGTACACAAGTGTTTTATATTTTCATCTTTCAATAAAATTGTAAAGCTACAAGCCTTCCTTCCAGGTGAACTGCTTCAAGATCATCCCATCTTTTTAGTAGCGAGCGAATTCTGAATGCCCGGAAAATTGTTTGGTCGCAAAGCAGGATTTTGATTTGATTTTACTTACCTAAAAAGAAAAGAAAAAAATATTTCAGAAAAACATGTTTGTAATAAAAATAATAATACATTTACAAAAATACTTTTCCTTCATACATTTGATCTCAACAAATCTTATATTTATATATATATATATAAAGTGCAGTTGGTGTGTATGTATGTACGGTGGAAACTATAAAAATAAAACAGTTAACGATAAAGTAAATATATATTCACATAACATATCTCTATTTCTTGCTTTTGTGCAAAAATCATGAAGATTTGATCCAGATTTGAAGATTTTGAAAAATTAAAATATACATAGAAATAGCATTGAAATTCTACTTAAAAATATACAGCATTCGAAATCTCAAAAGTTAATAAATCAATACACCAGGTTTTTGGCCTCCCCTCTACCCAGGTGATTCCGGGTAACCGCTTCAAGTATTAGACAAGTTTTAGTACTAAAAATATCAATTTTCGACGTTGAATCCGTACCCGAGAGCAACACATTTGATATTTTCCATCTACACTTTCTATGTCCATTAATAAAGAACAAAATGTTACTTACTTATATCTAATACATTATGTCAAAAAGGATTTACTTCATCGACATTCTTAAGTACAAGCAAGATTATTCCCCCTCCGTCAGGTGTAATACTTAAGTTTTAATGTAATTGAATATATTAGATTAGAGAGACAAACGAAATTAAATAAGAATTCATATACAAAGATTATATTATTTTAATTATATGTTAATTGGTTTCTATATGAAATCATTCATAGGATTTATTTCAATACGTTGGATATATAAGAAACGTTGCAGGATTTTATACTCATCAATAACGTGGGCTGCTTTGAAAAACATCTAACTTAGATTTTCATAAAGACCTCGTTAATAAATCAGGTTTTTTCTATATATTAATGATTTTGACTGAATTAAATGCTCATTGATAATCTTCTGAGGGTAAATTTCTGAGGGTATTGTGACTTAGTTTCGGTTACACACTAAATCATCATGATAAGATTTGTTTCTTTGATTTGTTTTGCGGCATATCAACCACGATGGGTCATTTAATGCCGGCAAAATTTTGAAAGATTCGTTGCAATAGTTTGAAAGAAAATTTTTTTAAGTGTATTTCTTTGTAAATTTTAAAAATATTTAACGCATAGATGGGACCCTAACATATACTACTTTACTTAGGCTAGACGGGCCGTCGGTGAGGCCATCTCCGATCAATCGGCTGGTCACATCAAGCCCTAGCACTAATATAATTGTCCTAACTCTATTACCCTTATAGTAAGCCCCGACTCTTTATCATATATATATTTACCAACCCCTCCGCACGAGCAGGATGCGACACAAGGTCAATTTCTTAAGCGGAGTTTAACAGGTTTGAATTCAGAGTTTTCCTTCTCCTAGACTGGTTACATAGCCATGTTTAAAGAGTCCAGTCTGCCCTGCTATTTACCCATAGCTGGGGGGAGAAATGGATTCATACCTTTCCCAAGGGTATTAGCGCCATGTGAAATTCCAATAGGTTCGTCCAGGAATTGAACTCGCGTTGACGAGTCTACTTCCTACGACTCTAACCATTAGACCACGCGCCTCCATAAAAAATGGACTCTCCTGTCGATTTTCGACGTATGAGGGTTCATACACACAATGAACTCCCATACAGGGATTTATTTATAGTGGTGAAGGCTTGTGTTGGACCATTCACACTTTTTGTCACAGTCGATAGGAAAGAATTGGTGCATCAAGGGTTGCTACAAATGGATTGACATGCCGTAAAACCTAACCAACAAACAGATGCCGCCTAAATAAATATATCATTTAGCGATAGATGATATATTTATTTAGGCGGAATTTTTTCATTAAAATAAATTAAAAATTGCTCAATATAAAGAGCTAAATAGCCGATTCAAATCGAATGGTTTAAAATCTACCTACTTAAGTTTCTCGCAGTAGCGTGAATCTTCGGGCTGCTGTGAAGATTCGCGCTCCTGCGAGAAATTTAAACCATTCGATTTTAATCGTCTATATATATTGTAATACGTAAATCACCAGGTTAGTGGGTGTTAAGAATTATTCCAAGCTGGGCCTTTTTTTAACAACGGAATGTTAAAGTTGGTCTGGTCAAAGTTGAGAGCTCAATGTACATGAAATTATATACATAACCATATATTTGGTAAAGAAAAAGCATATTAGCGGTTATAAATTGCTAGTGTTGCGACCCTTGGTTTGGTATTCGGTATCACCGTTGCATACCCTTTTTACTTTCTTACTTCAAGACTTTCATCAACCACAAAACCATATTATTTATGTAAGCTTTTATTTACTTAACTAAACATTTCATGTAACTAACATAACGCGCGTGTGCAGTGAGCTTCAGCTAAGGCAGAAAGACCTTCTCTGCCTGACGTCCAAGCTGAAATTGACAGCCAACCATGTCCCACGTGACTTCACGTATTTCGCGGGCTTTCTGTAATATTCCATGGAAAGTCCCGCCCGTGATATGAAAAGGGCCATCCCTTCAGAAATACAGTGGGTTGACAATAATCTATGCATAGATTATGTAACATCACGATCCACTAGTCTAGGATCAGTGTAGTTCTATAAGCACGAATGACGTGTTGTAGGTAGAACGGTAATAAAACCAAAGCCATCTGCGTCAAAACAAGCCCCCTATACCATAAGGCAAGGTGTGAAGTTTGACATATGTGGTCGAAACGTGACCGTCAATGAAAATAAACATGTAATAAATATGACCAAACCCAATGTGGGCGCCTCTCAATCCTTACTCACCATGCACAAAGCAGTTGGAGGGTAAGTAACCATGCTTTTTTTTCTGACTAGGTTTAGTTTAGCACAAGCTCTAAAGTATAGGGCATTCTGTGAGAATCAAACTCACTAACCATTATTACACGCAGGGAACTTTGTGATTTCTAGGCGAACACTCTACCGACCAGCCTATATATATATATATATATATATATACACTTTAATTATTTTCTTTTCTATTTAGATGTTACCATTATGTACTCATACTATGTACTAATTTAGTCATTAGACTATTTTTCTCTGTATATTGTCCACACAATTACAGCTGTTTTTAAGATTTTGTGAGTATTTTTAAAAAAGAAAGAAAAGTCAAGTGTAAATTCCCATATTTGTAAAACTTGGTTGACTCACATTTGAAATAGAATTGGGTAGCCGCATCGAGTTTATTATAAACATTATCGATGCTAATAACTGCAATGAGGTATGTCATTTAGTTGAAGGATGTAAGATTCAATTAAAAAATGTTTTATAGGAAAATTTTCCCACTGCAACTGAATTCCTACCTGAACAACTGATATGGATAATCCGACTAACAAAATGGATGTTCGCCGTTCTTCAAGTCTAATTCGCGCTGTTTGGAAAAAAGCGGGAATTTGACAGTCTAAATTTTAGCAAGGAAGAGTAGCGAAAGTTGGAATGATAAAAATGAGAATGGTTGGCAATGTTTAATCTATTACTAATTCAAAATAATATTAACTAGCTAGACCTGTGGATATACCACGTAATGATAATTTAATTATCACAAGGTTCGATATGTTTACTTAAGAGCTATTGCGAATAGTTCATTATGTGAAAAGTATGATAATCTTGATTTAATTCACTCTCTTTCACATTCTTTTTCTTCTTTCTTTTCATCTTTCATATTATTTTATTGAAACAGATTAGCGTTATTGCTTCCGCATGCCCCTCTCTATATATATTTCCAATAATCTGTCTTTCTTATTGTATTTGTTCTGTGTAGCATGCTCCTTTTCCTCTATTTCTTTATAATAAAAACGGAATTGTCCGTTCTTTAGCTGAGGTGATGACGCTCATGATAAATAAAAATTCGGCGGATAAGCAACACTAGAAATCAGGATTTACAGTTTTGCATTTCTTCTTGGACATTATTAACGAGAGGGTGTTGCAAGATGATAACGGTCTTTAAGGAACACGAGTATTAATCTCTAGATACTTGTTTGAGTAATGAACATAATCTAACGATCTGGACAGGGGCGATGAAAAGCAAGTAAAATATAATGCAAATCCTTATCGAAATTAATGATTTATGACAATGAGGCATCCAATGATAAAGAAAAATTAGAATACATGTTTCCAAACTTGTACTCAAAGTCCTGATTTTTGCCTTTAACTTAAGATATGTTGTTTAAAAGGAAAAGAGTTAGAAAAATATTGAATGAAATTAATTTGCAGTTTTGGTTTCATGATGTTTTTAAAAGGTAAGCAAGTTAAAAAAAGCGCAAAAGCTTAGAAATTGATGAATTATATTTATAGTGTTTGCATTCGTTCATTCAGAGAAATATCAAAGTTATAAAAAAGATCACAAGCTCACATGAAATGACTTAATTAGTACATTAAGATAAGGACAATGACTTTAAAATATATACTCGATTATATTTATATATGATCGAGTATATATTTTAAAGTCGTGTGTGTGTGTGTGTGGTGTGTGTGTGTGTGTGTGTGTTGTGTACATATGAATTTATTTTTTTATTTATAGAAATATAGAAAGTATGTAAAATAAAAGCGTACGTGAATAAGGTCATATCTGCTTTTAGTGTATCAATATAAAGTTTAATAAACGGTTTATGATGTGCTTGCTTGCTTTGATTTGCGGGTAATTGCATGTTGGTTCGTTTCACAGTGCATATAAGTATTCGTGCGGGTTTACATGGATGATGACCCTGAATTCTTCTAAGTTCATGTTTTTAGGAAAGTATATATATATATATATATATATATATATATATATATATATATATATATGTGTGTGTGTGTGTGTGTGTGTGTGTGTGTTGTGTACACATGAATTTATTTTTTTATTTATAGAAATATAGAAAGTATGTAAAATAAAAGCGTTCGTGCATAATGTCATATCTGCTTTTAGTGTATCAATATAAAGTTTAATAAAATTTAATAAATTAATAAAGTTTAATTTATGATGTGCTTGCTTGCTTTGACTTGCGTGTAATTGCATGTTTGTTCATTTCCTAGTGCATATAAGTATTTTGTGCGGGTTTACATGAGCGTTGACCCTGAATTCTTCTAAGTGCATGTTTTTAGGAAAGTATATATATATATTATATATATATATATATATTATAAATATTTTTTTGGATGTTTTTTTTTTTTTTTTTTATAGAAGCAAGTTGAATAAATTATTATTTATATTTCTGCTTGAAGGCAATTATAAATGCATGTATCGAATAAGATTCGATAATTATAGAAATAATCTTGACAAGAAAATCCCGCAAAGGATGGCTCGCTATGCAGAACACCGTACAGACTGTTTCGACTTTATTAAGTCTCTTCAGCGATGTATACTAACGACTCCCCTCCAGGAATCGAAACCGGGACTTCACAGGCATAGTCAGAGACCATATCCGTTCGGCCGCCGGTACATAGCGAACAATCCCTGCGAAATTAACCTTGTCAATGATGAAACATTACACGCCCCTGCCATAGCAGGCAAGTAGACGTTTTTATTTAGTAAACAAACCCGGCCGTTTAGCTCTTCGGCGAAGTGAATAAGATTTTTGGATGTTTGTTTTTTTGTTTTTTTTTATAGAAGCAAGTTGAATAAATTATTATTTATATTTCTGCTTGAAGGCAATTATAAATGCATGTATCGAATAAGATTCGATAATTATAGAAATAATCTTGACAAGAAAATCCCGCAAAGGATGGCTCGCTATGCAGAACACCGTACAGACTGTTTCGACTTTATTAAGTCTCTTCAGCGATGTATACTAACGACTCCCCTCCGACAGGAATCGAAACCGGGACTTCACAGGCATAGTCAGAGACCATATCCGTTCGGCCGCCGGTACATAGCGAACAATCCCTGCGAAATTAACCTTGTCAATGATGAAAACATTACACGCCCCTGCCATAGCAGGCAAGTAGACGTTTTTATTTAGTAAACAAACCCGGCCGTTTAGCTCTTCGGCGAAGTGAATAAGATTTTTGGATGTTTGTTTTTTTTTTTTTATAGCCTGTGAAGTCCCGGTTTCGATTCCTGTCGGAGGGGAGTCGTTAGTATACATCGCTGAAGAGACTTAATAAAGTCGAAAACTGTACGGTGTTCTGCATAGCGAGCCATCCTTTGCGGGATTTTCTTGTCAAGATTATTTTCTATAATTATCGAATCTTATTCGATACATGCATTTATAATTGCCTTCAAGCAGAAATATAAATAATAATTTATTCAACTTGCTTCTATAAAAAAAAAAAAAAAAAACATCCAAAAATCTTATTCACTTCGCCTAAGAGCTAAACGGCCGGGTTTGTTTACTAAATAAAACGTCTACTTGCCTGCTATGGCAGGGGCGTGTAATGTTTCATCATTGACAAGGTTAATTTCGCAGGGATTGTTCGCTATGTACCGGCGGCCGAACGGATATGGTCTCTGACTATGCCTGTGAAGTCCCGGTTTCGATTCCTGTCGGAGGGGAGTCGTTAGTATACATCGCTGAAGAGACTTAATAAAGTCGAAACAGTCTGTACGGTGTTCTGCATAGCGAGCCATCCTTTGCGGGATTTTCTTGTCAAGATTATTTTCTATAATTATCGAATCTTATTCGATACATGCATTTATAATTGCCTTCAAGCAGAAATATAAATAATAATTCAACTTGCTTCTATAAAAAAAACAAAAAAAAAACATCCAAAAATCTTATTCACTTCGCCGAAGAGCTAAACGGCCGGGTTTGTTTACTAAATAAAAACGTCTACTTGCCTGCTATGGCAGGGGCGTGTAATGTTTCATCATTGACAAGGTTAATTTCGCAGGGATTGTTCGCTATGTACCGGCGGCCGAACGGATATGGTCTCTGACTATGCCTGTGAAGTCCCGGTTTCGATTCCTGTCGGAGGGGAGTCGTTAGTATACATCGCTGAAGAGACTTAATAAAGTCGAAACAGTCTGTACGGTGTTCTGCATAGCGAGCCATCCTTTGCGGGATTTTCTTGTCAAGATTATTTTCTATAATTATCGAATCTTATTCGATACATGCATTTATAATTGCCTTCAAGCAGAAAATATAAATAATAATTTATTCAACTTGCTTCTATAAAAAAAACAAAAAAAACAAACATCCAAAAATCTTATTCACTTCGCCGAAGAGCTAAACGGCCGGGTTTGTTTACTAAAATAAAAACGTCTACTTGCCTGCTATGGCAGGGGCGTGTAATGTTTCATCATTGACAAGGTTAATTTCGCAGGGATTGTTCGCTATGTACCGGCGGCCGAACGGATATGGTCTCTGACTATGCCTGTGAAGTCCCGGTTTCGATTCCTGTCGGAGGGGAGTCGTTAGTATACATCGCTGAAGAGACTTAATAAAGTCGAAACAGTCTGTACGGTGTTCTGCATAGCGAGCCATCCTTTGCGGGATTTTCTTGTCAAGATTATTTTCTATAATTATCGAATCTTATTCGATACATGCATTTATAATTGCCTTCAAGCAGAAATATAAATAATAATATATATATATATATGAATAAGATATAATGAAAAAACAAACGATGTTTACAACTGAAATAAGCTCATCAGAAGAGAAAGTGTGCAAACCGTTTCGGGGCCAATTCTCTTGACGGTTTTAAAAAGCAACACTCGGCCAATCCTCAACTAATATGAGGACCCTATTGCATTATAATGTATCAACCGCACGTGGGTCGGTCATCAACAAAAACAAGACGGGAAAAAGACCGTTAGTAAAAACAGAACGCTGCTAGTCAAACGTTGGAATTAATCAAAAAATCTTTTTCCCGTCTTGTTTTTGTTGATGACCGACCCACGTGCGGTTGATACATTATAATGCAATAGGGTCCTCATATTAGTTGAGGATGGGCCGAGTGTTGCTTTTTAAAACCGTCAAGAGAATTGGCCCCGAAACGGTTTGCACACTTTCTCTTCTGATGAGCCTATTTCAGTTGTAAACATCGTTTGTTTTTTCATTATATCTTATTCATACTGTCGGATTAATTTCCATTTTATTTTCACACATATATATATATATATATATATATATATATATATATATATAAATCACAGGTTAACAAACAACACCATTGTTACTTACTTTTTCTTTACACCTTCATTGTGATAGTCTTCAAAACCAACATCCAAACCATATATATATATATATATATATATATATATATTATATATATTTTTTATTATGTTGAAGTTGGGCGTTATTATGAAGCATTTAAAAATAAACGAAGGAACTCTATGTTATAGAGTACTGTATTCACTTATTTTTTATTATTTGTTATCATAAATTTTCGGGATCGTTAGATACCCTTTTTTAAATGAATGTCGCTACTGTTCAACGGATCCTTTGTCTTTGTGTTTTTGACAGCGCAGCGTCTGTAAAATATATGTAATAACGGAGTATTCCGGCGTTCAGTCCCTCACGTGAAAGTTTTAAAAATCCATTTGGTTTCAACTTGTTTTCGAGATTGCGTTGTTGGAAAATGCGTGGTCTATTAAAATACATTTGAGGTGTGTAAGGTTGCGTTATGGGGTGTTAAAGTGAAGTGTTATCGTACTATGCGGTGATTTGAGTTTTATTATGGATTTGTGGTTATTTAATCTTAGTCTAAAAGATGTAGATGTATATATATAGTGATGAAGATCATTCCATGTGAATTCCAACTGTATTGTTACAGGTTAACCGTAGTGAAAGCTCGATAAAGTCCCACTGTGTGGACAGACAGAGCAATATAGTAAATAAAGAAGGACAAATATTTTTTCACCCATAAATTTCCATCAGGCATGAACATAAACATTGTTATCGGAAATCTGTGGTTTAAATCTATAAAATAAATCATTTTTTTAGAAGTTTGAACCTTGAGGGAAATTTTTTAAATTTTTTTACTTAACATGGTTTAGAAAACATCTTATCATCTGCATTCACTAAGTTCAATATTAATTTTAACCACTTAAGCAACAACATTACTGTGAATCTGAGTCATTTGTTTAAAATTAAGATTTTGCAAATCAAAACGTAAAAACAAATTTCACTAATTATAATGCACTATTTAGCTATACTCTATTAACGTTATTTTACTTCAAGTACAGTACTGATATTTTCAAATCCTTAAATCATAAAAAAGTTCTAAGTACATTTTCAAACATTTTTCATTTCCCAATTTTCAAAGTTTCAGAACAATTAGCATTTCTAATTACATCACAATAACCAGGGCCTGTGCAAGGGTCTCCTACCTTCCCCCCACCAATCTATGATATAGGACCCCCCCTTCCAATTCATTGTAAAAATTGGGTGATATCTGATGATACTGTTAATTTTTCCCTTGAAATAGTGTATTACGATGAACCAAATTACAAAGTTTTCCTTATTTCATTCCCTATATATATATATATATATATATATATATATATATTTAGGGAGAATATGTGCTTAATTAAAGTCGTACCTAATTTTGAAAAGTGAAGGTACGACTTTGATTAAGCACATATTCTCCCAGAAATTGTCGGCTAAAAAAGCCATATCAAAACACATCGCTTGTGTATTTACTTCTTATATATATATATATATATATATATATATATATATATGTGTGTGTGTGTGTGTGTGTGTGTGTGTGTGTGTGTGTGTGTGTGTGTGATTTTCTGCGATGATAATGTGTGTCTATGTAAAATGTAAGTTTTAAATGTTTCGCCTTGTGGTACATTTAGACATTGGATATATTATAAGCGTTGTTGGCCAGTTAGAAAGAAAATCACTATAAACAAAAATAAAGGGGACAATTTTGAAAGCGAAGACACAGATAAAAAAAAGAACAGAGAAAACGAATTCAAAGACGACGTTAAAAATTGACGAAGAGTAATCGTAAAACTGTAGAAAAAGAAAGAAAAATTGAAGGAAAAGAATAGATAAAGATAAGTAAAGGAAAATAGGTAGAAAGAAAGAACGCAGATACTGCAACCGAATTATAAAAAAAAAACAAAAAAAAAACAATAAAAGGAATAACAAAACAGGTGGGCGGGGGTTGGGGCTCAATGTTTAGGTTCTGGACATGGATGCTGTCGAAAAGGAGGAGGTCCTTTAATGAAATATTGTTATATTGCAACAAGTAACTGGTACTATTACTATAGTATAACATTCATTATCTAGATGTAGATATAAAGAATATTTATAGATCTAGATAATAAATTAAGATGATTTATGATGAATTATTTCGACTTTTTTTTAAATGCATATTATCATGTCATTTTCTCCATTAAAGTTAAGTTTTAACTTAACTAATCAAGTCATTTTATAATTTATTTAAAATAGCTCATTCAACCGTGGAAATCTAGTAGATTGCAATGGAATTATCAGAATGATAATTCATTTCAATAATTTTATCTATTTTGTTATTATCTAAAAGAAATACAATGGATAAATTACAAACATACTAATAGTACCGAGTATTCGGTTGGTTACCTCATTTCAGGAAAGCCCCCCCCCCTTAGAGTTACCAAGTCCTTTTTAAAATTTGTCTATTTTCCTCAAATTTGTCCGGTATCTAAACTTTGACCCAATTCCCTGTCTAATCATGAGTAAAAAAACAAAAAAGAAAATACGAAATTCAGATAGTTAATATATTATTATTATTATAATAATGAATATTATGTAACTGTCTGTCTGTAAGAGAAACTATGACATTACTGATGTCACTATTATTTTGGTTGTAACAAATTCTGAAGATGGGCCACCATGAAATAAAAATCTCATCGTCATTCCTTTCTGCTCGTAGCGATTAATGACAATGTGATGAGCAGTTCAAAAATTAGGGATTCTCCTTTTCATCAATTCTTTTAAAAGACGATATAAAGTTTGATCCCAAAATTTAGTAAGAAATTTTAAACATTAAAGTGCCTGGATGACTGAGATTAAATTCTTGTAACCCAAACTTCATATATTAGCAACCTTTGTGAGAAGAATAAACGTTAATTCAGAGAGATTTGTATGAAAATTACTGATTAATGGTGTGTGCGACTTCAAAATAAAGGAAACAAAGGCAGTGTAGTATTATCTGCATTATTCGGACTATTGTTCCCATCTTCATTGTTATTTGTACAACGTTTCGGCCGAGATGCCCCCCGGCCTTCTTCAGGTATTTCTTGTCGGACTCGGGAACCTACTCGGACTCAGTAACCTTCTTTTTTCCAATTGGACACATGGCCTAGTGGATAAGATAGTTGGGTTAAGACAGTTCTAAGTGACAGATATCTCTGGATTCCGGGTTCAATCCTGAGTAGAGGCAGTAATATAGAAAAATAATTAACATAACTCCTGTACCCCAGCTATGGTTAACGGAATGAGAACAGGATACCCCCGTGAACTGAATAAAGGGTTAAGTTCGAAGTTCCGTGATAATAATAATCATCATCAAGCCTCATCTCAAACATTCAGAGAAAGGCAGTGTAATTTTCACAAATATTTGAATTATATTTAGAGAGGGGGTAATTTTTGAGTGGATTTCTGAGAGGAAGGATTTGTTACACATTATTGCATTATGTATAAAAACATTAAGTTTAATTCTCACCGATTATGAAATAGTCATACTCTTAATTAGCATCTTATTTATTAACGCTATCTCTAAAGTCTAGCTGAGTTAGATTTGCCGCAAAACTGGCCAGATTACTAATGCATTAAAAAAATCCTGAAATATGTGTTATATATCTCTAAGAAATAAAGATTTACATAGTATATGGTGGGTATAATTTTTATAATAATTAAAAAAAAAACTGGGTTTAATAAATAATAATTTGCTGTAACTGATTTTTAATACTATCATGTTATTCTCAAAAGTATTAAAAGGAATTCTACATATAATTTTATATAGAACATTAAGAGAAGAGTGATATATTTATATTCGTTCTTATTTAGTCTTTCTAATTTAGTATAACATTCTATTACATTAACACTTAAATACTTGCACCCAGTGGGGGGGGGGGGTATACTTTTTGCTAGTAAAACTAAATGAAAAAGCGAAAACTGAAAATCTGTTAAACGCTTGACCGCCAAAATGAAATTGAAATCACATGAGAATTATACGTGACTTGAAGGAAAAATTGATTATATCACAATCACTTTACCGAAAATCTGCAGACGCTCACACAATAAATTCTACTTCTCAAATCTGCAACATTGAACAAACGTGACCAGTTTTCCGTTCAAACTGACGAATGTTCTTTGTATGCAACAATGTTATTTCCAACATGCGACAATGAAATTACCGCAATATTTGACAGACACCGTTAATTGTTTTGACTCTGACCAATAAACACAGTTCAACTCTGTTTATTTTTTCGTAGATTAGCTATAAAGTGCATTTATTTATTTTATCAGGTGAATAATATTATGAATTTCTCCAATAATTGATATGAAATTTTGTTTAAATTTGAATGATTACCTAAAAAGTTTTGCCATGCACTAACAAGGAATACATGTTTAAAATACAGTTTTAATCTTTATATTACAATTAGACACATGGTGCAACGGATATAAGAGTTAAGTTAATAGAGCTCTAAGTGACAATCATCTTTTGGTTCCAAGTTCAATCTTCACCAAGGGCAATAATAACATAGAATACTTAACATAGCTTAATACTTGTACCCGGTCATGCTTAACGGAATGAGAAGTGTTTACCCCCGTGGATTGAATGACGATTTCGGTTCAAAGTTCCATGGAGGCTCCCGAGTTCGAAGAGAAGGTGTCCGAGTTCAACAAATCGTTCTAAATTACGTTTTTATAGCTCGTTAGAAATATCTAAAAAATGAACTCTCACCGGTATTCAGCGCCACCTTAATGATAGTTTAGACAAATATAAACAGACTTCATAATGGTTCAGAAGAGAACTGAAAGTACTTGGTTTGCCAATAACTTTTTCAGACAACTGATTAACGCCTTTCAAAATGATAACATCAAAATAAATTTTGGAAAAATCTTGAAAACAATACGGATTCTATTATTTTCAACCAAATTGTTTTGAATATATATATATATATATATATATATTATATTATGTGTGTGTGTGTGTGTGTGTGTGTGTGTGTGCGCGCGTATCTATTGAAAGTTTGTGACATTTTAAACAAATCCCTAAGTCAGTCACTCCCTCTCTCTCTCTCTCTCTATAATATTATATATATATATATATATATATATATATATATATATATATATATATATTGGTTAGGAGGTTGATTTAGAAGTGTAAAGAAAAAAATAATAATACGGTAACAATGGGGTTGTGTGTTTGCCTGTATTTATTGTTATACGGGTTAACACACAACACCATTGTTACCGTATTATTTTTTTTCTTTACACCTGCATTGTGATAGCCTTCTAAATCAACCTCCTAATCAATATATACACAATGCTTCAAGCAAATTATAAAAAATTCTCATATATATATATATATATATATATATATATATATATATATATATGGGGATAAGGAATACAAGTATGAATTATTTCGTGGTATCGGAAATATTCGAACTGATGATTGTTCTCGTCCAGTCAAAATTGCAAACATCACTGAGTTTCTCGCAGGTGTTTAAACTGATCACCATTATGCTTAAGGATTTCTGCTGATCACGCAAACAGATGAAATTGCAAACTTGGTATTTAGGTGGATTCTTTTTCAATTGCGCGTCTCCCAACTCATTGACTGTGGCAGGTTTTGTGCGATGAAGTTAAATGGTTCAATTAGATACGACAACTGCAACTTCAGAAACCGCGTATTACGGCTGAACACTACAAGGGCTATTGTGGTGTTGATTATCAGTGCTGGGTGTAATTGGATATTTCCACTTTTGAAAACACACACACTAGACAAAGGATATCTACTTCCGTTTTCGAATTCATTTTCTAAATACGACGTTGTGTTTTTCCAATGACTGATGAGCGAGGAACGAAACCGATTAGCTAGTCTTCGCCTCTTTTAAAAAAAAAATTTCTTTATGATAATAAAATATAGGCTCTTTTCATTGTTACTATATATATATATATATATATATATATATATATATATAGTTATTTTCTAAGCTTAGCTTATATATGCCACAAGGCCAGAATTATGGAGCACCCCAATAAGAATCAAACTCACTATCTATGGTCTGCTAAGCTAAATCTTTTGGTATAAAAGTGGATAGACTCCCTCGCAGTCTGGCTGATACCGACATTAGGCCATCACATACACACACACGCAGATATATATATATATATATATATATATATATATATATATATATGTGTGTGTGTGCGTGTGTGTGTGTGTATGTGGTGGCCTAAGGTAGGTATCAGCCAGACTGCGAGGGAATCTACGCACTTTTCACTAGCGCTAGACCAAGAAGATTGTTTTGGCGCCTGGGGTGGAGTGACACACCTATCAACTTATCACTACACATACGCTGAGTTGTTGAGGGCCGGTACTGAAATAAGAACATTGTGGTTCCCAGTTGAACGCTCTACTGACTGAGCTACATACCTATATTTATGTACACGTTTGTTTATTTGAGTATAGAAGTGTTTTAATTTTATTTTTATTACAATATTTCAATGCTCTTGTACTTGATAATTAAAAAATACTAAATAATAACCATTTGATTGTATGATATGGTTGAACCCCAAGAGGGCTATTGTGGTGTTGATTATCAATGCCGAGAGTAATTGAACCATTTTTTTAACCAGTCACTAGTCAAAGTGTGTATATGGGGCTATAGTTATGTTCATTGGTGCTGGTATCTTAACCCCCAATAAAAGCTTGTTCTTTGTTCTTCTGGGCTGGTGAGCTGAAATGGTACTTAGGAACGAAAAGGCACGAGAAAGGAAAGAGACAAAGGCAGAAGGTGGCTTTATGACTTAGGCTTTATTGACCAGGTCATAGTGGCCTGTAGCGAGGGAAAATCTCCTTGGCTAATAGGACCAACTAGACCCAATTACGGCCTCAGTTCGAATGGCTGAGGTATTATTTTGGGGTGGGGGTGGGAGTCAGTCCTTTTTGTCGGACCTGCGCAAAGAGGTTCTTCCGGTCAAGACCCCATAGGAGTTTGTTCTTTTTTTATCTTATTTTTTATTTTCATATATTTTTAGTCCTCACATGTATATCTCTATTTTCAAATTCATTTTCTCAATACGAATTTGCAACTTTTTCAAATAACTGTCGCCCTAGACATTAAAAAAAAAGTAAAGTTTTATTAACTGTGTATTTAGACATAAATCTATTATTCTGTAAATATTTCCAAGGTGTTTATATGATTTTTACTGTTTTTCTTTTCCATATATTTCGATTGATGTACTCTTTTGTGATTTGCACGATGTATATTTCTTCCGGCAGTAATATACAAGTAATGTTGTTCTTTTCTTCCAGTCGAATAACGTTGTCTGAGAGTATCATGAGAGTTAGTTAGACATCCATTGTTTCTCGAAAATGTCTGAATACAGACAGAAAACTGAAGTCATCAACAGACCTGAACAACATAAGTTATGTCTATATCCACTATGTAGTAAGGCCAAAAATAGTTATAGAAAACTGCTATTTGATACACACAGATTGTTTTACGTTCTCTTTACTACATATATATGAGCAATCCCACATATATCTACTTCAATTTCTCTAGACATTTAAACACACACACACACACATATATATATGAGCAATCCACATATATCTACTTCAATTTCTCTAGACATTTAAACACACACACATATATATATATATATATATAATATATATATATATATATATATGAGGAAGAATGAATAAAGAAAAGAAAGTACAGAATGGATAATAAAAGATGAATTTAATCAATATCACTTATACATGTGTTTCGGTCAGTTTATCTTTGTGTACACGATTCAAACTATTATTATCATTAAATAAACAAATGAAATGAAATAATAATAAAAAATGTAAAAATATTCCGTACACAGAGAAAATTCGACCTTCATCAGAGTGAAATTTTATTTTGAATGAAAAAATTCGTTGGAGAAAAACGGAGAATTTAAAAAAATGTTCGAAGATAATTTTTTTAAAATTCACTTTACGGATACTGAACGATATAGAGTCGTTAGCAAATCTCGAGAATTTGAATATTTGATTCTCCTAGGAGTTATGGTAGATACAATTATGTATTGCAAATATAAAATGTTATTATTTATCCCTAACTTGTTGAAAAGTCCCGGAAACGAGAAAAAGAAAAGAAAATCATCATGTTTGTTTTTGTTTTGCTAAAAAACGGTGAACTTATTAAAAAGTATTCGATTCATAGAATGAACCCAACTTTGATATTAGATAATATATATATATATATATATATATATATATATATATATATATATGAAGAAAATGTTTTCAAGAATATAACAGACACAGGATGTTACGATCAAATAACATTTTTTATATGTCTATACTTAAGTATTTCGGTTTATGATAAACCATCATCAGGACAATGCAAAAAATGTTTTCCTTTGATCGTAACATCCTGTGTCTGTTATATTTTTGAAAACATTTTCTTCACATATTGTGGGATTAATTTCCTCATCGTATTTCCATATATATATATATATATGCATGTTGAATTAAACAAAAGACACATCTCCTGTTTAACAATTTTATTTGTGATTTTTTCAAGTTTTCTTGCCAACTTTTTAACATTTGGGTGGAATTCATGGATTAGTCCACCAAAGTTCATGTCGCGAGTACTTTCGGCACTTCGAAGTGCCATCATCAGGGGTGATGTGTTCCAGTTTTTCAAATTATATTAATTGATGTGGAAAGGTGCTATAGGCATTTTAAAATGTGTATACTGCATTGGATATATAAGTGATTTGTGCAATATGCTGATAGTAGCTAAGGAGTTGGATATGTATCTATTTATGTAGTCATCCACAGACACCGTGTTTTGATATATCACGTCTATTTAGTATGACAAGACACTTGTAGGCTACCCGATGGAAACCCGATTGATTTATCATGTCAGGCTTCTTAACCACTCGGGCATCGTCACCTACAGATTAGCAGGAGGATTCTAACTTATAAATCTATACATCTGTATATATGTAAAGGCCACCAGAGAGTGCTCCATCCATTTTATAGGAGAGCGTTGTCTTTCAGCTTAGTTCGCGGTCGTCAGCAAAAAAAAAAAACTTTTTAGTGATACAGAATTTTATGATAGCAATGAAAGATCGTATATTTCATTTTTCATAGCGAAATTAAGGCCTAAGGGGTAAAAACTAACAACATGGTTTCGACCTTCTCTCAACAGACCAAAAATAGCGGAACATGTTCACGATTAAGAAATTTGTAATTTGAAGGAAAAGGATAAAAAAGGGGGATAGAGAAATATTAGAGACTAAATAGAAATATTAAATCCAGGCACATATTCTCTGTTAACAGAAAATTTATTCATATAGAACGATGCAAAAGCTAGACGTTCTTAGAAAAATATGGGATTATATTTTTAACTGAACTGATGTACTTAACATACGGGTCTTTTCAATCATTTTCTATCAGATCTGTTTGATCCATAGATCGGACTCTAACAGATACTAACACTTGGATTGGAATTGGGAGTAATGGCAATAAAGGAGTTTTCCAGACTCTCTAGATCTCCAGAACTGGACCCTCACCATCAGATGCAGTTTAGTCTGATACTCAGGACACTCCTGTGAGGGGGTCTTACTACTCTGCATGGGGTACAGTCAGCATATTCTAAGCCTTAATATGACAGTCTGCTGCAGTTTATTGACTGCACTTCTTTTTTTTTGGGGGGGGGGGTCTTACCCCTCTACAGGGAATACAGTCAGCGCATTCTAATTCCTAGCAATAGAAACGGTCAGCTGCAGTCAGTGGTGGAATAAAGGTTGCTCAGGGATTGGCAGCGGACCCTGATCGCAGTCTCAAGAAGTACAAAATCACCCTAAACTAAAAGCCTTTGCTTTATTATAATATTGAAATATACTGCCTAACTCTTGCTACTATTCTCCTGAATTATAAAATAACCGTAACTGTGTTAATTAATATATTTTCTATTCTGAGCAAGTCACATCATCCATGCCATATCATCCACCCCCTTCAATTTTTCTGAAATTTTGTCAGGCGTGGATTATGTTAAAGTCAGACTATCCTTAA
>CM042147.1:47282649-47321246 GCA_023376005.1 Doryteuthis pealeii | reverse complement strand
CTAGAAGACACAATCTAATTCTAAATATAAATTTGACCTGAAATAACAGACATTACTCCATGAGGACAATACTGGTCTGATTTTTCTCTATTTTGATGCACGACATGTTTCTAGCTGTTCGAATTCTGTACGTTAACTCAAAGATTTGTCCTTCTTCTAGATTGCCCACTGGGTCCGACTGGACTCTCTAGTCATGGTGACTAGAGAGTCCAGTCGGACCCAGTATTCAATCATTGCTTGAGGGAGAGTTTGATTCATGCCTTTCCTAAACAAACATTTTTAAATCTCATCCAATCTTGGCTGACGAACTTTACATCATTCGATACCTCATCGACAATCTCAATGAAATCATGATCTCTCCTCGAAGATAACACCAAATTCTTATGAAAAATTGACCACAATAATTTGCATAGAACTGGGAATTGACTATAAGAATTACATGATACAAGAAATGGATTTTAACAATTGTATACAACAATAAATTTACTGATTAGTTTTGGATTATTTTGTGATATATGTGCTAGATGGCACAACTTAAATTTATACACTCTTCAAAACCGTGTGGACTGAATTGGCCAATCAACACGCTCGAATACGTGGTTGGTTAACGATATAAAGGCCTTGGCGCAAAGGCGTTCAGTTGCTCGTGCTTAATACGGACGAATGGACCAACAATCAAGGATCCTGCTTAACAGTGAGGAAGACAAGGACCATAGGATTCAAGATACACGGACCAACGGAAAAGATATTATATATACTAGCAAATATATGCATTCTCCGGGTGCAAGTATCTAAGTTTTAATATAATAAAATATCATGTTAAATTAGAAAGGCTAATGAAACTGAATAAGAATTCAGATAAAAATATTTGGAACAGAGGGGGTATAATCGGAAAATAGAAAAACTTTGAAACTAACTCTTCCATCATTTTCCATTACTCCCATCTTTCATTGGTAAATTTTCCTAATTTAACTATTTAGTTAAAATAGGAAGTAAAGAATAATATTACAGTTATTTCTTCTTAATGGATTTACTCATATTCAATAAGATAAAACCAAACAATTATAAATCAATAATACTAAGCACATATTTATTAAAATCAAATTTTTAATATCAATATACAAATTTGTCTTCCCGTTCACACTGTAAACCGCTATTTTGTTGAATATATAAATACAATTGCATGTTATTAGTATGTAGATATTGTTAACAGTATTAATGATGTAAAACAATTTTACTAATAATTGAGGTTTAAATAAAAAATAAAGTCATGGAGAATGTGGTGTAAATAACAAAGGGAATTGTGACTTGTATAGTAATATAGTTTCGGTTACAGACAGACAAACCCACAATCTCCATTATAATAAGATTTACCAACCCCTCTGCACGAGCAGAATGTGACACAAGGGCAATTTCTTAAGCGGAGTTCAACAGGTTTGAATTCAGAGTTTTGCTTCTCCAAGACCAGTTGCCTAACCAAGGTTAAAGAGCCCAGTCTTCCCTACTATTTATTCATAGCTGGAGGGAGAGTAGTATTCATACCTTTCCCAATGGTATTAGCGCTAAATGAAATGCAATTACCACGTTCAGGATTTGAACTCGCGGCGACGTGTCCATTTCCCATGACTTTAACCATTACACCATTACAGAAAAGATATTATAGGATACTACACAACACGGATTAATGCCACAAGGGATCTCCACTGTGAAGTGCTCTCACCTGTATCCTAAAGATGACCACAAGTATCTTAACAATCAGATATCACGCAGTCACTTGAGTTGCACTCGGAGAGTGGTAATTTCGCGCGATTTTATATCTGCATAAGATTTTTGACTTCGAGTTCTTAGTTTCGTTAGAATTTCCCCAACGCACTTTCACTCAGCAATGGGATTCTAAACAATGTGGGTGTAATCCTGATCCATAATCACATCATTCGATTTAAATTCTCCGATTGGGGAATTATCGTTGTTTGCACCAGCGTGCCTCATGGGTTGGTAAATCTCGCAGGCCGTTAAATTTTCTGCCGCAATCGCACCTTCCACCCGGGTACACAACTAGATCATTTTCTTTGGAGCCATTCTGAAGGCTGTTATATTCTCCCACACTGCTACATGTACTATTCATAATCATTGTGACAGTAACAGATTCCGGTGTCTATAATTATATTATAATTTAGGTTTCTTTCACATACACATATATAAATAGCGAATTAAATTTATCTAGAAAACAAGATATATATATATATATATATATATATATATATATATATATATAATAAGAAATAACAAAAGACTTAGAGATTTAGCATTTTAGTCTATTTCAAGGAGCTCCCTGAAATAGACTATGAAGCTAAATCTCTAAGTCTTTTGTTATTTCTTTACTTATATATTTGCTCTGTGACTCTAACATTAAGAACACATTGAGCTCTCAAACTGCGACAGGTTTTTCAAATAAAACTCTTGTGTCGTAAGGAAGATTTCTTCTCTGGATTTTTGGATTATATATATATATTTATATATATATATATATATATATATATATATAATATATATATACCTTGTTTTGAAGATAAATTTAATTCGACATATTGTCTCGTCAGTCCAGTCTGTGATGTTTTTTAAATAGATTTATATCCAATACAAGGTATATATCCATTTATTCATGATACTTCGTATATGTAAAAATATACACGCAAATCTTTACATGTACGTTTATGTTTTTAATTTTGGTTTAATCCTACAATAAAACCTTAATATCACCTCCCCCCCCCCCCATATATATATATATATATATATATATATATATATAATCCTAAAATCGTAATTCATGAAAACATCAAGACAAAGTGTAAATAACGAAACACATTCACGAAACAAATTTACAGAAATTCTGTGAAACTTATTAAAAAAAATCAAAATCATCAGAATAACCATTAGTCTCGTTTCACACTGATGAAATCAACAAGCTGTCGCCTGTAGCTTTCGACAAGACAAACACCCCTCATTAATAACTAACTGCTCGACTCACCCTAAATCTTTGATATATATAATATATAATATATATATATATATATATATATATATATATATATAATGTGTGTGCTAGTAGTTTGTAAACTTACTATTAATTAAATGGATTGTTTAAATATCACATGTTAATAAAACGTAACATAAAAATTCATTTATTTTAAGCAAGTCTTTGAATTCAAGAATCTTCTTGTTGAACTCGGAAGTCTTCATGTCGTAATCGGGAGCCTTCACAGAACTTCGTACAAAAAACCCTCTATTCAATCCACGGGGTTTTATAAGAAGGTTCCCGAGTTCGAGACGAATGACCTTATGAAGGACGGAGGGCACATCGTTGTGTATATAACAATTTATAACAATAAAGATAGCGATTATAATCCGAAAAATCCAAATGATAGAAATTATCCAGTCGCATATAAAAAAAAAATCAGACAAACAGTAAACATTTTGTATTTTGAATTATCAGTTAAGTTTAATTTGATTATTGATTTCATATCTGAATTCAAATGTATCTGCATTGGATTAAATCTGACAGAGATACATTGCCTCATTCTGACATACACATATATGTTGTCACCCGTTAGCATCGATGGTGTTCAGTATCTTACCTAAGGACTAGCTAATGAATTGTATAGGAGATTGGTCTATTGTGATGAAAGCTTGCCGAAAGCCAGGCAAACTTTATTCCAGTGCTGATAACAGACGAATGGCATAATAGTTTGCTACAGATTCTCTTCATATATTGGAATCAGAGTATATTTTTCTGTTAGACCGATTGCCATAACCACACAAGAGATTATTTTTATGTACGCATACAAACACTCACGCATATATATGTGAATAAAAGGAAGTGAATCCGACGGTATGTAGTATAATAAAAATTGAAAAAAAACACAGGTTTAAATGTGTTAAGTGGTGAGTTTATTGGCTGACGCTGCAGTGTTTCGATCTATCAATTAGATCATCTTCAGGGCCCTTGTTTGTATGTGGAAGGGGATAAAAAAAATTTTTTTATCTCAGAATAAGGAAAAAGGCGAGTAATAGTCCTTGTTTATCGGTCTGTTCAAAATTTGAAGTCTGAGAAAAAAAGCACGTTGAAAAAATGAACGGTCTAAAATATGAGGTCAAATATTCTTTTTTGCGGTGCAAGTATAGAATGCGTAAGTGTTTGTATCGAAAAAAGCATTGTGCATTTTTTATGTGTTTATGAATGTGTGGTTGCGCGTGTGTGTATACATCTTTTGCGATATATATATATATATATATATATATAAACAAAACAATTACTTGAACAGTTACATTAAACGTACGTAAGATTACTTCAACAGTTTTAATAATGAAAGACATATATTTTACCTTTATAAGGCTTCGGATACGAACCGAATGTACTCGATCCGCCAAGAATGGCTCTTTCGGAGAAATAATTAATGATTTTCAAGATTGTAAGATCAAAAGAATCCTTACAAAGCTTGGAAAAAAGAATAAAAAACTTGAAGATAATAAGGATTTTATTTTAATTAATGAAATTTGTTTGAATATATATATATATATATATATATATATGTGGAGAAAAGTAGACAAACACGGGATGTTGTGGAAACTTGATGTTTATTGTCGACGGTGCAACGTTTCGGTCTCTTATTAGACCATCTTCAGGACTTGAATATAGTTCTTACTCCAATGATGGAAATTCTCAATTTTGAGAATTTCCATCATTGGAGTAAGAACTATATTCAAGTCCTGAAGATGGTCTAATAAGAGACCGAAACGTTGCACCGTCGACAATAAACATCAAGTTTCCACAACATCCCGTGTTTGTCTACTTTTCTCCACATACTGTCGGATTAACCTCCTCACATTTCTACCATATATATATATATATATATATATATATATATATATATATATCTGATAGTGTTGCGGTAACAAGCGTAATTAGAAATCTATTTCGTTAGACTTATTTTTACAGACGCTACTATATGTCATTACCATTCATTTAGTAGTTGCTGTTGTTACTTATCATTTGAACTATGATGTAATGAGGATAGCATAATAGAAACTTATTTTCGTGTCTGCACTAGACATAAATTCCGATATTTCATCTTGCATCTTTTCTAAGACTTCAACCTTTAAACCCAGTATATATATATATATATATATATATATTATATATTATATATATATATATATGCTTGAAGGCAATTACAATGCGAATATTGCATAAATTCGTTTCAGTATAGTTTCTAACTATCCTGCTGAAGTCCCGGTTTCGATTTCTGTCGCAGGGAAATCGATAGTATATATCGCTGATGAGACTTAATAAAGTTGAAACAGTCTGTACGATATTCTACACACCGAGTAATTCTTTGGGAAATTCACTTGTCATTATTATCTTCTATAATTATCGAATTTATGCGATATTCGCATTGTAACTGCCTTCAAGCAAAAATATAAATATTAAAATATATACTTTTTCAACAATGCTTCTAAAAATAAACAAACATAAAAAAAAATATTTTATATATATATATATATACTTTAAGGGCCGGGTTAGCTCAGTCGGTAGAGCATTCGGCTAGAAACCACAAGGTTCCTAGTTCGATACCGGTCCTCGCCAACTCAGCGTATGAGTAGCACAGGGATATGTGCGGTAAAGTAAGGAGCTGATGTTAGGTGTGGCGCTCCACCTCAGATGCTAAAACAATCTCCTTGGTCTAGCGCTATTGAAAAGGGGATAGACTCCTTCGCTGATTGGCTGATACCGACTTTAGGCCGCCCCGTCGACTTTACTTACTACTAGTTGTCCATCGTATCCCATTATGACACAATGCGAATCTCTTTTCTCCATTTAACTCGATGTCTGGCTGAGTCTTGCAAACTGCCTATGGTTTCTCCAGTTTTCTCTAAGTATTGTCTGTGTATTTGAGCTACGGTCTACGATTCCATGCGATCCCATTGTTGAGAGTACAAAATCTTCTTTGGTCGTCTGTCATCCCCAAGTCTGATCAAGTGGCCTGTCTATTTCAGGTTGCACTGGACAAGTATGTCGTACATACCAGGGAGACCAGTTATCTTCAGCATGTTCCTGTTGGAAACATGCTGGTACAATTTGTCATTTAATATACTGCGCAAATGACGCATCATGTAGACATGTAGTCTGTGGGCATCCGCTTTGTAAATATTATTATAGATATATTATCATAGATATAGATATGGCAAATATTTCCATGTGTTTGTCCGAATATGATGTAAGCAGATAATTCAATTATTGTATCTCTTTTATGTATCCTCAATTCTTCAAATTAATAAACGATTACCTCGAGCGAGACTCGAACTTATTGGATATTGTTCCCTCTGTCGTCTCATATATTGACCAAACTCTTTGATATAAAGAAATATTAACGAGGAAATACGAACGTCAGGAATACTCAAACGTATCCCTTCTTTAGATCTTCAGTTCTCAATTCTCTCTTCGTCAGTTTTATTCACTACAAGACTATTTAACTTCCCTCTACTTTCACTTTCAATGTCTTTAACACACCTCTACTTTCACTCTCTCCAGCCAAACCAACAATTTCCCGGTAAATAATCTTCCCAGCATGTTCCTTAGCAAACATCGCTCGCCAGGCCGTCACTATTCACCCACACTTATTGACGCACCGCCTCAAATAGCAACTGAAGACGATCAGAGGTTAGGAGGGTAGGTTGAACAAACACAGGTAGATATACAGTATGTTGTTACGCTTGTCAGTGCCACGCCTATGTTTAACGAAAACAGATTCTGTCCCGCCAAAGTAACACTCCTCCGTTTCTGGAGACAATAGGATTACTGATTTTTAGCTCTGACCTGATGAAAATACTGCTCACTGTTCCAAATATCTCTGACATTAAATATTACCTACTCAATGAACCCTCTGCCATTGGAACCTATTTTCTTCTACATTTACCGAAATTCCTTTTATTTCTTTTTTTTTGGGGGGGGATGGGGGATATTTTTTGCTTAATCATTTGTGTATGCCTACTTTTTTTCTTTCTTAGTTATTTCATTTATTATTCTTTTTTTTCTTTCTCTTTCTTTTTGTCATTCCTCAATCATTTATCCCCACTAATTTATTTCCTCATCTTTCTTTTTTAATCGATTATTCATCATCATCATCATCAAGTCGCGCTGTTAGCACGGATATCCATGACAGTCTCTCTCCATCCGTCCCTATCGTTCAACATTCTCGGGAGGTCCTCTATGCAGCATCATGTATCCGCGCAGAGCTGATCAATGTACGTCTTTGCTGGTCAGCCTACACTGGCGCGCCCATGTGCTGGCCTCCACAGGAGGACGTCGCTTATGAGTTCGTCCTTGCTTCTCCAGCAGTGTCCCGCGTGTCTTGTCCGTCTTACTCGGATGGTTTGGGTGATATGTGGCAGATGGCCGCACAGCTGCTTTCTCGTGGGGTGCTGTTTCCACGCCTTGTTCATGATCACCCGTAGCATTCTTGTGCAGCTCCCATCTAGTTTATTCTCTAGTGACTTCGTTAGGGTCCAGGTGGTGCAGCCATACAGCAGCACTGATACGACAACGGCCTGGAAGAACTGTCTCTTCAACTTGTCTGTGAGATTGGATTTCCATATTACCGAAACTAATTCTATCATTTGTTTCGCTTATCTTTCTATTTTAAATCACATCTTATTTGTCTTTCTTTCTTCTATAACCTCTTATTATAATGGAGATTATGTAATTGTCTGTAATCGAAAATATGTCACAACTTTCTTAGTTATCTAACTCATATTCTCAACCATTATGAAATAGTAATTATTTTTTCTTAATTAGTATCTTATAAACGATGTTTCTATTAAAATCTAGCTGAGTTAGATTTACCGGAAAACTGACCATATTTTTTATGCTTTTAAAATCCTGAAATATGTGTTATATATCTATAATAAATAAAGATTTACATTGTATACTATAAGAATAATTTGCATAATGATTTTGACAAAACTGGGTTAATAAATAAGTATTTTCTGTTACTGATTTCTCACACTATCATTTTATTCTCAAACGTAATAAAAGGAATTCTATATATAATTTTATGGGAGAATATGTGCTTAATTGAAGTCGTACCTAATTTTGAAAATTAATAAATAATTAATTAATTAGGCGGGCATACCTATTTAAATGTAAAACGAAAAATCTAAGAAAGTCCGGTTAGTGTAGAGGTTACGATACTCGCCTGTCAGCTTTGCTGATGAGGCCTAATAGGCCGAAATGTACATACAGAGATTGATTTTTCTCGATTTGTTTAGCCTTACATTTAAATAGGTATGCCCGCCTAATTAATTAATTATTAATTAATTAACTTTCAAATATAGGTACGACTTCAATTAAGCACATATTCTCCCAAAAATTGTCGGCTAAAAAAAGCCATATCATAAACACACCACGTGTGTATTTACTTCTCATATAATTTTATATAGAAATCAATAAAGATAACATTAAAATAATTTTTATTCGTTCTTATTTAGTTTTGTTAGATTTTTTTCTAATTTAGTATATTATTTTATTACATTAAAACTGAAATTCTTGCGCCCAGTGGTCGCATACTCTTGCTAGTGGTTTTATGTATTTCTTCCATTTTTTCTTTCTTCCTTTTGTAATCATTGTTTTGTGTGTAGGAATGTTGGCTGAAATGTTTGTTGGCTAACCAAATATCCTCTCAGAAGCAAATCAATATCATTCCAGTGTTTTAATAGAAATGATATGCCAAGAGAGATAATCTAAGCTTTGTTTGTGTTGTCATGTTAGGAGAAACGGAGGCAACATACAATGGTCGGATGAAAAGTTCATTGGCTGACCAAGATACTCTCAAGAAATGTAACCAAATGAGGTCAAGTTCTCAACAGAGTTCACCTTGTGTTCCACAGAATTTTTCCCCATCGGTGTAGCAGGTTTTGTGTTGCATACCTCTTTCTTTACTTTCTTACTACTATTTTTCTTCCGGCGTCTTTGATATCTTAAGTTCTTCTAGCGTCTCTTCTAACATCTCTTCTAGCGTCTGGACTTCGTCTTGGGGACGTCGTGTCTGGTCTTCCATTGGGGATTCCTCTTTATCAGAAGCCCTGTGTCATTGGTAGTTTTTAGATAATAACACAAGACTTCGATTTAACTTAGATCGTATTTTATTCTGAAATCTCCACCAGACTACTTGCGCAGATTGAGTCGGGGCGTGCATAACACGACTCACCACCGTGGTGGCTTTGGCCGATCTGACTAAACATCTCTTTCTAAACTAAACCGGAAGAGGGTCTTCTCCGCCGATTCTCACGGTATCCACCGGAAGGAGGATCAGGACAGGTCAAGCCTTGTGATTCAATCCTTCAAGGCCGTGGGCTGCAACTTATAAGAGTCATTTTGATTTCTACACTACTGTACATAAATATTAGGAATCTAATAATTATGTATCATTTGAATAACATTGGTAAAAAAAGTGATCAACAGCGGATAAGAGATCAACATATAAGTTTGTCTACCCCTAAACTTCTCAGCCATTAAATTCAAAATAGAGTGTATGAGATAATATCATTAGAATGGCAATTTACCTACAAATAACATTGAATTACGGAAATTACCGAAGTACCGTAAACCTAACCCGATCATTAAGCCTGATACTAACCATAACCCTTACCTTAACCCTAACCTTGGCGTCTTGGATATTTCGGGTATTTCTGTAAAATTGTAATGAAATGTAATTTTTAAAATAAGTAATCTAATGCTTTTATCTTTATTTATTAACCCAACCCCTCTGTGACAGGCAGAATGTGACACAACGTCAGTTTTTTAAAACAAAGAAAAGCTGGTTGGTTTTCAGAGTTTTCATTCTCTTAACCAAGTCTAAATAACCCAAATGTCCCTGCCATTTACCCATAGCAGGTGGAAGACGAGATAGATTCACGCCACTCTTGATGATATTAGCACTAAGTGAAACGCAAACTTGTTTGTCCAAGATTTAAACTCGCGTCACCGATTGTATTTTCTACAACGAGAACCGTTACGCTACGCCCGCCTCAAACGACGTTTTTTGTATCTTACCAGGTAGTTATTGTGTAAAATTAACTCCTCTTCACAGAAAGACTGTAACAAGCGCCCAGTTACCAAACAAAAAAGAGACTGTAACCGAATACAGGTCCTGTACCAAATACTAGAACACAATTGTGTTGGGTATATCTTTTGATCAAAATATCCACACTGAAACCTGTAGCCAATCAGAATCCTGATAATGAGCTTGGCTAAGGTACACTGTTGAATAGCCCAATTTGATATATAAACCACATACTAAGTCAGGATTCTCAGAACAGGTTCAATTTCAAACTTAGCTAAATACTGATCACCTTATACGAATGTCTACATACTGAAATTCATTCTTCCTTTTTACTTTCTTTCTTTGTTACTTTTGTTTATTCTTTATTCATTTCTTTAATTCATTAATTTTCTCCTTCAATCCTTTTACCCACTCACCACTTCACTGCTTGATATTTAAGGCGTTAATAGAATATGAAACATCGGAATCTGACAAAATCAAAGATAGATTTTTAAATCCTGACATGCAACACAATGAGGAGATTTCATAAGCCATTTATTTCCCATCGAATCCAAAATAACAAAAAAATATTCCAACAGTCAAAAATGAACATGTGAACCATAATCGTTAATATCTGTCTCTAATAGAACATCAAATTATGGGTAATAGATTTCCCATCAAATTCCATATAATGGTAGAATTAGATGTAACATAAAAGAAAGCCAGAATCAGCGGATGGAAAATTTTATGAGGATTTGCATAATGAGAGAATTTTCATCAAAATATACAAATCATAAAATGTATCATGAAACTGTTTGCTTGCATTCATGCGTACAGATATTCATTCGTTCATGTTCATGAAATATAATGACTAATGTAATACTCACACACACATATATATATATATATATATATATATATATATATATATGTATATATATATATATATGTGTGTGTGTGTGTATGTATATGTGTGTGTGTGTGTATGTATATGTGTGTGTGTGTGTATGTATATATGTGTGTGTGTGTATGTATATATGTGTGTGTGTGTGTATGTATATATGTGTGTGTGTGTGTGTATGTATATATGTGTGTGCATGTATATATATGTGTGTGTGTGTGTGCATGTATATATATGTGTGTGTGTATGTATATATATATATATGTGTGTATGTGTATATATATATATATATATATATATATATATGTGTGTATGTATATATATATATGTGTGTATGTATATATATATATGTGTGTGTGTATATATATATATGTGTATGTATATATATATATGTGTGTGTGTATATATATATGTGTGTGTGTATATATATATATGTGTATGTATATATATATATATATGTGTGTGTATATATATATGTGTGTATATATATTTGACAATACATTTGCGTACATGTAAAGAAATAGTATAATACTTGCTTTAATATTTTAATTTGACACAGAGAAATATACAGTTCACCGATTCTTGTTTACAATAATCACGGCATTCCATATTAAGCTCAAAACAGCTAATTCAGTGGTGAGGTTTTTACATGCCCCATTTACTTAACAATACATACAATTGAAGTTTTATTAATAGAACTAGCACAAATGTGCGCCTTCGGTCTAGTGCAAGTACTTAAGTATTTTAATGTATTAAAATATAATAGTTGATCAAAAAGACTGACCAGACTAAATATCAACGCATATAAAAAGACCACACTTATTCTTGTTTTGTGTCAATTTCGTATATAATTATACATTATAATTTTAATGCGTTTGAGAATAACACACTAATATCAGAAATCAATAGCACCAATTATTAAATCTGGTTTTCTTAAAACCGGTATGAAAATTATCCACACCTTATACTATGTAAACCTCTATTTCCTCGTTCTATATAACACATTTTGCTGGACTCTAAACTCGTTAATAACGTGCTGTTTGAGCTAGACTTTAATAGACATCGTTTTGAGAATATAACGTAAATATCTAAAGGAACTGTGACATCGATGGTGATGAGGTTTCAGTTACTGACAGATACATTATAATAAGATACAAAATATATAAATTTGTAATAATTTAATGTAGTTTGAAATTTTGTCTAGGAATATTTAGTATTTCTCTGATTTTTTTTAGATGAGGATTGATAATTAGGATATATATATATATCTAGACTGCAGGTTCAATCCTGGTCATGGGCAGCAGTATCATAGAATATGAATTAACACAGCGTAACACCAGCTATGGTTAGTGAGAACAGGATACCCCCGTGGACTAAATAAAGGGGTAGGTTCAAAGTTCCATGATGACTCCAGCTCACGACAGGAAGGTTTCCGCACACAACAGGAAGGTTCCCGAGTCCGGGAAGGTTCCCGAGTCAAACAAGAAATACCAGAAAAAGGCCGGAGTGCACATCGGCCGAAAAGTTGTACAGATAACAATGAAGATGAGGACAATAGTTGGAATAATACAAATAATACTAGAATATTTAGGCTTGTTTTATTAAATTAATCTTGAATGGAAATTTTACATTTGTGTTCATTTGTAATCAATCTGAAATCGCTTTCACATCCTCAACTCGATTAATATTCCTGATTTCTTCAAATTTCTGTAGCATCAGGTTAATATATTCACTTATAATTATTGTCACAAATGATGTTTCTACAGATATTTGTCCATTTTTTCATTTTCCTTTAGCTTCACCCTGCCAAATCCACCAGTTGACAAGTTCTTTTTTTTTTGTTTATCAACACTAGATCTGGCCTTCTTGTTGGGATAAGGTGATCCGTTTTTATTTCAAAGTCCCAGAGAATTTTATGAGTTTCGTTCTCAAGAACAGATTCTGGTTTATACATATACCATTTTGTTGTATGGTCAAAATTACATTTTTTGCATAATTCCCAGTGGATCACCTTCCCAACCCAGTCGTGTCTAGTTTTGTACTTTCGTTGTGCTAGTTTGCTACATTCGCATAGTACATTATTATTATTATTATTATTATTATTTCAATCCTGTTGATTTTTTCACACCAGCGTTAGCTGATGGTATTTCAGTGGAGTCTGAGTGACAACAAGTCTCCTCAGGTCTCCAGGACTCTTCAATGTATTCTAGCTGATTGCAGCAATGCAGTAGTCTGAATGGTCTCGATTTATTCCTCTTGACTGTTACTAAGTTTTTTGAGACCGTTCCAAGCGCACCAACTACAATTGCTATCACTTTGACCCTCATCTTCCACAACTTTTTCAATTCCCTAGCAAGTTTCAGGTATTTGTCCATATTTTCGTTTTCCTTCATCTTCACCATGTGATCTGCTGGAACTGCAAAGTCCACCAGTTGACAAATTTTCTTTTTTTTTATTAAAAAGTGTTATTATTGGAAGTCCCAAAGAATTTTATGCGTTTCATTCTCAATCACAGATTCTGCTTTATGCATATACCATTTTGTTATATGGTCAAAACTTAATTTTTTTGCATAATTCCCTGTGGATCACCTTCCCAAAATAGTCGTGCAATATTTTGTATTTCCGTTATGCTAGTTAGTTACATTCGCTTAATGTATGGATTACTGTCTCATCTCTGTCCGTCTACATTTACTGTTTGTTGTGTCTTATCAACTTTTGCTTTGATATAATTTGGTCTTTATTATATATAGTATTATTACTCCTACTGAGATTTTCAAACCAGCGATATCTGATGGGCTTTCACTGGAGTCGGGATGACGACAATTCTCCTCAGGTCCCCAGGACTCTTCTGGGTATTCTCATCTTAACAATGCTGTTATCTGGATGGTCTTGATTCTTCCTCTGATTTTCAATTCCTTCAGTATTTTTCCAAATCTTTAGGTAACGTTAAAATTAACATTATTGACTCCATGGGAGTTCTTCACACCCGCCTTTTATTATTATTATTATTATTAACTATTATTATTATTATTATTATTATTATTATTATTATTATTAACTATTATTATTAACTATTATTATTCACTATTATTATTATTATTATTCACTACTATTATTATTATTATTATTATTATTATTATTATTCACTAGTAGTAGTAGTAGTAGTAGTATTGTATCACTCCATTTTTTTTTTACATTATTACCATTAGTAGTGGTGCTGATGGTTGCAATGGTGCTGATAATCTTTTTCCGGACTCTACTTCCTGCTGATTCAATCATCATCGTCTTTTCATCCTTTCTTCCTATTATTACCCACCATTCCCTCTCTCTCTCTCTCTCTCTCTCTCTCTCTCTCTCTCTCTCTCTCTCTCTCTCTCTCTCATCTCCTTTCTTCCTTTTCACTCAACTCTGATACATATATCTTCTTTTTTTCTGTAAAATAATTATAGTTTATCCTGATAAAATTGGATTTTTGCCTCTGTATTTGCAATTGTTATCTTCCCTTCCTCATAAATATGGTATGTTTATCTGCGAAGTCTTCCATGGAGAAAGAAGATAAGTGCCAATAGATCGTAAAGGGTCGACAGGCCGGGGTTAAAGTTGGCCCTTAACAAAGACGCGCTTATTGCCTCAAGACAAGAACACCCTCCCCCATACCCCCCCCAAAAAAAGAAAAAAAACATATATTTAAGAGACCGCACGTTATCACTGAGAAAACGGGGCTGATAAAAGCGAACAATAACACCAATTAAGTCTTTGAACCAATGCCCAGAGGAGAAGAAATATTTTCGACAAGTGGCAAAAATTGGTCATCACTATCGACCCCCTACTCCCACCCTACAGTGCCATCGGTTACAATAACAACAACATCATAAACAATATAAATAACAATCAATATTCTTGTTCCTTAATCTCCTGACCGTTATCATCTTCCAACACCCTCTGTTTAAAAATGAGACCGTCTAAATCGTCCTACATGAAATGCAAAAAATATAAATCCTGATTATCTGCTGTTGCTTATCTGCCGAATTGTTATTCCTGATGAGTGTTGTCACTTTAGCTAAGTAATGGACCATTCCGTTTGAGTACAAAGAAAGAAAGGAAAGAAAAATGACATGCTATACAGAAAAATATGATAAGAAAGAAGGAGAGTAGGGTTAAGATAGAGAGTGGGTGAGCGCGGGGATGCGATGACGCTCATTTTCCTCAATCGAACATAATGAAAATATGAAATAGAAAAAGAGTGAGAGTTAAATCAAGATTATTATACTTTTACATATTGAACTAAAGGCAATAGCTCTTAAGCAAACATACCAAACGTTGTTATAATTAGATAAGTATAATGTGGTGTATCCACAAGTCCTGCTAGTAACAATAATTATGATGAAAGGATAGTAATAAAAAAATAATATAAATGATAATCAGTTTCTCATAGATAAAGTCACTTATGAAAGGAATCATGTCTCAGACACCAAAGATATGGCGGGAAGTTCCTATGTTACGGAAAAAGAACAAAACGCCGAATAGACGGAAGTAAATTAAAAATCAGAAGATTTATGTAGAAATTGTTTCATGAGGTGCATATTTTAAGAATTTACAAAGTCAAATTTGGCACAGTGTCTGGTTCAAATGGGATCTGAAAGCTGTAGCTGTGTTTATCTATACATATATAAAGAGCAGTTGTGTGTATGTATATGTCCGGAGGAAACTTCGAAAAATAATACAATTAATGACAAAGTAAATATATATACTCATTGAATATAACCAGTTCTTGTTTTTTGAGCATGAATAATGAAGGTTTGATTTATATTAGTGTTATAGGTGATAAACCCTATTGACCAATGGAATGTTCCGACGGGTTACTATAAGTAACAGGGATAATCGTGGCTTGGGAGTAAGCCGATGCGAGTAAGCCGATGCGAGTAAGCCAATAACTCTATTTGTCGGACGTAATTTCCACTTCTCTGTATCGTATTTGTCTACTTTCTGTTAATACATTTTCCTACATTTGTTACCCGTCGTTTTGTTCTTATTTGACCCCTCTATAAATGCGAGTGATGTTTAAACCACGTTACCTCGCCCAGTCTATAAATGCGAGTGGTGCATTGTAGCACACCTTATATACAAAAATAATTCAACTACCCTTAAGTTTCAAGCAAGAACACTGTCCAGCGGAGATCCCTTGTGTTATGCAGAGCGCGATGCTTAGTGAAGAAAACTCTGCTTGCTCCGCGGTGGCCCTTAATACTGAGTATGATCCTTTGTTTGTTCCTTGTTGTTTCTTGATGTTGGGTATGATTTTTTGGTTGTTCCTTGGTGTTCCTTAATGCTTGTAGGTCCACTCGCCAATGTCGAATAAAGTGCAAATGAAAGGTTTTCAATATCAGTGATGAAATGGTTAACTAACCCCGTATTTGCGCTGTTGAATAGCTGGGGTTGAAACCACGTGATCACAACAATTAGTGAAGATACTTTTTTTTAAAAATTAAATGATAATACCATTTTTTTTTGTTTATGTTTTTGTTTTTTGCATTTAATATTTTAAATAGTAGACATTAATGTTTACGTCCGGAGTGGCTGGATCAACGCAACGTCTTTTGCTTTTATATAGGGATTTTAATGGGGCATACTATGAAGATCCAGCTCGCGATTCAATAATAATAGATTTGCGAGACTAATTTGTTTTTACCCACCCCACTACCCAGGCAACGCCGGATAGTCATTTCTAGTCGGTTATTGCCAAAACCTTGACAAACACGATTATCCACATTTTCTTTTGTTAAATTTAGATGTGCTAGTTTTTAATTTGAATTTTCAGGGACGAGAATTGTTTTAATTGTCTCTTTTGATAGTTGAAAATAAGATTTGATTGATCCCCGTAAAAAAGACTCCCGATTGGTGGGGGACGTGCGTTAATTTCATGCCGGTTGAGCACTCTGTATTTACTCAGGGTATGCCTCGTACGGTTTTGTAAGCAGTTGGACGTCTAATTTCCATCACACAGTCCACTCATTTTGGTGCGCGTCAAATTCTGCGTCAAAATATAACTAATCAATATATATTTAAGGAATGGAGCACTCTGTGACGGCCTTTACACACAAAGCGATGTGTGTATTAAAACAGTTAAAATCCCCTTTCCATTCTGTAAGTGAAGACAGCCTAATGGTTAAGGTGCCGGACTGACACCCAACCGATCGGATTTCAATTCCGGCTGTAGGTAGCTTACAAAATGTTCTAGCCACACTGAAGAGACTTGATAAGTTGAAACACGTGTCTGTGGATGACCCCATATATATATATATATATATATATATATATATATATATATTTAATAAGCCCATCGCACTAGTAGGATGTGATGTGACACATGGTCAATTTCTTAAGCGGAGTTTAACATGTTTAAATTAAGTTTTCCTTCTCTTAAACAGGTTGTCTAACAAGGATTAAAGAGCACAGGATGCCCTACTATTTACATATAGCTGGAGGGGAATAGTTAGTCATACCATTCTCAAGTGTATTAGCGCTATGTGAAATGCAAGCAGGTTGGTCCAGGATTTGAACTCGCCTCTTCGTGTCCATTTCCAACGACTCTAACAAATATACCACGGCTATGATGCGTATATAGGAAGCGCGTGGTGCGATGGTTAAAGTCATGGGAAATGGACACGTCACCCCGAGTTCAAATCCTGGATGTGATAATTGCATTTAACTTTGCGCTAATACCCTTGGGAAAGGTATGAGTCCTACTCTCCCTCCAGCTATGGATAAATAGTAGGACAGACTGGGCTCTTTAACCTTGGTTAGGCAACCAGTCTAGGAGAATGAAAACTCTGAATTCAAACCTGTTGAACTCCGCTTAAGAAATTGACCTTGTGTCACATCCTGCTCGTGTGGAAGGGTTGGTAAATATATATATATATATATATATATATATATAGGAATTTGCTTGTGGAAGATTTGTACATCCCCTTATTCAAAGATAGATATTCCAACGAGACCCCTGATCGCATCTATGCCAATAGAGGTTTTTTTTTTACTAGTTAAGTTTTTTTTATCGTTATAGTCGCTTCATGGTTTACACTTAGGTCAACGGACCCAATTCCAAACGTACGTGTTCCTCGACCACCTTTCGCTTTTCCTATGTTCAGCATATCTTCCTGGTCACGATAGTGTGAAAGCACCCACAGTCCACTCGCGTGACTTTCGTTTGTACCAATCAACCACTATTTAAATATTTAAGACCTTATTTGAACGTGAATCCCATGCGGCTATTTTCAACGTTTTCGCCAACGGTGTATTTTCACATCACATCAAAAGATCTTAACATTAGAAAAGATTACAAACTTTGATTTTGATTATTTTACGATACCAGGAACTTTTTAAAACATACATTTCAGAACAGCTGATAACCTGAAAAATCGAATGTTGTATCGCTAGGTGGTAATACATAGAAGAATGGTGTGATTAATACATTTATTAAGCACCAGCATTCGGTGCCAAACGGATACATACAAACACAGAACAAATAAGTACAAACAATTAACAAGACAAAACTCGCTTTAAATAGAGGAAGATCAATTCGGTATAGCCAACGTAGTAAAGTTAGTCTGAATATTATTCAGCTTGTTAATCCACTTTAATCGTAGGTTATTTTATGGCTATGAGCCAGTCCATTTCTGTAGAGTGCTGAAGGGGTGTTAGCTACTCTACAACATATAATCAAGAAAACTATCCATCGGGGTTATTGTTTGGAATTCTATAAAAGTAAAGTCGTCGGGGTTGCGTAAAGTCGGCATCAGCCAATCAGCGAGGGGGTGTATCCCCTTTTCACTAGCGCTAAACCAATGAGATTGTTTTCGCGTCTGAGGTGGAGCACCACACCTACCATCAGCTCCTTACTTTACCGCACAGCTCCCTGTGCTACTCATACGATAGTGTAAAATACAGACAAAATAAAACTAATATAAAAAAACGATGTATTCACAACGAATATGAAAAAAAATGAATGCAAAATTCTATTAGCAATTTATTTAGTGATGTTTACTACTTTATTCAAAATAAAGATGAAACTAAAACGTTAAATAAACGTAAAGCAAAAACAATACTATTATTAATTCAAATAATAGCCGTAAAAATAAAGGCATTGATTATGGCTTGATTTACACTTCTGGCTAGGATCAGAGAATTTTTTGCATTATTAGATTTAACAGGTGCTCCTTGGAACATTTATCTAGGCTTGATCTTCATTACCCACCCTTGGACTTTTTATCATTTGGGTGCTAGAAGGTTATGGCTGCGGGTCTACATTTCCTGGGAATGACGTTAAACTCTATCTGATGTTGAGGTTCCAGTTCTGGAGGTTTGGGGAATGTGGAGCACCCTTTCATCACCATTGTTCCCTGGTTCACTCTGACCCGGAGCAGTAGTACCTGTTAGGGTCCCATCTATGGGTTAAATAGAAAAATGTATTTATAAAAAAATTGTATTATCCATTAAGAATTGATTTATTTCAAAACTTTATCGGCATTAAATGACCCACTGAGGTTGATATGCCGTAAAACAAAACAAACAAACAAAAACACCCTTGGAATAGAGTGTAGTATCTATTTTACTACCTCAGCCGTATTCATGTCTTCAGACTTACTCAACCAAGATTAAACCGGTCTTAGGTATCCCTGTCGGCTGGGACTTTAAAAGACACCGACTGCACCTCTGCAGCGGGTAACACACATGTGACGTAATAGTTATCATCGTAGAAAATTGGCCTAGCAACCAGAGTTCAAATTTTTTTTGCATTTCTCATGACATTATACTGGACACAGTGTGCCCCCTCTGTTAGATATTGTACAAACAGAAATAGGAATTTCCGGTTGAAGTAAAAAGAGGGGGGATGACGAAGATAACAAAGGACTTTGTCCTGGTGGTAGCGAACAAAGAAAACGTGTAGGCGTTTGAGGGCAACAAAAGACTTCATCTGGACAAACGTGAATTTGAACAAAGAGAAAGGACTTCCGGTCAAGGAACAAAAGAATGTGTGGGCGGTCGTCAGTACTTAAGCGGTAATCAGGGCAGCCCAGAGGAGACCCGAGGAGACGGCGAAGAAAGCACAAGGTGTCTGACCGTCGACACGGTCGAGTGCTGCTGCGAGCAGTGAGGCGCGCCCACCCCGTTCACCCCCCGATCGCCAGCCTGCAACATTCGTAGCGCCGTTGTCCAGCTCGTCCACCCACACGCACCCACCGCGAGATGAAATAAATAAACGTTAAAATCTTACTACTACATATGCCTACGTGTGAATCCTTATACTCCATTACTAACACATACGACCCAGCAACAGTATATAACATGTACGATGTTGTGGCCTGAGGCGAGCACTATGCAACACCTCCTCTCCAACCGAAGTGATATAAGGTAGCCGATATTGCGAGATTCTCGTGCGGCGGGTTTGTATGAGAGTCTGAATTCTGACATAAAACAGGCTGGATTTTCGGGTACGAGCTGATTGAAAGATGAGCTTCAGACGATGCAACAAGACGACCCCTGCTTTCAATGCCAGGTTCCTTCTGTTGGGACTTGAAGAATCAGTGGCAGTCATTGCTAACAACGTAGATTTTGGCATCCTTCAGACTCCCTTGAGTAAGGCATGAATCCAACTATTCTCACACCATAGCTATGGGTATAGAGAAGAGTAAACTAGGCTATTTTACTAAGATTTTGTTTTTTGAAAAATAGATATGACGGATAGATGCAAATGTTTAAATGAAACTGGAATCTTAAATTAGAGAAAGGGAATGAAGCAAAGTGTTGAAGAAGAAAATGAAGGAACTTTGGAAAAATCTTCAACTGAAATCGTAGCCTTACACGTTAGATTCCTGGAAGCGATGGTAAAACTAATTGAAGTATTGGGATTTCGATAAGATTTCATAAAATTAATTCTGCACTGGAACACCTGGAAAGTGGGCATAGAAAAGGCAAACCTCGAACAAAATGTTGATTCAATAATGGACTAGGTAAGAAGGAAAAATCAATATTGGTTGAGGATGGAGTCATGTTTGATTTGGACTGGAATTAGAAATCGAAAAATACCAGTAATTTTATTATTCATGCAAATATAAGGGAAATATCAAATTATTTCTATTAACTGTTTTTATTCGTTTTTAGCGTATAATTTTTCTTCCGTTTAAGTAAGATATTAAAGAATTAAAACGAGATTCCTCCCTTATGTTGATTTATGAACGACACAAGAATTTAGTTGTGTATATCAACTAGTTTTGCTAGTTGAGTTTTTTTAAATTCATATCAAATTTTATATAAAACTCGACTTCTACTCATACGCCATCTAAACCCATGGCTTTTATCCACACGCACACACACACACACACACACACACATATATAATTATATAATATTATATATATATATATATATATGTATATATAAGAGAGTTTCATAATTTGCTTGAAGCATTGTGTATGTATTAGTTAGGAGGTTGATTTAGAAGGCTACCACAATGCAGTTTGGAATAAATAAAAAATAATAATACGGTAACAATGGTGTTGTGTGTTGACCTGTATTTTTTTAAATTATTTCTTGAATTTTCGAGGTAATACCTCTTTATCAAAAGAATTGAACTGAAGCAGTACAGCTATGGCATTTCTTTTAAAAAGAAATGCCATAGCTGTACTGCTTCAGTTCAATTCTTTTGATAAAGAGGTATTACCTCGAAAATTCAAGAAATAATAAAAAATACAGGTCAACACACAACACCATTGTTACCGTATTATTATTTTTTATTTATTCCAAACTGCATTGTGATAGCCTTCTAAATCAACCTCCTAACCAATATATATATATATATATATATAGAGAGAGAGAGAGAGAGAGAGAGAAATAAATAAATAAATATGAAAAAATAATTTTCTGAAAAAATCCGTTGCAAGCTTATCTATCAAAAAATGAGAGAGGAATTTTTAATCAAGAGTATTATACTTTTTACATATTGAACTATATAGCAATAAGCTCTTAAGTAAAATATCAATGTTGTACTGATTAAATTATACTGGTTGTATATATCCACTGGTCCTGCTAGTAGGAATATAATCTTTTAAAGGAAGAATATTGCACATTCTTTTCTTTTTAAGATGTTCGATTTCTTTAATTTATGCTATTATTAGTATTATTATTATTGTTGTTGTTGTTGTAAAATGAAATCCCTCAATCATGCGGGTGTTAGCGTTTTAATTAATATGCACGCTGAGACAAAAAAAGTCATCAAGATTCCCCAAATCATCAATAGAATTAAAGGAAACAAATTCAATCACGTAAACAATGACGAGAAAATATTTGGCTGCTTCGAGGATATTAATTAAATCAATGTAAAAAAAAACAAAACAAAAAGAAAGAGTAGCTATTTTTCTAAGCTAAAATTTCTTCTCTGTTAGAAGAAAGAAATAGTTCGCCAGTGAACGCGAATCAAAGTCTATTGGATCTGAGAGATGAGCTTTCTATACATTGCAATGCAGTGGGAAACTTAACGAATAAAAGATATCGGATACAATTATTTTTAAATCGAGAACGACACACTTTTTATTAATTAAATGAAACAGTGTTGAATATATTTAGTTGTGCGTGTTTTGTGACATCGAGAATGATTTTGCTAACATTGTGTGGAAAGTTTATAGTTTCTTGTTTATCTGTAGAGATGGGGATCAGTAGTTTTCTTACTGAACATTTTGGATCCTAGCCGTTGAACTATGAGGATTAACCACCCAGTATTTAGTGAACATACCGCTTTGATTAATAGGCTACCTATTAATTACATTCAGCAGTGAAGCGCGTGATGTAATGGTTAAAGTCATGGGAAATGGACTCGTCGCCCCGAGTTCAAATCCTGGACGTGCTAATTGCATTTCACTTAGTGCTAATACGCTTGGAACGGTATGAATCCTACTCTCCTTCCAGCTATGGGTAAAATGGTAGGGCAGACTGAGCTTTTAACCGTGGTTAGGCAACCGGTCTAGGAGAAGGAAAACTCTGAATTCAAACCTGTTGAATTGCGCTTAAGAAATTGACCTTGTGTCGCATCCTGCTCGTGCGGAGGGGTTGGTAAATATATATATATTCAAGGATTTGTTGCATTTTCAAAAAAAATTGATTTTTAGATAAAGAAATAAAGTTTTGCATAGTGATGCATTGAACAACTTTCATCGTAGTTTGTTCTTATCCAGGTAGTAGTTCTTGATGATATCTCTCATATCCCTTAATAGGGTCAATTATACGGAAAACCTGTTCCCGCTAGATCACTGAGGTTAAGCATAGATAAGCCTGTTCAATACTTAACTGGGTGACTACATAAGCAACAGCAGTTACTGAAATTAACCTGAGTCCTTTTTTTTATCAAAATGTCTTCATTTCAGTTTTATGTATTTAATCCTCGGCGAAGCAGGATGTGACACAATGTCAACTTTTAAGCGGTGTTTACCAGGTTTGAATTCAGAGTTCTGATTCTCCTAGACCGGTTGCCGTACCAAGGTTGAAGAGCCAAATCTGCCCTCCTATTTACCCATAGCTGGAGGGAGAATATTTGGATTCATACCTTTCCCAAAAGTCATATTGAAATGCAACCAGGCTAGTCAAGGATTTGAATTCGTGTTGTTGTGTCCATTTTTTCGACGACAACCAGCTCAGTCGATAGAGCATTCGGCTAGAAACCACAAAGTTCCTAGTTCGATATCGGCCCTCGCCAACTCAGCGTATGAGTAGCACAGGGACTTGTGCAGTAAAGAAAGGAGGCTGATGGTAGATGTGGCGCCTCACCTCAGACGCAATAACAATCTCCTTGGTTCTAGCGCTATTGAAAATGGGATAGACTCCCTCGCTGATTGGCTGATACCGACTTTAGGCCACCCTGACGACTTTATTTACTTAGCTACAGACTTGATTCGGTATTAGATGACCCGAAAAGGGTTGATATGCCGTAAAGAAAAAACAACTGCCAAACCATATCTCTTAATCGTTCGTGAGAGACCTGGCTTGTCTTTTACAAGGCTTCATCCAAGGATTGAACTTAGAACCGCTAAGCAATTAGATATGACACACATCCAACAACGCCTTTATCAACTAGGTAGTCGTCGTTGAAACTTGGAATCGCTTGGAGCCTCCTTCTTTTCTCCGAACCAGAATATATAACTTCTATGCGCTACTTTTGACGTAATCACGTGATGTAAGATATCTTTCGTCTTACGCCCAATGTCATTTCTTTATTAATTAACACAAGTGGTGGGATCCATTAATTTGTAATTAGATTCACAAATTATCAACTAATGCTGAAATCTAACATTGCTTTCCATTTTTAGAATTTTCTTAACTTTTTTTACACTTTTGAAATTTAGCCTAAATTTATATTGTAGGGATAGGTATACATCGTTTTATGTTGCACACATCTTGTATTGTTTTATTTAACCATGAATATATATATATATATATATATTATATATATATATATATATATAAGGTGTGTCAAAAAAGTATCGATATTTTTTGTATTTTTGACACACCTAGTATTCTGAAAAATATCTATCTTTGGTTAATACAGTTTTTTAAACTTGGTACCTTTTGACAACATCTTATATTCTGAAAGTAAAAGAGTTTCACATTGTCGATCTTCTCTCTCAACGAGATACACTTTGACACACCTTGTATCTGTGTCTTGATATGGCTTTATTTTTTTAGCGACAATTTTGTGGAGAAATATGTGTTAATTGAAGTCGTACTTATTTTTTGAAAAATGAATTATATTAATATTAATGAATTTAGGCAGGCGATACCCATTCAAATGTAAGGCTAAATTATAATTAATTAATTTTCAAAAAATTAGGTACGACTTCAATTAAGCACATATTCTCCAAAAGTTTGTCGCTAAAAAAAGCCATATAGACACATTGTTGTTTACTTATACGGTGTATATATATTATATGTATACTATATATGTATATATAGTATATATAATAAAAATTATCGCTTAGCAGACTTCTTTTTTATAAAATATTTATTACAAAAAACGAACGAGAACAAGGGAATTTAAAAAAATTGATGAAAAATAGGACACCTCATGGACATTTGACATACAAAAAAAAGAGACTCAACGAAAATGCGAATCCTTAATCAAATTACTGGAAATTGTCACTGTGGATATCTACAAAACATAGAAAAATCAAACAGAGAAGAAGAAGCTACAACAAAATATAAGGGCAACAATCGTGGGAAACTCCGCTAATCGAAGAACAAAAACATTTTTAATGCTATTAAAAGCAAAGAAACAGTACAATTGTACAAGAAAGTTTACAGAAATGGAAAACGTTTCACCAAGAAAATTTTGTGAAAATTCCACACCGGGAAGACTCAGAAGAACAGAAAAAATGAAAGCTAAACTAACTTGCAAATTATAATGTACAAATAGAACTACATAAGACAAACATCGCACTACACAAAACCAAGATATCTAGAAAGATCAAGAAATTTTGATAAACTTTTTTTTAAAACTCTGCCATAAGATGACACTATAATTCCTATTGGAACTATAGAATCGACTACAAGAGAATAACAAATTAAACAATCTTGGAAAAGAAGACACCATGGCTAAGAAACCTACCAAAAAATCAAACTACAAAACAGATGAACCTGTCCCTGGGCTTTAGAATACACACTGCACTTCTACAGAAGGTTGTATTGTCTCGCCCGGAAGAGAAGCTTCCGGCAGAAGGACAAAGAAGGAAAAATATATCTTTAAAAAGAAACGGAAAGCGGGAAGCTTCTCTTCCGGCGAGGAACATACAACTTTCTGTAGAAGTGCAGTCGGTGTATTCTAAGCCAGGGGACAGGGTTATCTGTTTTTGTAGTTCTGATTTTTTTTGGTGAGGTTTCTTAAGCCAATGGTGTCTCTTTCCAAGATTGTTTTAATTTTGTATTTCTCTTGTAGTCTGATTCTTATAGTTCCAATAGGAATTATAGTGTCATCTTATGGCAGAGTTTTAAAAAATGTATCAAAAATTTCTTGATCTTTTCTAGATATCTTTGTTGTGTAGTGCGATGTTTTGTCTTCGTGTGTTCTATTTGTACATTTAATTTTGCAAGGTTTAGTTTAGCTTTCATTTTTTCTTCTTCTGAGTCTTCCGTGTGGAATTTTCACAATTTTCTTGGGGTGAACGTTTTCCATTTCTGTAAACTTCTTGTAAATTGTAGCTGTTTCTTTGCTTTTAATAGCATTAAAAATGTTATTTGTCTTTGATTTAGGAGGTTTCCCCACGATTTGTGCTTATATTTTGTCTTGTAGGCTTCTTCTTCTCTGTTGATTTTTTCTATGTTTTGTAGATATCCACAGTGACAATTTCCAGTATTTGATTAAGGATTCCGCATTTTTCTGTTGAGTCTCTTTTTGTTGTGATGTCAAATGGTCCATGAGGGTGTCTATTTTTTCATTCATTTTTTTAAAATTTCTTTGTTTCGTTCGTTTTTTGTAATTAATATTTATAAAAAAGAAGGTCTGCTAAGCGGATAATTTTTATTATATATATAAATATATATATATATATATATATATATATATCACAAAGGTGTGATAAGTAAACAAAAATGTGTCTTGATATGGCTTTTTTTAGCCGACAACTTTTGGGAGAATATGTGCTTAATTGAAGTCGTACCTAATTTTTGAAAATTAATTAATTAATAATTTAGCCTTACATTTGAATGGGTATGCCTGCCTAATTCATTAATTATTAATTAATTCATTTTCAAAAATTAGGTACGACTTCAATTAAGCACATATTCTCCCAAAAATTGTCGGCTAAAAAAAGCCATATCAAGACACATATACAAGGTGTGTCAAAAAGTATCGAGATTGAAGAAATGAACAATGAATGAAACGTTTACTTTTCAGAATATAAGATGTGTCAAAAGGTACCAAGTTTAAAACTGTATTAACCAAGATAGATATTTTTTCAGAATACTAGGTGTGTCAAAAAATACAAAAAATATCGATACTTTTTGACACACCTTATATATATATATATATATATATATATATATATATATATATTCATGGTTAAATAAACAATACAAGATGTGGCAACCAAGAAATAAACGATGTATCCCTACAGATATAAGATTTAGGCTAAATTTTCAAAAGGTGTAAAAAAAGTTAAGAAAATTCTAAAAATGGAAAGCAATGTTAGATTTCAGCATTAGTTGATAATTTGTGAATCTAATTACAAATTAATGGATCCCACATGGTGTTAATTAATAAAGAAATGACATTGGGCGTAAGACGAAAGATATTACATCACGTGATTACGTCAAAAGTAGCGCATAGAAGTATATATTCTGGTTCGGAGAAAGAAGGAGGCTCCAAGCGATTCCAAGTTTCAACGACGACTACCTAGTTGATAAAGGCGTTGTTGGATGTGTGTATCTAATTGCTTAGCGGTTCTAAGTTCAATCCTTGGATGAAGCCTTGTAAAAGACAAGCCAGGTCTCACGAACGATTAAGAGATATGGGTTTGGCAGTTGTTTTTTTCTTTACGGCATATCAACCCTTTTCGGGTCATCTAATACCGAATCAAGTCTGTAGCTAAGTAAATAAAGTCGTCAGGGTGGCCTAAAGTCGGTATCAGCCAATCAGCGAGGGAGTCTATCCCATTTTCAATAGCGCTAGACCAAGGAGATTGTTATTGCGTCTGAGGTGAGGCGCCACATCTACCATCAGCTCCTTTCTTTACTGCACAAGTCCCTGTGCTACTCATACGCTGAGTTGGCGAGGGCCGATATCGAACTAGGAACTTTGTGGTTTCTAGCCGAATGCTCTATCGACTGAGCTGGTTGTCGTCGAAAGAAATGGACACAACAACACGAATTCAAATCCTTGACTAGCCTGGTTGCATTTCATATGACTTTTGGGAAAGGTATGAATCCAAATATTCTCCCTCCAGCTATGGGTAAATAGGAGGGCAGATTTGGCTCTTCAACCTTGGTACGGCAACCGGTCTAGGAGAATCAGAACTCTGAATTCAAACCTGGTAAACACCGCTTAAAAGTTGACATTGTGTCACATCCTGCTCGCGCGGAGGATTAAATACATAAAACTGAATGAAGACATTTTGATAAAAAAAAGGACTCAGGTTAATTTCAGTAACTGCTGTTGCTTATGTAGTCACCCAGTTAAGTATTGAACAGGCTTATCTATGCTTAACCTCAGTGATCTAGCGGGAACAGGTTTTCCGTATAATTTGACCCTATTAAGGGATATGAGATATCATCAAGAACTACTACCTGGATAAGAACAAACTACGATGAAAGTTGTTCAATGCAATCACTATGCAAAAACTTTATTTCTTTATCTAAAAATCAATTTTTTTTGAAAATGCAACAAATCCTTGAATATATATATTTACCAACCCCTCCGCACGAGCAGGATGCGACACAAGGTCAATTTCTTAAGCGCAATTCAACAGGTTTGAATTCAGAGTTTTCCTTCTCCTAGACCGGTTGCCTAACCACGGTTAAAGAGCTCAGTCTGCCCTACCATTTACCCATAGCTGGAAGGAGAGTAGGATTCATACCGTTCCCAAGCGTATTAGCACTAAGTGAAATGCAATTAGCACGTCCAGGATTTGAACTCGGGGCGACGAGTCCATTTCCCATGACTTTAACCATTACATCACGCGCTTCACTGCTGAATGTAATTAATAGGTAGCCTATTAATCAAAAGCGGTATGTTCACTAAATACTGGGTGGTTAATCCTCATAGTTCAACGGCTAGGATCAAAATGTTCAGTAAGAAAACTACTGATCCCCATCTCTACAGATAAACAAGAAACTATAAACTTTCCACACATGGTTAGCAAAAATCATTCTCGATGTCAAAACACGCAACTAAATATATTCAACACTGTTTCATTTAATTAATTAAAAAGTGTGTCGTTCTCGATTTAAAAATAATTGTATCCGATATCTTTTATTCGTTAAGTTTCCCACTGCATTGCAATGTATAGAAAGCTCATCTCTCAGATCCAATAGACTTTGATTCGCGTTCACTGGCGAACTATTTCTTTCTTCTAACAGAGAAGAAATTTTAGCTTAGAAAATAGCTACTCTTTTCTTTTTGTTTTGTTTTGTTTTTTACATTGATTTAATTAATATCCTCGAAGCAGCCAAATATTTTCTCGTCATTGTTTTAGTGATTTGAATTTGTTTCCTTTAATTTCTATTGATGATTTGGGGAATCTTGATGACTTTTCTTGTCTCAGCGTGCATATTAATTAAAACGCTAACACCCGCAGTGATTGAGGATTTCATTTTACAACAACAACAACAATAATAATAATACTAATAATAGCATAAATTAAAGAAATCGAACATCTTAAAAAGAAAAGAATGTGCAATATTCTTCCTTTAAAAGATTATATTCCTACTAGCAGGACCAGTGGATATACAACAGTATAATTTAATCAGTACAACATTTGATATGTTTACTTAAGAGCTATTGCTATATAGTTCAATATGTAAAAAGTATAATACTCTTGATTAAAAATTCCTCTCTCATTTTTTGATAGATAAGCTTGCAACGGATTTTTTCAGAAAATTATTTTTTCATATTTATTTATTTATTTCTCTCTCTCTCTCTCTCTCTCTCTATATATGTATATATATATATATATTGGTTAGGAGTTGATTTAGAAGGCTATCACAATGCAGTTTGGAATAATAAAATAATAATACGGTACAATGGTGTTGTGTGTTGACCTGTATTTTTATTATTTCTTGAATTTTCGAGGTAATACCTCTTTTATCAAAAGAATTGAACTGAAGCAGTACAGCTATGGCATTTCTTTTTAAAGAAATGCCATAGCTGTACTGCTTCAGTTCAATTCTTTTGATAAAGAGGTATTACCTCGAAATTCAAGAAAAATATTTAAAAAAAATACAGGTCAACACACAACACATTGTTACCGATTATTATTTTTTATTTATTCCAAACTGCATTGTGGTAGCCTTCTAAATCAACCTCCTAACTAATACATACACAATGCTTCAAGCAAATTATGAACTCTCTTATTTATATATATATAATATAATATATATATAATATATATTATATATATATGTGTGTGTGTGTGGTGTGTGTGTGCGTGTGGATAAAAGCCATGGGTTTAGATGGCGTATGAGTAGAAGTCGAGTTTTATATAATTTGATATGAATTTAAAAAACTCAACTAGCAAAACTAGTTGATATACACAACTAAATTCTTGTGTCGTTCATAAATCAACATAAGGAGGAATCTCGTTTTAATTCTTTAATATTACTTAACGGAAGAAAAATTATACGCTAAAAACGAATAAAAACAGTTAATAGAATAATTTGATATTTCCCTTATATTTGCATGAATTAATAAAATTACTGGTATTTTTCGATTTCTAATTCCAGTCCAATCAAACATGACTCCATCCTCAACCAATTTGATTTTTCCTTCTTACCTAGTCCATTATTGAATCAACATTTTGTTCGAGGTTTGCCTTTTCTATGCCCACTTTCCAGGTGTTCCAGTGCAGATTAATTTTATGAAATCTTATCGAAATCCCAATACTTCAATTAGTTTTACCATCGCTTCCAGGAATCTAACGTGTAAGGCTACGATTTCAGTTGAAGATTTTTCCAAAGTTCCTTCATTTTCTTCTTCAACATTTGCTTCATTCCCTTTCTCTAATTTAAGATTCCAGTTTCATTTAAACATTTGCATCTATCCGTCATATCTATTTTTCAAAAACAAAATCTTAGTAAAATAGCCTAGTTTACTCTTCTTATACCCATAGCTATGGTGTGAGAATAGTTGGATTCATGCCTTATCAAAGGGAGTCTGAAGGATGCCAAAATCTACGTTGTTAGCAATGACTGCCACTGATTCTTCAAGTCCCAACAGAAGGAACCTGGCATTGAAAGCAGGGGTCGTCTTGTTGCATCGTCTGAAGCTCATCTTTCAATCAGCTCGGACCCGAAAATCCAGCCTGTTTTATGTCAGAATTCGACTCCTATCATACATAGGAAGGCCTCCGGCGGCCACCGAGATTTTCGAGTAATCATCGGAGATAGTCATTGTAGATTAGTCAGCTTCGTTGGAGAGGAGGTGTTGGCATAGTGCTCGCCTAGGCCACAACTCGTAGCATGTTATATACTGTTGTGGGTCGTATGTGTTAAGTAGAATAGGAGTAATATAGGTTCACCCGTGAGGCATGATGATGATAGTAAGGATTTGTTGAAGCGTTTATTATATATTTCGATTCGGAGGTGGGAGGCAGTGTTAGTCGAGGAGATATCGAGTGCCTTGGGTAAGCACACATCGGTGCGTTAGCGGCAAGTGGAGAGTGCGCGATGGCGAGATGTAGGATAGGAGGGCGAACTAGTAACGGGGTGTGTGAGTGGACGAGACCTCAGGCGGGCCAGACATCGAGCCGTGTCGTGATAGTGCGAACAGTCCACTTGCTGCTTGTGGATTCGCACGTATGCTATCCTCGGGTTTCCGGCTGTCTGGGTGCTCCTGGAGTTACCTGGCTTAGAAGATGCTAGTACGTACGGGCGCAATGCACAAGTATCTTGTTATTTGTGTCTTGACGGAAAGTACTGTTCGTCTTAGTGGTGACTAATGTGTACATATCAAGCGTATATGTCGCATAGATGAGGTCTTTTTAGATTTGCGCTCGAAGCGCTACACGCGTTTTCTTGTTCGCTACCACCAGGACACGTGCCTTATGTGTGTTAGTCATGGTCAGGTACGCAATGACACACGTATTTTTATCTCTTCAGGATCCGGATATTCGCGTGAATTTGCGTTGGTGTTGTACAGTAATATGTAACAGAGGGGGGGCTACATGGAGGCACTGGAGATGATCGCAAGGTAATTAAAAGTGTCGAGTTGGTTAGGAGAATGTGCAGTAAGAAAAATAGTGTACAGGCATCGCTCTGGAAAGCTAGGACAATTTTCTTACGATGAATAGACCTTACGTACACTATGTGGTGTTACCCGTTGCAGAGCTGCAGTCGGTATCTTTTTACAGTCCAGCGATTCAGCGATAAATCCTATAGAACAGCGGTTTAATCACTTGGAGTTGAGTAAGTCTGACGACGAATGATTCGGCTGAGGTATGTAAAGTAGATATACTAGCAACTCACTGATTGCCAAGAGGGATTGGTTTTTTGGTTTGTTTGTTTGATTTATAGCGCACGCATATAAGACCTCAGTGGAGTCATATAAATGCACGAAGAAGTATTGTGAAATACTTAAATAAATTCCGCTTATCGTGGCGATGTAAGTAGGTATTGTAATTCTTAGTAAAAGTAGGATTGTTCGTGATTTAACCCATTGAGATGGGACCAGTGAAAGAGCTCGCTAAATGGTATACACTAGGAGGCTCCGGGTCAGAGTGAACTCAGGGAAAATGGTGAAGTGAAAGGTGCTCCACATTCCCAAAACCTCAGAACTGGAGACAAGATGTCACTCTAGATGTGTCGAAGTGATCTGTGAACGTCATTCCAGGAATGTAACCCGCAGAGGCGTAAGACTATCTAGCGACCCACAAGAAATGGAAACATCAAGGGTGGGTAGATGAATGATAACAGAGCCTAGATAAAGTGTTCAAGGAGCACCTGTCTTGAAATCTAATAAATATGCAAAAGGAATTCTCTGATCATGCAGTAGACCAGAATCGTAAATCTAAGCAATCATAAGATGCCTTTTTTTTACGGGCTGGTGTTGTTGAATAATAATAGTAATATCGGCGTTTTTGCTTTACGTTTATTTAACGTTTTAGTTCATCTTTATTTTGAATAAAGTATAAACATGCACTAAATTAAAATTGCTAATAGAATTTTTGCATTCTTTTTTTTCCCTATTCGTTGTGAATCATGTTTTTTTATATTAGTTTTACAGGTTTTTGTCGGTGTGATTTTTTAACACTACGTAGATGGTAGCACGGACTGTGGCGGTAAAGTTGATGGATTAGTGATGATGGAAGAGGTGTGGCGGGTATCAGAGACGTCAGACGCGAACATGATCATTGTTTGAGCGCTAGTTGAACCAAGGGGATACACGCCCTCGCGCTGATTGGTTCTGAGTGTGTCGACTGTTGACCAACCCGGACGACTTTTACTTTTTATAAATTACTCAAACATAAGCGATGGAAGTTTCTTGATATATGTTGTAGAGTAGCTAACACCCCTATCAGCTAACTCTAACAGAGACCTAGGACTGGCTCATAGCCACTAAAATAACGCTGAAGACGATTTAGGAGATGGATTAACAGGGCTGGAATATTGAGGTAGTGTATTTACAGAAGTAACGGTTCTACGTGGCTATAACCGAGAGTTGATCTCCTCTATTTAAAAGCGAGTTTTGTCTTGGGGTTAAGTTGTTTTGTCGGCGCTTGATTATAGATTGTGTTTGTAATGTATCCGTTTTGGCAGCCGGCATGCTGGTGTTAATAAATGTATTAATCACACCATTCTTCTATGTATTACCACCTAGCGATACAACATTCGATTTTTTCAGTTATCAGCTGTTTGAAATGTATGTTTTTAAACAGTTCTGGTATCGTAAAATAGATCAAAATAAGTTGTATCTTTTCTAATGTAAATGATCTATTGAATGTGATGTGAAAATACACCGTTGGCGGAGAAACGTTGAAATAGCCGCATGGGATTCACGTCAAAATAGGTTTAAATATTTAAATAGTGGTTGATTGGTACAAGAAAGTCACGCGAGTGGACTGTGGGTGCTTTCAACACTATCGTTGACCAGGAAAGATAGCTGAACATAGGAAAGCGAAAGTGGTCGAGGAACACGTACGTTGGAATGGTGGGTCCGTTGACCTAAGTGTAAACCATGAAGCGACTATAACGATAAAAAAAAACTAACTAGTAAAAAACCTCTATTGGATAGATGCGATAGGGGTCTCGTTTGGAATATTTATCTTTGATAAGGGCGATGTACAAATCTTTCCACAAGCAAATTCCTATATATATATATTATATAGTATATATATATTTACAACCCTTCACACGAGAGGATGTGACACAGGAGGTCAATCTTCGCGGAGGTTCAACAGGGTTTGATTCAGAGTTTTCATTCTCCTAGACTGGTTGCCTAACAAGGTTTTAGAGCCAGTCTGTCCTACTATTTATACATGAGCTGGAGGAGAGTGGACTGCATACCCTTCCAGGGTATTAGCGCAAAGTAATGCAATTATCACATTCCAGTGATTGAACTCGGGCGTGACGTGTCCGAATTTCCCATGACTTTAACATCGCACACGCGCTTCCTAATATCATATAGCCGTGTATAACCTTTGTAGAGTCCGTTGAAAGTGGTACACGAAAGGCGAGTTCAAATCCTGGACCAACTGCTTGCATTTCACATAGCGCTATATACACTTGAGAATGGTACTGATAACTATTCCCCTCAGCTATATGTAAATAGTGGGGCATGCCTGTGCTCTTTAATCCCTTTTAGACAACCTGTTTAAGAGAAGGAACTTAATTTTAAACATTTAAACTCGCGCTAAGAAATTGACCATACGTGTCACATCACATCCTACTAGTGCGGAAATGGGAGAGCTGGGCTTATTAATATATATATATAATATAATATATATTAGATATATATATTATGGGTCAATCCACAGCCACGTGTTTCAACTTATCAAGTCTCTTCCGTGTGTTCTAGAACATTTTGTATAGCTACCTACAGCGGTAATTGAAATCGATCGGTTTGGGTGTCAGTCCGGCACCTTTAACCATTAGGCGTTACTTCCAGAATGGAAAGGGGATTTTAACTGTTTGAAATACCCAATCGTTGGTGTTGTAAAGGGCCGTCACAGAGTGTCATTCTTTAAATATATATGGATTAGTTTATATTTGTGACGCAGAATTTGACGCGCACCAACATGAGTGGATGTGTAGATGGAAATTCAGACGTCCAACTGCTTACACCGTACGAGGCCATATGCCGTGAGTAAATACAGAGTGCTCAACCGCATGGGAAATTACCACGTCCCACCAATCGGGAGTCTTTTTTACGGGATCAAATAAATCTTATTTTCAACTATCAAAAGAGACAATTAAAACAATTCTCGTCCCTGAAAATTAAATTAAAACTAGCACATGCTAAATTTTAACAAAAGAAAATGTGGATAATCGTGTTTGTCAAGGTTTTGGCAATAACCGACTAGAAATGACTATCCGGGTTGCCTGGGGTAGTGGGGTGGGTAAAGAACAAATTAGTCTCAGCAAATCTATTATTATTGAATCGCGAGCTGGATCTCATAGTATGCCCCATTAAAATCCCTATATAAAAGAAAGACGTTGCGGTTGATCCAGCCACTCCGGAAGTAATAACGCAGTGTAATGTCTACTATTTAAAATATAAATGCAAACAACAAAAACATAAACAAAAAAAAAATGTATTATAATTTAATTTTTAAAATAAAAAGTATCTTCACTATTGTTTGTGATCAGTGGTTTCAACCCCACTATTCACAGCGCAAATTTTTACGGGTTAGTTTAACCATTTCATCAGCTGATATTGAAAACTTTCCTTTGCACTTTATGTCGACATTGGCGAGTGGACCTACAAGCATTAAGGACACAAGGAACAACCGAAAAATCATACCCATCAAGAAAACACCAGGAACAAACACAGGATCATACTCAGTTATTTAAGGCCCCGGGAGCAAGCAGAGTTTTTCTTCACTAAGATCGCGCTCTGCATAACACAAGGGATCTCCGGCTGGACAGTGTTCCTTGCTTGAAACTTAAGGTAGTATGAATTATTTTGTATATAGGTGTGCTACAAGCACCATCGATTTATGACTGGGCGGAGGTAACGTGGTTTAAAGATCATCGACATTTATAGAGGGGTCAAATAAGAACAAAACGACGGGTAACAAATGTAGGAAAATGTATTAACAGAAAGTAGACAAATACGATACAGAGAAGTGGAAATTTAGTCGGAAAATAGAGTTATTGGCTACTCGCAATCGGCTTACTCGCATCGGCTTACTCAAGCCACGATATATCCTGTTATTATAGTAACGTCGGAACATTCCATTGGTCAATAGGGTTTATCACCTATAACTAAAATAATAATCAAACTTCATTATTCATGCGTCAAAAACAAGAACTGGTTATATTCAATGAGTATATATATTTACTTTGTCATTAATTGTATTATTTTCGAAGTTTCCTCCGACATATACATACACACAACTGCTCTTTATATATGTATTAGATAAACACAGCTACAGCTTTCAGATCCATTTGAACCAGACACTGTGCAAATTTGACTTTGTAAATTCTTAAATATGCCACTCATGAAACAATTTCTACATAAATCTTCTGATTTTAAATTTACTTCCGTCTATTCGGCGTTTTGTTCTTTTTCCGTACATAGGAACTTCGCCGCCATATCTTTGGTGTCTGAGACATGATTCCTTTCATAAGTGACTTTATCTATGAGAAACTGATTATCATTTATATTATTTTTTTATTACTAGGTCCTTTCATCATAATTATTGTGTACTAGGCAGGACTTGTGGATACACCACATTATACTTTCTTAATTATACAACGTTTGGTATGTTGCTTAAGAGTTTGCCTTTAGTTCAATATGTAAAAGTATAATAATATGATTTACTCTCACTCTTTTTTCTATTTGCATATTTTATTATGTTTCGATTGAGGAAAATGGGAGCGTCATCGCATCCCGCGCTCACTCACTCTCTATTTAACCCTACTCTCGCTTCTTTCTATATCATATTTTCTTTTGTATACAAGCATGTCTTTTCTTTCCTTTCTTCTTTGTACTCTCAAAGGAATGGTCCAACTTAGCTAAAGTGACAACACTCATCAGGAATAACAATTGGCAGATAAGCACAAGCAGGACAATCAGGATTTTATTTTTTGCATTTCATGTAGGACGATTTAGACGGTCTCATTTTTAAAGAGGGTGTTTGGAAGATGAATAACGTCAGATTATTAGGAACAAGGAATATTGATTGTTATTTATATTGTTTATGATGTTGTTGTTATTGATGAACTGTAGGTGGGTAGGGGTCGAGTGAGAAGGATAATTTTTGCCACTTGTCAGTAAATATTTCTTCTCCTCTGGGCATTATACAAAAGATTTAATGGTGGTGTATAATATAAGCTTTTATCAGCCCGTTTCTCAGTGATAACGTGCGGTCTCTTAAATATATGTTTTTTTTTCTTTTTTGGGGGGGTATGGGGGAGGGTGTTCTTGTCTTGAGGCAATAAGCGCGTCTTGTTAAGGGCCAACTTTAACCCCGGCTGTCGCCCTTTACGATCTATTGGACTTATCTTCTTTCTCCATGGAAGACTTTCGAGATAAACATACCATATTTATGAGGAAGGGAAGATAACAATTGCAAATACAGAGGCAAAAATCCAATTTTATCAGGATAAACTATAATTATTTTTACAGAAAAAAAGAAGATATATGTATCAGAGTTGAGTGAAAAGGAAGAAAGGAGATGAGAGAGAGTAGAGGAGAGAGAGAGAGATGAGAAGAGAGAGAGAGAGAGAGAGAGAGAGAGGGAATGGTGGGTAATAATAGGAAGAAAGGATGAAAAGACGATGATGATTGAATCAGCAGGAAGTAGAAGTCGCGGAAAAAGATTATCAGCAACCATTGCAACATCAGCAGCTCTACTAATGGTAAAATGTCAAAAAAAAATGGAGTGAGTACAATATACTACTATATACTACTAGTGAATAATAATAATACGTAATATAATATATAATATGTAGTGAATAATAATAATAATAATAGTGAATAATAATGAGTTTTTAATAATAATAGTTAATAATAATAATAATAATAATAATAATAATATAATAATAGTTAATAATAATAATAATATAAAAGGCGGTGTGAAGAACTCCATGATGTCAATATGTTAATTTTAACGTTACCTAAAGATTTGGAAAAATACTGAAGGAATTGAAAATAAGAAGGAGAGAATCAAGACATCCAGATAAAGCATTGTTAGATGAAAATACCAGAGAGTCCTGGGGACCTGAGGATCGAGATGTCGTCATACGACTTCCAGTGAAGCCCATCAGATATGCTGTTTGAAATCTCAGTAGGAAGAATAATACTTATATAAAGACCAAAGTTATATCAAAGCAAAGTTGATAGACAAAAACAGTAAATGTAGACGGACAGAGATGAGACAGTAATGCCATACATTAAGGGCGCATGTAACTAACTAGCTAACGGAAATCAAATATGCAACGACTATTTGGGAAGGTGATCCACAGGGAATTATGCAAAAAAATTAAAGTTTTGACCATATACAAAATGGTATATGCATAAAGCAGAATGTGTGATTGAGAATGAAACGCATAAAATTCTTTGGGAGCTTTCAATAATAACACTTTTTAATAAAAAAGGAAAGAAAAATTTTGTCAACTGGTGGAACTTTGCGGAAGTTCAGCAGATCACATGGTGAAGATGAAGGAAACGAAAATATGGAAAATTG
>CM042147.1:47216323-47282549 GCA_023376005.1 Doryteuthis pealeii | reverse complement strand
TATATATATATATAGAGGAGAGAGGGACGGAGAGACGAACAAGACATGCAGTACACTGCGGAGAAGCGAGGTATGACCATAAGTGCGGTCTATTGTAGTAACCAAGCACATGGGAACTATATTATATATATATATCTTTATATATATATATTATATATATATTGTAGTATATGGCGATTATTTGATCGAGTGTATAATCTGACGTACTCTCGTTGCGTGGACATGGTCACTCTGGTTACGGAGTTTCTCGCCTTATCCATTCTTTCAGATAAAAAATGGAGAATTGGTTAAGCAGAAACCGCTAAGACCAATTTACCCTCTTCATTGATTGAATAAAATTAACCCTATTATCGAATATTTATCACGTAGTTCAGAAGAAACGTAGGCCACGACTTCTTGACATCACCCCTTGTGAGAAGCATTTCAGCCAGAAAGAATGTTTTCTTCAAATCGTAACAGTAATAAATAACTACATATCAATTCGTGCCATACATCAAGAACAACTACCAACTACCATTGGACGCGTGTAGTTTACCATCCATTTACAACACAACTTTAGAAGATCATTTCAAGACGCCAGAATAGGTGATTTAACAGCAAGGTTTCTCCAATGAAAGTCCTTTCGCACAAACCCACACCCCTTAGTCTTGGTAGTGGTGAGAAAGAATTCGTTTTGATCAAGCCAAAGGACGCAGCATTGAAAGGGTGACGGCTTTTTCCGGATTGGCCGCGTATGAAGGCGGATTTCGATTTCAATATTCACGATTTTTAATGGACACCTACAAAGGACGTTTTCCATTCCGCTACTTAACCGGCTTACGCAATCCAAAGGTGCAATACAAGGGGTAGTGGATCGTGAATATAAGAGTTAATCTTGATTTTCCGCTTGCCGGCTTTATTACTAAGTTTACTGCAGAGCCTTGATTGTATTTATTTGTAATAAGTTTATCAAACCGACGCCGCTCGCATATCATCCAATCACCGACAAGTCATTTGTTTAAATGATTATTATTCCGTAAAGCCTTTGAGGTTTTTGCAATTAAGATTGGGGAAATTTAATTTTCATGGCCCTTTTTTGAAATACACACGAACACTCACCGACGCTATCGACATGATTAACATGCGAGGCTTATATATTATATTAGTGTGTGTGTGTTGTGTGGGGGGGTCATATGATTGCATTATGCTTTATTGAATAGATTCCATTATTATTCGACACCGTATGATGTATGATGTACGTATATATTATAATAATATATATTATATATATATATTATACTGTGGGTCCTGTAATGATGTTGTCGCTTTATTGCTAATATTTCCATTTTACGAGACACATTTACTCGTTTTTTTTTATTAATTTATTTTCTATATATTATTATGTATATATATATATTATATTATTATTAGATTGGTGTATTGTATTATCTTATATATTACACTGTGTGGGTCTATAATGATGTGATATCGCTTTTAATTGATATATATCCTTTATATGTGCGACACCGTATTATTATATATATATTATTTTTATATTTATATTATATTACTGTGGTCCTATAATGATGTTTTACGCTTAAATTTGATTATATCTCCATTCATTGACTACGTGGTATTATATATATATTATATCTATATAAGACTCTGTGGGTCCTCTAATGATGCTGATAGCTTGACTGAATATTATCCATCATTTGCGATACTCGTGTATTATATATTATATTGTATAATTATATCTTCATACTCTGTGGGTCCTATATGAAGTGATACGCTTTATTGAAATATATTCCATGATTATGAACACCTATAGTATATATATATATATATACATATAATACATCACGACAACGTATTTCGACATATCACGTCTCTGCAGTGTGGCTAGACTTGAATAGCTACCTCAAGCAGAGATGGAAATCCGATCGATTCATCACCAGTAAGGCTTCTCAACCACTCGGGCAAAAGCAACTACAGAGATAGATGGAGGATTAATATGGAAATAAATCCGACAATGTGTAGAAAAAACAAAATTTCCCCAAAGATGGGAATTCGACATTAAAACTATATAGCTACTCCACTCGGACTTATGTAACGTGGGGTAAAAAGCTCTAAAACTCTCTGGAAATCGCAGAATAAGCACCCCACGAAAAAGCTGCGCACGGGCAATTAACTGCCTAAAATAAACCATCTAATAAGAGAACAAACATACTGTACACTGCTGGAAAAGTAGAACGAACTTATAAGTGATGTTCACATGGAACCACCTGTGTTGGCCGACAATAAACCTAAATGATCAGGTCTATGCGCACACTGAATACTGTTTCGATAACTTGCAGGAAAGGAGTAAAGAGTCAGAGAATCCATGCTGTCAGCATGTGACATAAAAACGTTTTGTTTTTGTAAACCTACATCGGACATCAGGATGGAAAATAATATTAACAGTGATTGATGGTTCTTGTTAAATAACTGACTTGACAAGGTATGCATCCACATTTCTCCCTCACACTATGAGTATAGTAAGCAGACTTTGCTCAGGCAACCAGTAAGGAGAAGGAAAATTCTGAATTAAAACCTGTTAAACTCCGCTTAAGGAATTGACAGTGTGTCATACCCTCTCGCGCAAGGTTTATATATATGTGTGTGTGTGTGTGTTCGACCGCATGCATTTGAATGTATAAGTCGTTTCACATTTATTGTTTCACATTTTAAATGTTAAACTATTTAACACACAAATTATAACACAATTCTAATTATACACATTTTCATATTTTACAAAAGATTTGAAACTCTTTCAAAACGTCCAAATAAGAAGTAACCTGGATATATCAGATTAGTATCTGTTGTAATGGAATATTCCACTCTCTCTCTCTCTCGTGTCTCAATGTATAGTGAACACGTATTATGCTGGACTGGCTTCGAGGATTAGTTAGCTTGCCTTACTTTCCTTGTCTTATTGTATCTCTTTGCAATAAAAATCCTCTATCTTAACTCACGAATGTTTGCCTGGTCCTTCCACTCGACTACAAGTTTGTCTGACTGCATCCCTGGATAGAAAAGGCTAAGGAGAAACCCTGACAGAAATCACGGTTTGGACTCCGTTAGGCAGTTCAGTGTGTAAAACACTATCTGGCAACGCTTGCAGCCAAACTGACGCCGAATGAATTGGTTCGCCATTCCTTCGGATCCCGCCAGGGAGGCAAAAAGGGGTGTGGCTGTCACTTGGGCAACCAGGGTCTCCATCCCTTTTAAGGAACACAACAGTATCATCAATTATCACATATACCTCCTGGAAAAAGGGACACAGCTAACACAATACAAAATAAAAACATACTTGCCAGATACTGTGTTGCCATCTATTATATATGTTGTGTTCCTTAAAAGTACGACCGTTATCATGCAATACCCTATGTCTAAAATAAGACCGTCCAAAACGTCCAAAATGAAATGCAAAAATGTAATACCAATTATCTAGTGTTGCTACCCGCCGATTATTATTAGAGTGTCCTCACTTCAGGTAAATAATATCCCATTCCGTTTTTATTGTAAAGAAAGGAAGAAGAAGGACATGTTGCACAAAAAAATTTACAATAAAAAGAAAGAAAGAGTAAGTGAAATTTTAGAGAGATCAGTGAGCGCGCGAAGGAATAACTCTAACGTATTTCAATCAAACCTAAGGAAAAGAAGAAAAAAAATAGAGAGAGAGTTGAATTAAGATTATTATACATTTTACATATGAACTGTTTAGCAATAGCTCTTGAGTAAACATGAAAAGACGTGATAATTTAATCATCTCCTTGGTGTATCCCCAGTCCTGCGAGTGAACAATAAGTTGTATAGAATTTACATGTTGTAAATACAATTCACGTATTCTTAATTTTTACTTCAGTTTAATCTCCCTTCACATTTCAGTTATTTAAGGTATTTCATATAGGTAAGCCGATGTGTTAAATCTGATTTTTTGGTTTCAAAAAATGTTTATAACACATTTTCTATTTAACAGATAAGTTGATCGAGAGTTTGTAGATAATATGGATACTATATTTGTAGGTAGAAGCACTCAATATAATTGATAGAGTTTAAATATCTAAGTTAAAAGTAGCGTGGATGGAGTCAGTATCTTCGTTACTGGCAGTTTCTCGCATATGCGATCTTTAAGACAAAAGGCGAGAAACTGTCAATAACCAAGCGCCGTTGACTCTCTGTTCACGCTATCTTAACTTAAATATATATGCATATGTATGAGAGAGAGAGAGAGAGAGAGAGAGAGAGGGTAGCGAAGAGAAGTAACGGTACTTGGTAACCTACATTTTTCGCCTATGCGATTCTCAACCAATGATTTTCGAATTGCGTAGGCGAGAAATTCTCAGTAACCAAGGCCATCCCTCCATGTTCAGGCTACCAAAGCTAGATGTACATGCTCCATCCCCGATATATAACACTATTTTTACTTGATAATATAGGAAGCTACATTATCTATCTATCTATCTATCTATCTTCTCTCTCTTATATTATATATAATATATATATATATATATATATATATAAAGATAAATCTAATGAATCACCGCAAGATTTACTAACACGCTTGGTTATTAAATTATATATATATATATTATACTTATATATATTACATGTGTTGTGTGTGTTGGAATTTTGCCAACGTTATATCCTAAATCGATTTCTTTAATACTGCTATATGCATCACCACAAAAACTATATAAATAATACAAAAAATAGTTCTCCAGAATCTCCATTAAAGACGATTGTTGATTTTTCCCATCCAGTTTTAGCCTTTCCTTTCTCAAACAATCAGTAGACATTTTGTCAACTGAAGATTTTTTTTTCTTGTGTTTATATTTGCTCAGACCGCTCCGTTACAACATCTTTTTTTACAAGGCAGTGAAGATACTCCGACAATCTGTTGTGGAAATAGGCTTCCTGAACAGATATGATAAAAAAAAAAAACAATTCCCCTTACTGGTGAAAGTTCACTGATAGGAAAACTTATCATATGGAACAGGTATGTTTTACAACAGCAGCATGTCTAAAAAGAAGAGTTATCAGATAATTACAAATCGAAGAAGGCCTAAGACTAGAATATCTTCTTAAAAATATTTTTCTTTAGCCAAGGGCGATGGTAACATAGCTTAATACCGGTATCCGGTCATGGTTAACATAATGAGAACTGTCTACCCCGAGTTGAATAAAGGGCTCATTTCGAACTTTCATGAAGGCTCATGAGTTCGACAAGAAAGTTTCCGAGTTCCCAAAAAAAAAAAGGTTCCCGATTTCGACAAGAAACACCTGAAAAAAGCCGGAGGGCATCGCTTCGAAAAGTTGTTTTAGATAACAGTAAAAATGAGTATAATAGTCAGAATAATCGAAAATACAAATTAAGATGAGACTTATTTCTTAATAAGTTAACACAAATGTTTCGATCTCGTTTTGTTTATATGTACGGATTTCCAGTTAAAAATTATCTAATTATCAAGTAAGTAAAAGTCGTAAGTCGTCGGGCGACCTAATATCGGTATCAGCCATGCAGTGAGGGAGTTTATCCCTTTTCACTAGCGCTAGACCAAGGAGATTATTTTAGCGTCTGAGGTGGAGCGCCACACCTACTATCAGCTCCTCATTTACCGCACAGATCCCTGTGCTACTCATACGCTGAGTGGCGAGGGCGGGTGTCAAAACTAGGAACCCTTGTGGTTCTAGCCGAACGCTCTAACGACTGAGCTAACCCGGCCCCCTGAATTATTAAGTAAAGCAATAAATTACCGGGCATGCATAATTCGGGACAGATAAGTATAAGTGATGTATATTCTTTTTTACGATATATCACTAGGAAAACATATTTGAAAGTGATTTAGATCCCAAACGAATGTTTAAAAAAAATATCTGTTAGCGTTCTCCATGGTTTGAAAATATAGAACAAGTTCCGAGTTTGTTCCAAGCCCTCGCTTACTCAGCCTATGAGTAGCACAAGGATCTGCGCGTAAAGTGAGGAGCTGATGATAGATGTGTGTTCTGTCTCACACACATAGATGCTTATACCGCGAAAGAAGGTAGCGGTTTCAGTTTTAAGGTAGACCTTCTTCAAGAGAACTAAGTTTAATTCTCCTGAAAAATGTGTTCTTGGACACCAAAACCGTGGACACAGAAACGTTTATTTACAACTAATAGTAAATGCACGCACAAAAGCATATATATATATATGTGTGTGTGTGTGTGTGTGTGTGTGTGTGTGGAATTAAACAAAAGGCAGGTATCCTGTTTAGTGATTTTATTGGTGATCTTTTCAAGCTTTCTGGCAAACTTTGGGTGAAATTCGTGGATCGAGTACTCGGATATGAATTTCGGTGGACTAATCCAGGAATTCCACCCAAATATTAAAAAAATGTTGACCGGAAAGCTTGAAAAGATCACCAATAAAATCGTTAAACAGGAGACCTGCTTTTTGTCTAATTCCACATGTATAAATGAAAAAATGCTGCCCAAATACACACACACATATATCTATATCTATCTATCTATCTATATATATTATTATAAAGGTACACAGTAATAACCTACTCGAGTTTCACCATAAGGATATTCAGGGTTAAACCCACTGTATTAATCAAGATACCTGAAGATTCCTGAAGATCCTTATGGTGAAACACGAGTAGGCTATTACCGTCTACCTTTATAATAAATTTGCTCTACTAACGTATTGAGCAATTTATATTTGTTATATCGCTGCCTTATCAATGTGAAACTTGAATCAGCTATCCACTGTGACAATTTTCACCGGTAAGTCACCTTTTCCACAAATACCATATATATATATATTATATAATTCGTTTGGAACGCAATATATCATTCGAAAAGTTGTACTTTCTGTAAAGTATCTCCTTTAAAAACTTCTTGGAGCATTTGAACAATTTCAGCATAATTTACAGAGAACGAAATCAAAACCTCACAGACATTGTCCGTTATTTTTATCGGATATTGTTTGAAAATCTCAAAATATGCTTTCCTACAGAATAGATAAGACTTCAGTCAATCCAGAAGCATATCACATCGACATTGACTCGGAATAATTTACTCGAAGGTAACATAATTATCTGGTGTCGGGTTTTATCCATTGACGATCTATTTCTATGAGCAATCTGCGATACACCCTTCATTTCTTACTATTATTAAGTTCATTATCTGTCTATGTCTTCTTCAAGAAGAAAAAGTAGTTATTTTGAATTATGGTAGAGTTGACTGCTGCTGAACTAGCCAATAATAATAATTCCGACCAGATTTATATTTTTCAGAACTCGCCTTATTTTTTACCTACTTTTCGCATAATATATATTTATTGCTATTCGAAAAGATATTAATACTACACAATTCCTACGTCTTATTATATTATGCATCAACAAAAAGTTAACTAGATTTCCGAATACTTAATCAAAACGAAACAAATGCATGCATGCACACACACACACACACACACACACACACACAATATATATATATTTATTATTTATATATATATATATATATATATATATATATATATATATATATATATATATCGGAATTTTAAAAATAACACCGTATCCACACGCTATATATATCTATATATATATTATACCCTATCTTATAAATATGCATGTAAAACGGATCGAGCTCTCTGGCAGCTTTTACGCATATACATGTGAGATTTTCTCTTCCGTTAATGGATGTGCTGAGGGCTCAGTACTGAGGGAAATCGGTCGTGTGTATATATATATATATATATAAGGGCCGGGTTAGCTCAGTCGGTAGAGCGTTCGGCTAGAAACCACAAGGTTCCTAGTTCGATAACTGCCCTCGCCAACTCAGCGAGTGAGTAGCACAGGGATCTGTGCGGTAAAGTAAGGAGCTGATGGTAGGTGTGGCGCTCCACCTCAGATGACAAACCAATATCCTTGGTCTAGCGCTAGTGAAAAGGGATAGACTCCCTCGCAGCATGGCCGATACCGACATTAGGCGCCCCGACGACTTTAACTTATATATTATATATATATATATATATATTATACACACCACACACTAATATATATATATATATATATATATTATATATATATATATGTATATATATATATATATATATATGTGTGTGTGAGTGTGTTGTGTGCATTTTTAGGGTAGTGTAGAAATTAGATCAACGCCGCTTGAATTTTTATATTTTCGAACCAATATATATATATATATATATATATATATATATATATATATATATAATCTAAAAGGTAAAATCATAACTTTGGAACAGAAGCCGTTATTCAAAGTTTCACACGATATAAACCATGATTAATATACCTCTGTGTACAGACAGACAGACATATAAAGACAGAGATACTAAGATCGAGATAGGGAGAGAGATACAGACATCAAATTGATATTAATTTATCAAGAATCAATTAACTAGATTTAAAAATACTTAATCAAGACGAAATACAAACACACACACACATATATATATATATATATATATATACACACATACATACATATATCTTGCGTTAGTTTTAAAATTGAAAACTTAATAACTCACATTGTACAAATAAAAGCATCCTTTATTAAAAACCATATGAAATTTCACCTCTTGTAGTTTGATTTTCATGTGCGTTTTGTAATGTTTATATATATATTTTTGGGGGATATGTGCTTAATTGAAGTCATACCTAATTTTGGAAATTAATTAGTTAATAATTAATGAATTTAGGCGGGTATATATGTTCAAATGTAAGGCTAAAGAAATCGAGAAAATGTCAATCCCTGAATGTACATTTCGACCTATTAGGTCTCATCAGCAAGGTTATAGACATGGGAGACTGCTCCGTGTGTGAAATTGTTCTCTTAAAAAGCCATATAAAAATAAACACATTTGTTTTTTACTTAACCTCATATATATTATATATATATATTATATTATTATATATATATAATCTAAAAGGTTAAAATCATAACTGTCGGACAGAAGCCGTAATTCAAAGTTTCGTGCGATATAAACCATGATCGATACGCCCTCTGTTTACAGACAGACATACATACATATAAAGACATATATACTAAGTCCTAGATAAGATATTAAAGAGATAGCTAGAGATAAGGAGAGAGATGCAGACATGCAAGAAGCCAAAGCGATACTAATTTATCTTCAGCGATGTCATTTTGATTTTATTTTCGTTAAATTTAAGTGATAGCTTTTACGCGCGAAAGAATGTTTTTCTAGAGTATGAGTTTCTTTTCAACAGTTCGTTAACTTCATGAAACATGTTAACCAATTCAACCGTAAATTTCTAAATTTTGACAGATGTAATGTATATTCAATTGAAATTAAAAACAAATTTAGTTAACTTATCTCTCCCTGTGTACCCAGTTGGTAATATTTGATCTGGTTGTAAAAAATATATACGTCTCTAGATACATAAAGGCAACACTTTTTAAAGCTCGACGCATCTATGATGTTTTAATCTATAGTTAATTCGTGTCTCCAAAAAAGATATGGTGTTGGTTTGTTGGTTAGTAAATTTATGTCATTTTTGTTGGGTACTCAATTTTGTAAACATTTTTTAAAACTCGTTTTTTCTATTTAATCCATAGATGGGACCCTAACAGATACTACACTCCCGGTCTATATTCCACAGAGTTCCAGAATTGGAACCTCACCATCATATTTCATATTCAAAAATATTTAAAAATAAAAATATACTAGAAATAGCATTGAAATCCACTTAAAAATGTCCAGCCTTTGTAAACCTCAAAAGTAAACGAATCAATACATCCATTCCAATAATCAGGCGATGCCGAGTAGCCGATTTGACCATATGACCTTTAGGCACTCCTTTTTTCTAGATTCAAACGGACAAGTTTTTCATTTGCACTCAATATCCGGTTGTTTGTTAAAGGATAGGGTTAGAGATTAGGATTAGTTTTATAATTAAAAAAAAAAACTCTAAAATCGTCTGTAAACAAACAACCAGATATTGACGATGTAAATGAAAAATATGTCCTTCTGAATCGAGATCAAAAAGGGGTGCCTAAAGTTCATATGGTCCGCCGCTTTTAGTATATGAATAATTTTGACTAGACTGTCTCTAGACAGGTAAATGCATCAGTTTTCAAATACTCAATGCATCCATGTTTGGACCATATTACTTTTAGGCACCCCTTTTTGATCTCGATTAAGAAAGGACATGTTTTTCGTTTACACCGTCAATATCCGGTAAGGGTTAGAGGTTAGGGGTTGGTTTTATAATTTTTTAAAAATCTAAAAATCGTCTATTAAAACAACCGGATATTGTCGGTGTAAATGAAAACTATGTCCTTTCTTAATCGAGATTAAAAGGGGTACCTAAAGGTGGTATGGTCCCTATGTTTTAATCTATAGTAATTTCGTGTCTCCAAATAAAGATTTAATGATTTTTATTCGTCATCGTTATAAAAGGCGGCAACAGAACATAGGATTTACAAGTACCCGTTATTTTGTTAGAGAATGAAAAAGGGGTTTATAGTAAATGGTGCATGTCCACTTCAAACGTCAAAGGCAGCGATCTCTTTGATCACTTTTTGGTTTTCAGAATAGCTAATCCTCTAAATGTGTTATCAGAGGAATGAAGGGGGGAGGGAGTGCGAAGACATCAGTGTTATTACCTTTTGATCTTCCCACCGTTAAGTTTACATCTTTGCATGGATCATTTGCAATAATTGGGTAGAGTCAGACGAACTGACTTAGGAGATTAAAAAGAGAACACGAAGAAAATTCGGTTCTTTATAATAAAGTGGGGGAATTTTCTATAAAAAGTCTGATTATTTCCATAGAGTGGAACGTGGTTGCTCTTGTTCTACAGAGATGTCCACAATGGACATGTCAAAGGTCGTTTTATGGCTTTGATACGATTAACTAGAAAGTTATTGCTGTGGATAATTAACTGACTGACGCGGTTTATAGTCATATCTTTAAACTGTTTTTTTTTTTCAGATTGAGGATATTGCTGCGACCCTATGTGGATGATTCATGTACTTCTTTGTTCCAGCTAAAAATTATTAAAAAATTAAAATGATCACAAAGAATGTTGATGATAAAAAAAGTTATTAGCAGAATAAGTATTATTAGTAAAAAATTATTATTAGCGAAATAGATCATTAATTATGACTGAGTCTATTCTAGTAGTGGCCACCCCAGGTGGATTTAACAGGTTTGAATTCAGAGTTTTCCTTCTCCTATTGGGAGTAAAAAATTCAATGCAGCGAGTTTGTACCCTAAGTAAGTAAAATCATCAAATTCATTAAAGGATTAAAAAATAAAACAATTTGAAATGTAAACTTTAAATATGTATTAAAATAAAACAAACTATATATAGAGTAGTTGGATTCATACCTTTTCTAAGGGTATTAGCGCTATGTGAATTGTAACTACGTCCAGGATTTGAACTCGTATCGACGAGTCCATTTCCTACGACTCTAACCATTACAACACGCACTACCTCCAAATACTATTAATATAATATTTTATAATGTTCTCTTAAACCTGTAGGAAGCTAAATATTTAGTGTCCTTCTCCATAAATAGATATGGGAATAGAATAATAACTAATATAACTACTTATTCAAATTTGTTAGTCAATATATCAATTTTACTGCCCACAGAAGAACTATGCTAATATATTTGCTAATAAACCTATTATACCAAAATTCAAAATTGTATATTTTATTCACTTATTTATCTGCTTCTGTCATTCCGTTTATTAAAAGGACTAGTACAAAATAAAAAACACTCTCCGGGCGATGTAAAAATAGATTTTTGAAACATATTGCCTGAGCGGTGGGAGTAAAAAATTCAATGTCAGCGAGTTTGTACCCTAAGTAAGTAAAATCATCAAATTCATTAAAGGATTAAGAAATAAAACAATTTGAAAGGTAAACTTTAAATATGTATCAAAATAAAACAAACTATATATAGATATATAATACCAGTCATGTATTTATTAAAACTTGTTTTAAAAAAACAATGAGGACTGTCTAATGCTGCATGTTCAAATTTTGAGTGTATTTATTCTATGTTATGACGATTTTGGGTAATGTGACGTAAGCAGTGACGTAATATTTGTTACAGACAAAATCCAGAAGCGAATCTCCATTATTAATAGATTTGATGAAAAGATATAATTTTGTAATATTTGCTCTCTTCCCCATGAAGAAATTAATTTTCTGGATATGGTTTATAGAAGTCTATGATGAAGGCACGTGATGTAACAGCTAGTGTCGTAGGAAATGCTGGACTAGGCTGTTTGTATTTCGCATAGCGCTAATAACCATAGAAAGTGTATACATTCTACTACCCTCCCTCAAGCTATGGGTAAATAGTAAGACAAACTGGATTCTTTAAACTTGTTTAGGCAACCAGTATAGAAGAAGGGACATTCTGAATTAAAATCTGTTTAACTTCACTTATAAAATGATCTTATGTCATATCCAATTCGCACGGAGGGGTTGGTAAATAAATAAATATATATGTATATTATGGACTCTCTGGTCGATTTTCGACGCATGAGGGGTCATACAATCAACAACCTACACAGTGATTTGGTTATAATGGTGAAGGCTTGTGTTGGACCATCCGCAATTTTTAGCACATTCGATAGGAGAGAATTGGTGCACAAGGAATGCCACAAATCCAATCAACCTCAGGAATTTTGAATTCAAAGTTTTCCCTCTCCTAGACTGGTTACCTACCCAAGGTTAAAGAGCCTAGTCTGTCCTACTATTTTACTCATAGCTGGAGGGAGAATATATGGATTCATACTTTTCCCAAGGGTATTAGCGCTATGTGAAATGCAAACAGCCATGTCTGGGATTTGAACTCGGGTAGACAAGTCCATTTCCCACGACTCTAGCCATTATGCCATGCGCATCTCTCTCTCTCTTATATATATATATACTTCTGTTATACCGGTTGTTAAAAGGATTTGATGAGGAGATATATTTTTTGTAATATCTGTCCAATCCAAATCAAGCAATTAGTTTATTGGAGATGTTTTATAGAAGCCTATTTAACTAAAAAGAAAAAAACATCTTACAATACAAAAAATATTTTTATATTTCAGTTTCTGTAATTTTTATGAGAATTCTCCAGGATTTTCATAACAACAGATGCAATAGATTACGATGCCAATTCATAATAGATGAAATGAAAATTGATAAAATGACCTCAAATTAACTTACAATAAAAGTTAGCATAAAAGATTGAAAGACTGTTTGGTAAGTATGTTCGATTGGCCAATGAACCATGCCTTTTTATGTCTACATGCGTTTAGAGTTCTTTGATTTAGTAATTCACTTGGTTTATTAAAGCTATAGCGATTTCCCATCCGTTTTTCTATTTTTCTTACTGTTATTTCGTAGAGTGCCTTATTTTTTCGAATTTTCTTTAAAACTATATACAAGGTGTGTCAAAAAGTATCGAGATTTTTTGTACTTTATGACACATCTTCTATTCTAAAAAAATAACGTTCCATCCATCGTTCATTTATCTGTTGGTAAATACAGCTTCAAACTCTATAGTTTTATGACATACCTTGTGTGTACACACACACACACACACACACACACATATATATATATATATATGAGAGAGAGGGGAGGGGAATGCACTGCGATACACGGGTTTCACAAATAATCTAGCATTTCTGCAATACTCTCTTCCTTCTCTCTGCTGATATATCTTACATCCGTTCGAATCAGGTCTTCCTTTACACGCAGCATCCGGCTTTACACTATTCCCTCTCAAAAAGTGAATCTTTATCAAAATATATTTCCGTAGCGGTTCTGTTTTAGAGATCATTTTAACATGAAAATGAGACGATGAATGCTTAGTGCACTGTGCATTTATAAAAGGAAGAAAAAAATAAAAACAAAAAAAAAACAAAAAACAAAACAAAAACAAATGGTCGTTTAGTTTATACCTGCACTGAGTAAGCTCACATTAATCCATAGATAAATCATCTACATGCCAATGTGTAGCTTAATTTCAAGTTAGGTATGTAATTTTGGTACATCAAACGAAAACAATACCCCTACTAGCAGGACCTGTGAATATACCACAGAATGATAATTTAATTATTACAAAGTTTGATAAGTTTACTTAAGAGTTATTGTAAATAAAAAGTCGTCGAGGTGGTCTAAAGTCAGTATCAGCCCGGCAGCGAGTGAGTCTATCCCTTTTACACTAGCGCTAGACCAAGGAGATTGTTTTTGAATCTGAGGTAGAGCGACACACCTAACATCAACTCCTTACTTTACTGCACAACTCCCTGTGCTACTAATACGCTGAGTTGGCGAGGGCTGGTATCGAACCAGGAACCTTGTGGCTCCTAGTCGGATTCTCTAACGACTGAGCTAAATCGGCTCCTTGTTCAAACTATCTTTTTTCTTTCTTTATTGTATTTCTTTCTGTGTCAGCATCATCATCATTTCACGCTGTTCGCACGGATATCCATGACAATCTCTCTCCACCCGTCGCTATCACTCATCATTCTTGGGAGGTCCTCTATGCAGCATCCTGTATCTGCACAGAGCTGGTCACTGTACGTCTTTGTGGCCGTACAGCTGTTTTCTCGTGGGGTGTTGTTTCCACGTCTTGTTCAAGATCACACGCAGCATTCTTATGCAGCTCCCATAAACTCTGTGTAGTATGTTTCTTTGCTTTCTTTATAATGAAAACGGAATGGTCTATTAAGTGACAATACTCATAAAAAATTAGAATTAGTCGATTAAGCGATATCAGGTAATCAGGATTTACGCTTTTTGCATTTCAACTTGAACTATTCAGAACGGCTCATTCTAATCTGAGGATATTGTAAGATAATAAGGATAGGAGGATTTAGGAAGAAGACTGTCATTATATGCATATTCTTTCGTACTCTATGACTACATGTTACCTTTCAAAAAGCCGGGTTTTTTGGTTGTTGTTTTTTTTACTAATGGTGTAAATGTGATACTCTTAATTCTGAATAATATGAGACATACAAAGGTTAAGAATGATATAGAAATGACAACTAGAGAGACCAATAAATCTATTAGTTTTCAGTTCCACATTGTAGCCACTAACGCATACATATATTGTTCAGTTTCATATATATACAACTTTCAAAGCCGGTTTAGCTCAGTCGGTAGAGCGTTCGGCTAGGAATCCCAAGGTTTCTGGTTCGATACTGGCCCTCGCCAACTCAGCGTATGAGTAGCTCAGGGATCTGTGCAGTAAAGTGAGGAGCTGATGGTAGGTATGGCGCCCCACCCCAGACGGTAAAATAATCTCCTTGGTCTAGCGCTATTGAAAAGAGGATAGACTCCCTCGCTGATTGGCTGAAACCAACATTAGGCCGCCCCGACGATTTTACTCTAATTACTTATAACTTTCAAAGAAATGTTTAAAAAAAACTTAACAAAACGTCATTTTATTATAAAAAATTATTTCGATCAGAAACTCTATATAAGTCTAAACCCATCAGATAGAGTTTACAAAATACAATATTTTGTAAACTATCTGATGGGGCTAGACTCATATTGAGTCTCTGGTCGAAATAAATTATGATAATGAAATGACGGGTTGTTAAGTTTTTCTTTTTTTTTCTTTCTTTGAAAGTTAAATTTTGCTCTGAATATAATTAATATATTATTCATTTGTTATTATACATTGAGCCCTCTTAAGGATTTATAAAAATCGTTATATGCATCTGCTTCTAGATGAGCATAGAGTATGGGTGTACAGTGACATTTTGATGATCCTGAATATAATCAACCTTTGCTTACTAGTCAATTGTATTATCTTACACACGCACACACACTTATATATATATAATTTTGCATCAATGGTGATAGGAATGTATTTACGAAATGCATATATATATATATATATATATATATATATATATATATATATATGAGTGTTTTTCTCGTTTAGCTGTTGGTGGGATTAGGAACGGTAGGACTGAAAAGGAGCAAGGAATAAAATGGCTTTTGAACATAAAGAGAAGGGAATTTTCTGATGAGGGAAGGCTCTAGTTCATTTAGGTGAATCTCGTTGTCTAAGGATGCCAGGATAGTGAACATTGAGGTTTTATATGCTGAGACACACACACACACATATATATATATATATATATATATATATATATATATATATAATCTAGAATATACTGTTGCACAGAAACCATAATTAAAAGTTTCTCAACATATAATCGATACGTCTCTGTATAAAGACAGACGTATACGTAAGTATAAAACAGTCGCATCTATTTATATACGTGAAAGAATTCTTAAACATTTTTCTTCATTGTATTTAATAAATTCTAACACGTATTTAATTTAATTTAGACAATTGTCTACCGCTCAGTCATTCCCTCTGTTTTCACCCACTCTTTCTCTTTACATAACTATTGAGCGAAACAATGTCCTGTTTCTTACATTTGCAATGAATTTTAAACGATTTCCATTCATTTGTTTCAACTATCTGCTTGTCAAGAATGTTTTTTGTTGGTTGGTTGAATTTTATGACATTTAAAACTTTGGGTTATTATCGACCGCATAAGTTTCGTTTGATTCGTTCTTGTTGGGTATTCAATTTTTATAAACATTTTTAAAACTCATTTTTGATCTATTTAACCCATAGACGGACCCTAACAAGTACTACCACTTCAGTCAGGGTGGACCTTGGAGTAATGGTGATTAAGGGATACTCTAACGGCCCCAGAGCTCCAAAATTGAAATCTCACCACTAGAGGCATTTAACGTCATACCCAGTATACTAAGACCTTCAACCACCGAGTTTTAGCACATATAATATAAAAAGAGTTAGGGGTTGCCATAAGCGCTTTGTGTGACCAGTCGATTAATCAGATTGGGCTCTGACTGCCTATCTAGCCTAAGTAAGGGCCATAGTAAAGTGTTACAGGTCATGTAACTGCCCAGCCACCAGAACTCCATACTAAAGTATCATGGGTTACAGTCCAGAGCTTGCCTCTTTGAGGGTAATTTATTTTTCAGCAGAGGTGCAGTCAGTGTATTCTACTGCCCCAGCCGAAAGGGTGACACGAATGTTTAAAAGGGATACGTATCTGTAGACAAGAGTAAATAAATCGAGACTTTTCTCCTGAAAATAGAGAAATTTATAAACGTGTAAAATTCGAAATAAAATTGGTACTTCTAGTACGAAAGAAACACATATTTCGGATATTAGATATAAGTAGAAATAATGAAATAGATAGATATAAAGTGAATTATCTCGCTCATGTAATAGCTAGATAAATAAAAAAGAGATAGCGGGATAGCTAGATAGATATACAGATAGCTAGCGGGCTACTTAGATAGCAAGATAGATATACAGATAGCTAGCGGGTTACTTAGATAGCTAGATAGATATACAGAGAGCTAGCGGCTATTAGATAGCTAGATAGATATACAGAGAGCTAGCGGCTACTTAGATAGCTAGATAGATATCAGAGAGCTAGCGGGCTACTAGATAGCTAGATAGATATACAGAGAGCTAGCGGGCTACTTAGATAGCTAGATAGATATACAGAGAGCTAGTGGGCTACTTAGATAGCTAGATAGATATACAGAGAGCTAGCGGGCTACTTAGATAGTTAGATAGATACAGAGAGCTAGCGGGCTACTTAGATAGTAGATAGATAGATATAGATACAGAGAGCTAGCGGGCTACTTAGATAGCTAGATAGATAGATATACAGAGAGCTAGCGGCTACTTAGATAGCTAGATAGATATACAGAGAGCTAGCGGTTACTTAGATAGCTATAGATATACAGAGAGCTAGCGGGCTACTTAGATAGCTAGATAGATATACAGAGAGCTAGCGTGTTAGATAGCTAGATAGATATACAGAGAGCTAGCGGGCTACTTAGATAGCTAGATAGATATACAGAGAGCTAGCGGGCTACTTAGATAGCTAGATAGGCATAAAGAGAGCTAGCGGGCTACTTAGGTAGCTAGATAGACATACAGATAGCTAGCCAGCTACATAGGTAGATAGATAGACATACAGATAGCTAGCCAGCTACATAGGTAGCTAGATAGACATACAGATAGCTAGCCAGCTACATATGTAGCTAGATAGACATACAGATAGATAGCCAGCTACTTAGGTAGCTAGATAGACAAACAGATAGATAGCCAGCTACATAGGTAGCTAGATAGACATATAGGTAGCTAGATACACATACAGATAGGTAGCTAGATAGACATACAGATAGCTAGTTAGATAGCTAGATACGTATATATAAAGAGAAATAGCTAGCTATATATATCAAATTATAAACAGTTATCTATACCTAGCAACTTAGACTTGAAGTGACAGCTGGCTAGATAGATATGAACACTGATTATATATATATATATATATATATATATATATATATATAACAGACTGAGAAAAATAAATCGACATGAAGAAACTGTGATGGATAGACATAAAAGGACTAGAATAAATATATAGGTATACAGATATTAATAGACGGTTTAGGTTATGAAGTTGGGAGATCATGCGTAAAGTTTGTCAATTAAAGAATAATGCAACATTTCCCATTTCAATATATCACCCAATATTGGTGAAATATATAAGTGTTAATAATATTTACTCAGATCTTTAGGCTTATGCAATCAGATTAAAGGAATAACTCAGTCATTCGAATGATGCAATAGAAAAATATTTTGAGGCACAGAAACGGTAACTCGCGAATTTTATGCATGATTAAACCTCCCATTTTTAAAATAATAAAATCAAATTTTTAATATGATCTATGTTGCCCTTTTAATTTACGTTCCGAATCTTATGCAGTAGAGTGAGTACATGACAGTAGGTGTGACACTCCAACTCAGATGCAAAACAATCTCCCTTTTCTAGCACTGGAGTTTGGGTTAGACCCACTCGCTGCACGCCTGATACCTACAATAGGCCGGTCAGACTACTCTTTACTACAATATATACAAGGTGTTTTTTAAAGTGTTTAAATTTCTATGGAAGTTCCTTTATGATACTGGGATTTTAAAGAATCTGTATAATAATCATAAATCATTACCGTCGAATTGGTAAGACAAGACAAGTAGATGTAACTCAATACAGATCTAACCTTATTGCAATTCTACTGCAGAATTCCAGAGTATTTATGAAGCCCCATAACATCATAGAAACCAAGCAATCTGATATATCCGGGTTAAGGTATATATTATGAAGTTGGTAGCAAGGTATATTATCGCAGTAGTAGCTGGTACGTCTTCCGAGCAGTCGTGGTGATATTCTGGCTAGTAGGCTTAGACGCTTGTACCACCACAGTGTCGAGTATTTATAGAGGACACTGTCCAATCAGTTTATAGTGAGATTATACACAAGGTATTTACATATTCATTACATCACAATCAATCAGGATTCAAGGAATGGAATCACCCAAATACATGAATGGACTATTCTTGTGTCCCATAAGTACCACTTTTTTCTCCAATTATTTCAATAAGCGACGTTCTCTTGTGGAAGCTAACAAATGGTCACGCCAGATAACCATACTATGGCTACAATCAGAGATTCTTCAAGGCATGTCTCACTCTTTAGATCCGTCATATACAGATTACAATTTTTTTTTCTCGTAGGACATATCCAGGACCCCAATCCCAAGTTTTTTTTATAAAACCACCCGATTCACCCTAATTTTTTCCTGGAGAGTCAACTTTTCAAGTAACCCAACCCGCCCGGCCTACAGAATCCCAATTTTTTACCCACAACCCACTAAGGACACCCACTCCCATATTAGAGGCACTGACCGGCTTGCTTTTAAACAATAAAGTGCGTAAGACAGTCGGCGGGCTTTCATACTAGCTGAGGGAAAGGGGGTAATTAAAATGACCCACAATTTTCTTTTGTTTACATGTGTTTTTAGTTTCTTGTGGTTTTTTGTTTTCAATTTTTCCCCAACCCTTCCATCTCCAATCATCAAACGAGTATTGGGAATTTTTTAAGTAGGATAGATGCATAGAGCGAATGAGGTATTTTGGTTGAAGGAGGCTGCGCAAGGAGAGAATGCAAGATTTTTATTTTATTTTTGAATGAATCGGTCGGCGAGTGAACCTAGCTAGCTAGATAGATCCGTGTAGTATTATGACCAGTTTTATCACCCCTCCCCCAAACTCCAAACTTCCGGCTATATGCCGAGTCGTGTGCACACTTGATGTAAGTCATTTCGAAATAAATAAATAAAATTTGAAGTGGGTGCACGAGTGTGCCCATTTCAAATAAGAAGTATTCTAATATCTAAAGATACTGAACTACCAGTAATATTTTATGTTTCCGACTGTTGTCCTCATCTTTATTGCGGTATGTATAAACACAACATAAAAAGAAAACGACTAATCTTGATATGTCAGACTGTTGTCCTTATATTCATTGTGGTATATATATGAACACAACGTTCATGCCGCTCTAACCTCGGGCCTTTTTAGCTGTTTCTTATTTACCATAGAATAATGTCGTCATCAGACGACAACCTTTATTTCAAACGTGGTTTCAGAGCTTAAATATTATTACCACTAATGTTACACACTCTTCTTTTCTTACTTCTATTTTTCTTCTGTTCAACTTTGGTATCTTACGTTCTTCTTCCAGCGTCTGGACCTAGTCTTGGGGATTTCGTGTCTGGTCAGTCTTGTTGCCAAGACATTCATCAACCACAAAACCATGTTATTTTCGTAAGTTTTTATTTACTTAACTAAACATTTCATGTAACTAAACATAGCGCGCGTATGCAGGTGAGTCCCAGCTAAGCAGACATATCTTATCTGCCTGACATCCAAGCCGAAACTGAAGATCCAACCAGGTCCCACGTGACTTCACGTATTTCGCGGGTTTCTGTAATATTCCATGGATGGCTCTTTTCTTATCACGATTTTACTTTAAGGTAAATAAAAAACAACTAAATAAGGTTCGAGTTTACAGCGGCCTGAAGGTTGCGTTTTTACCTGCTACAATAAAGATGAGGACAACAGTCCGAAAAATAAAATTTATTCACATCAAACCCCATCTAAACGATACGGACAAATAACCTGTAATATTGCCAAGGTCTAAAAATCTAGGGGAAAAAATCCAAAATAATATTGATGCTGTAAACCTTTATGGATATCGACTTTTGTCAAAAGAATAGCTGGATACTTATGCATCAACCTCATTCGTAAATCTAAAAAAGACGCAGATATATTGATAGAAACGAGAAAAAGCGAGACCCAACAAAAGATTGTTCCATGAATAACGGTTTAGATAAAATCTTTTCTAATCTGTAGTTTTCTAAAATGTTTGTTGGTTTTGCACGTTTTTGTGTTTTCGAAGCGAACGTTCTTTTCTTGAACGACTTTCTTTGTTCGCGTTTTCCTGCTTTTGAGAGAAAGTGGAAATGCACCGGAAAAGCAAGTATATATCTATATATATATATATATATATATATATATATATATATATGTCTCTCGTATGTATACTTGAGCACATTGATACAACATAGATACACATACGTACATACACTCGTACGTGTGCACACAGAAAAGAAACAAATACACACATTGTCATGTGCACATACATGAATTTATATATATATATATATATATATATATATATATATATATGCGTGTGTGTCTGTGGGCTCGTGACTTTCTTTAAAAATAGGCATATTTGTCTACAGATAGATATAAAAATGTACTTACAAAATTCTAAGATAAGTATATACATGCAATCATATTTCAGTAATCATGAGACAAGGAAACATGTAGATGGACAAATACTTAGCTAGATAAATAGATAAACTAGGAGGGAGGGAGAGAGAGACAGAGAGACAGAGACAGAGAGAGACAGAGAGAGAGAGAGAGAGAGAGAGAGAGGAGAGAGAGAGAGAGTGTGTGTGTGTGTGTGTGAATATGTAAAGTACAAAACAAATGAATCTGGCAATTTTATTTGTTTTTAACAAGAAATATCCCTTAAGAATAATGAATATACGATGAAGTTTAAATATATGCATACATATGTAGAGGTTGGAAGTAGAATTGTGCGTGTACCCGTATGTATGTATGTATTAAATATTTATAAATACTAGCTAATATATGCACCCTCCGGGCGCACGTATTTAAGTTTTCATGCAATAAAATATTATATTAAATTAGAAAAGACTAATGAAACTAAATAAGAATGGAGATAAAACTATTTGAAACATAGGGGGCTATAATAAAAAAAAAACAGTACAAGTGAAACTTACTCTTCAATCAATCCAGCCTTTCATTGCTAAATGTTCATATTTTAACTATTTAGTTAAAATAGGAAGTAAAGAATAAAATTACAGTTAATTCTTCTCGTTAATAAATTTCTTTTAAGATTTATTGAAGAGATCTTTGCTCATATTCATTAAGATAAAACCAAACAATTAGAAATCAATAATACTGAGCACATATTTATTAAAATCAAATGTTTAAAATCAATATGCAAATTAGCCTTCCCGTTCACACTGTAAACCGCTATTTTGTTGTATATATAAATACAATTGCATGTTAATAGTTTGTAGATATGGTCAACCGTATTGATAATGTAAAACAATTTTATTAATAACTGAATTGTAAAAATAAATTAAATCATGGAAAATGTGACGTAAATAACTAAGGGAATTGTGATTTGTGTAGCTATATAGTTTCGGTTACAGACAGAATACCACACAATCTCCATTATAATAAGATATTTAATTAAACCTGCACTATGTGTGTTTGTCTATATCTATATGAACGGTTATCTAATAGAGGGGCGATGATTTACCGATTGATTGATTTCAAAGGTATATCAAACTGTCTAGGGTTATTTTTATGGCTATAACTTAGAGAACTACGTTTATTGTACATCCTAATTTATATTTTCTTTGTTGTTATTATTAAAAGATTTTGCATACAGTATTATCATATCAATTATTCCTACTAGCAAATTAAAAACACTCTCCGGGCGATGTAAAAAAAATGTTTGAAAAGATATTGCTTGAGGAGGTGAAAGTTAAAAATTAAATGTCGGTGAGTTTGAACCATAAATCATGAAATCATCAATTTATTATTAAAGGAGTAAAAAAAACAAAAAAAAAAAAAAAACAATTTGAAATCGAAAACTAAGTTCTATTAACTTTGAATATCTATTAAATAAAAAACTATATATACATATATGATACTGGGGGTGTATCTATTAAAACTTGTTTTAAAAAACAATGAGGACTGTCTAATGATGCATGCTCAAATTTTGAGTGTATCTATTCTGTTATGACGATTTCGGGTATACTGACGTAAGCAGTGACGTATTTTTTGTTACATACAAAAACCGGAAGCGAATCTTCATTATTAATAGATCTAATACAACTAATTGGCACACAGGTGTATCGTTATAAATATTCCTTTTTATCTTATTATATTGGAGATTGTGTAACTGTCTGTCTGTAACCAAATCTACGTCCCCACTGAAACCACAGTTCCCTTAGTTATTTAAGTTATATTTTCAATGGTTATGAAATAGTCATTATTTAATCTTAATTAGCATCTTGTTTATTAATTATGTCCATTAAAGTTTAGCTGAATTAGATTTGCCGCAAAACTGTCCGTATTATAAATGCATTTAAAATCCTGAAATAAAGATTTACATTGTGTGAATATTTTGCATAATGATCTTAACAAAACTGGGTTTACTAAATAATTATTTGCTCTGTTTTCTAATAGTATCATGTTATTCTTAGACGTATTATAAGCAGCCATCTCTATATAATTCTATATAGAAATCAATTGAAATAAAATTAAAATAAGTGTAATATTTTCCTATTCGTTCTTATTTAGTTTCGTCAGTTTTTCTACATTAATATAATATTTTAATATATTAAAACTTAAATACTTGCACCCGGGGGGTGGGGGGCATACTTTTGCTAGTACTAATGATTATATTGTTCCAAGTATCTATTTCCATTTCAGAATATTAGTTCGATTTTACAGTTATATGGTTTCAAGTAACTGATGCGAATAATCTGCAGAGAACAATTATAGCTTCAAATAACAATTCTTAATAAACATAATTTACTACTAAATCGTATCAAGTGTTCATATCGAAAATGAATCATCTTTAAACATATACATTTTAACCCTTGTAGACCTAGGAGTAATAGCAATGAAGGTGTACTTCCTACCCCTAGATTTCTAGAATTGAAGCTTCCCCATCTGATATAGTTTCCCTTTATTTTTGGATGTGGTGGTCTGACGCATCAACAGGGGATACAATCAGCTCATTGAAACCCCGCTGTGAGGATGGTATTTAAGGGTAAGAAAATTATAGATGTGTTTCTCTAACCCCTTAGATACATTCATAAAAATGATTTAAGAGATTGAAACCATTATATATATATATATATATATATATATATATATACACATATATATATAAATATTCATAACACACGCATATTTATATATATATTCATAACTATACACTCACGATAATATATATACATCCATAACTATACACACATGCATATATAATATATATATATATATATATATATTATATATATATATATACACACACGAACAAATACACACAACCAATAAAAATTACTCACCGGGCGATTGGAGTTTAACAAAAACATATACAGATGTATAATGTATTTCTGATAAATCGAATGAATTCAGATGACCACTACAACCCACCCGCAATTAAAGGAATGTACAAAAAGGAGGAATATGCGAAATTATATATATATATATATACATTCACAATAAATATTATTGCCTTAATGAGCTACTAAGCGAAACTAATAGTAGCTATATTTGACTCATTAGGTTTAACTATATATATATATATATATATATATATATGGAATCAGAAATTAATCATTCTAGCCTGAAGAAGATAAAACGTATCTTAAACACGTGTAGCTAAAATGAAATAAAGTTTTGTTAAAAAAAAATTCAAACCATTTTGCAGACATTATATATATATATTACTTGAACGCAGTTACAATGCGTATATCGTATAAAATAATTAAAAATTAAAAATAATCATGAACCCGGGAAGTATCACTGATGAGACTTAATAAAGTTGAAACAGCTGTACGATGTTCTACGTAGGGCGCTTGTCATGATTATTTTCAATATTTATCGAATTTTATACGACATACTCATTGTAACTGCCTTCAAGCAATATATATATATATATATATATATATATATATATATATATATATAATAATATGTAACGTAGCGGGGTTGTTTCTAGTCACGTTACCAAATCGATATGTTACGTAGCGCCTTTTCTTTCACGGCACTAAATAGGCATATAAGTTGCGTAGTGGGTTTGTTTACAACTCCACGCAGAATCCAGTAGTAATCGTCTGTAGTCCGCAAACCCTTCCTCACTTCTTTTGGTCAAGGGTAAGATATCACTTACGCAGGCCGCGCACCTTTCGGGTATCAGGTTTCACAACAGTGCGTCTTTTAGTCACGGTCAATTTGACTTTCTCCTCGGGTGTCTAGTGGTCGTCCCCTTTACGATAGTATCTTTACTATTTTGTTTGGGTATAGATCCCATTCATAAAAAGATATGATAATACCGTATTCACTTTTCAGGAGTTTATTGGAATAAAAACTTCACTATAACTTTTGAGAGAGAGAGTCCCTAATATTCTCTATCTTAACAAGAGGTGTATCTTGAATGGATTTAACTTCGGGTTTAGTTCTTCGTAAATTTCTCGGTGACAAACTTTTCTTAACACCAACCGACCTTTCCTTATGGTCTTTAGCGACAACAGTTTACTAAACTCCGTATGGGATTAACCCTCGATCACTGCCTCTCCGGCCGACTACTTTGACTGGCCCCGATCTCTGACTGCCTCTGACTGACTCCGATCCCTCACTCTCTCCTTAAATAGTGTGTCTAAATAATATCCCAGAAGTTTCTTCTTCTGGTATGTTCCAGCTAGTTCCCGACAGAATAGAATATTCTAAAAGTTCCAAATCCTTCTGGTCAACCAGAGTTCACGAGCCCTAAGATCAAAAGGACCTCTGTAGTCACTAATCCTGTTTTTTCGTTAAACATAGACTTTACGTCTCCAATCTCTCGTTAAAAGATTTTATCTTTAACTCCCTTTTCGGCGATTCTACAAAGACCACCCAGTAATATAAGAGGATCGGTAGTACATTTTTTAAAGGTTTTTCTAAGTCTGGCATAAGGCCACAAATATAGGTGCTGGTCGGCGATTATGTAACAAATATACTTTACTCAACAATGCTTCTAAAGCAAATTATCAAATCTCGTAGGTGTGGCGCTCCACCTCAGATGCAAAAAACAATCTCCTTGGTCTAGCGCTAGTGAAAAGGGGATAGAATCCCTCGCTGATTGGCTCATACCGACATTAGGCCGCCCCCGACGATATATATATATATATATATATATATATATATATATATATATATGTTTGACTTAGCACTAAATTCAACGGAACAAGCTTTGGAGACTAAAGTTAATTTACTCTTAGGAGAAATGGAATAAAAAATAAGCTTTAATCAGTCGAATATTTATTTCATTTGCCACATAGATTTACTCAGTTCCCCTGAAGACGGTGTACTAAGAACACCGAAACCGTGGTAGGGAAATATCTTTTCTACAAGTATTAATGCTCTATATTTTGCAGCATATATTGAGCCCTTTTGGATTAACTACTTATGCTACTGCACTGTTTACATGGTAGTAACCCCTTGATGAATATATATATATATGAGGTAAAATAAGGAAGGAAAGAACAAAACTCAGACAAAAATTTGTGGTATATTTCGCTGGAATGTTAAAGGAGAGTAAAAAAACTTACTGGCCTATTTGGGCCAATACCCACTCACTAATTTACTGGTTTGCTTTTGATTTTATGGTCATCTAACCACCCCCTTTTATTACTCTCATTTACTGTTTCCTTTCACTCAAATCTCTTTCCAAGAAATGGCTACTCCCCCTCCCCTATCTAGTGTCCTCACCATTTATTTTTTTCTACCTGCTCCCTTCTATCTCCCTCCTTATCTCCTCAAAGATGTCTCCTCCAACCAATCGAATCTTTCCCTCACCACAAAACTTACCCACTTACCTACATCTCCCTTCTATAAAACACTTGTATGATCCTAATGATTCAATAAAGGCTGAGGAAGCGGAATTTAACATTCCAACGAAATATACTGCACATTTTTGTTCTTTCATTCTTTATTTTACCTCATACTGTCGAATTCATTTCAATCCTATTTTCCTCATATATATATATATATATATATGTGTGTGTGTGGGGGGTGTGGGGGGGTGTGAGAGAGAGAGAGAGAGAGAAACGTTTGGAATCTTTCATGAATAATAAAGTACTGACCTATTAAAACCCTTGTGTTACTCCTGATACCTTTAAAAAATAACGCCAGCCATTAGCCGTAGAGTCTTCAGAAGTTTTTAGCCAACAGAAATGATATTCTTCAATGTTGATGAATAGTTTAATAATGTAAACAGAAATTATCATAATTCAGAGGTATAAAATCAAATTGTTATATTTTGTTTTGAAAGTTTCGCTTCACAAACACGCGAAATATATCAGTTGACATTTCAGATGTAATAAGATGCATTTAATTCTATTTTTAATTAATGTTAATTATCTTTAATTTTACCTGACTATTTTTAGGACCCGTTATTGATCTCTGTATCAAACCAGTTGTGAGAAGTAAATTATAAATATATATATATATATATATATATATATGGAGGCGCGTGGGCAAAGTCGTGGAAAAAATGGACTCGTCGATTCGAGTTCAATTGCTAGACAAAGCTGGTGGCATTTCACATAGCGTTAATACCCTTGGGAAAGGTATGAATCCATATATTCTCCCTCCAGCTATGGGTTAAATAGTAGGGCAGACTGGGCCCTTCAGCTTTGGGTAGGTAATCAGTCTAGGAGAGGGATAACTCTGAATTCAAAATTCCTGAGGTCGGTCGTTGATTGTGTTTGTGGCAACCCTTGATGCACCAATTATTTGCTATCGACTGTGTGGATGGTCAATACAAGCCTTCACCACTATAAACACCTCCCTGTGTGGATGTTCATTGTATAATCACTCATTCGTCGATCAACGGGAGAGTCCATCACACACACACACATATATATATATATATATACACACTTGGGTGCGGTACTAAGTTTCTTGGTACAAGGTGATTCTAGGCTGGTCCTAGTTCTCTATCAGTAGTTTGTTGTAGAGTTCAGGTTCCGTATGAGAGCTCAATGTTTAATTATTGTAAACAGAGCAAAGTTATTTGTAAAAAAAATTATTTACAAATATATATATATATATATATATATATATATATATATATATATATATATATGAAAGTAATAATGACATCGCACTTTATCAATATATTTACCAAAAGGACATGAAATATTATAGATTCATTTCGTTCGAAGAAATCGCCTTTGGCTTTAACCAAGACTTCGAAGTGATTTCAGAATCTCCTGCAAGCATTTTCGATGGTCTCTTTGTTTAAATTGGTAAATGCAGTCCTTATCGTCACCTTCAATTCATCTTTGGTTTTTCACGGAGTTTTGTTTTTCTACCAAACAGCATCTCACACATAATAATCAAGAGTAATGTAATTTTTAAGAACTTCTTAAAATCAACCGATGTATTTATCAAAAGAAATAAGATTAATTTTCTCTGTGGTCAAGCAATTACAGATACAAATGAATATTGAGTAATTATAATTTAAATCAAAACAAATTCATATCTTATATTTTATTTTCCTCAAAGAATCCACCAAGATCATTTATTACTGTTGTGCAAATTCTTGGCATCCTTTCTAGTAAGTTGTATACGTATCTAAGTGGAAGTGATTCTGAATCAGTGTGCAAATTTGTAAACAACCCTTACTTATTCTGAGGAAGTTTAATTCAAAATTGATGATACATATGTGAAACCTCTGGAGACTGATGAGGCCAAGTTGAATTCTCTTAGCTTCCTTTGATTAAAGATAATCTGTTCAGTTTTGATGTATTTTTATCAATATATATATATTTCAAATATCACTCCCCGCCCCCGCAAAAATGATATATTCTCTAACCGTAACCGTCACACAACATCACTATTTTGTCTTGCTGTGGAGCGTCTCTAAAATAATCTTTTTTAAAAATTCTTTTTTCGAAGACTTCAAAATTCTCTGTATTTTGACCGTTTTAACTTCAAATATCAAACATTTTACTCTGATGAAGGCCGTTTCTCTTTGAACGCTAAGGATTTTATAATTTTCTATTATTATTTTATTTTATAATACTAAATAGAATACATGTGTACATGAACAAACTACTGGCCGAAACACGTGTTTGTAACTCATTAAATCTGTTCTATCCATTCTACATTTTCTTTCCTTTATTTATTTTTCCTTTCAACATATCGTCGGATTCATTTCCATTTTCAAGTTAAACACACACGCACGCACACACACACACACATATATATATATATATATATATATATATATATATATATATGTGTGTGTGTGTGTGTGTGTGAAGAAAACAGTAGATTAAGAAATTCCGACAAAATATGAAGAATATAAAAGGAAATGTGAATAGCCAACACAGACAATATAGGTTCAATCAATATTTCGTCATTCTTCTTATGAACAATTTTATTAATTCACAAATACAATTATATATATATATATATATAGTGCTCTATTTATAAGTAAATAGTGATCAATATCGTTTATGGTTAGAAGATCATCGACGAGAAACTGTTAGTAACCATCCGCCGCAAACTTCCTGTCTACGCTATCCTTAAGCCGATTCCCTGCTACATAGCCTGGAGAAGGCAGCAGGGAATATCTGCCTCTGTGTGAACGATAAAACCGATTCATGTGTGTTTAAAAATGAAGGAGGCATATCCACACTCTGGTGTAAGCTTCTAAAGTCGGTGGAACATTTCACGTACCTAGGTAGCAATATCTTATCCACAGAAAATGATGTTAATGCACGTACAGGGAAGGTATTTTCTACTATAAACAGATTATCAGTGATATGGAAATCCGATATTCCCCTGGGATCAACACTTAACATTACTTGACCGGTCCAGGACCGAAGCCACTGGACACAGGTCAGTAATCACCCCGATGTTTCAAAACAGCTGTGGACAAAGTCTTGGACCAGCTTATTTACTCTCTACGAAAGGTAAACTAGGGTAGTCCACAACATAAATGCACAATAATGCAGCAAAAAAGTGTTGTTAAAAAATTCGGCAACACGAAGGATTTGCATGCATCTGCAGTATCTTCCTATCAACATAAAACATTTAATTCAAAGAAATTCTACAGCAATCGCAACCCACAAAGATCCCCCAAACCATTAGAGCATCATCACCATGCTTAACACTTTCGGAAAGAGTTCGTCTGAATAACATCTTTTGTTAACTTCCCAAAAGCTAAAATTCAGACTCATCAAACGGCTAGAGTCCAATCTTTGTGCTGATGTGCCTATTGTAGTCTTTTAAAACTGATTTTCTTCTTTTTTTTTCTAAACTGACACAATCCTTAAAGCCAACAGAGAGAATTCTCTTTTTAACAGTCATAACAGATATTGTATTTTGACGTCTAGAAATGAATTCAGCAGTTAATCTGGGAACTTTTTTTTTATCATTTCTTTTTGTTATATATGATCAGTTGTCTATTCACCGCTATATATATTACTCTGGGCCTTATAATGCTGGTAGAAAAAAATTCTTGAATTTTATATGAGGGTCTGCATGTACACAATAGGTGAATTTATTTATACAAATAGCAAAAATAGCCTTCTTTAGAAAATTAGAGATACAATTCAGGGTGGTCTCAAAATTTTGGTTGGTACTGTGTACAAGCATACACACATAGGCTCACACACATCTATATGTATATATATATATATATATATATATATATATGTGTGTGTGTGTGTGTGTATGTATGTATGTATATGTGTGTATGTATGTATGTAGGTGTGTGTTATGTTTGTGTATGTTACATTTTATCCCTTTTTTTTACATGCCCCGGAATTCAAATTTGTTGCTGCTTTTGTCAAAAAAATTGTTTTCTTATGTGAGCGTATGAGAAGACTTAATTCTGATAAATGCTTTTTTACTATTGAGATTCCCTTTATTTGTAAAATCTGCCTGAAGAGGCTAGACTCATTTTGACTTTCTGGTCGAAATAAAATTATAACAGGAAGACGGTTTATTAAGTTTTTCTTTCTTTCAAAGTTAAATAGTGTTCTGTTTTTAATTAATTCATATCTTATTATACATTGAGCACTCTTAGAGACTTATAAATATCTATGTATGAATATATTTGCACCTACAAGAGCATACAGTATGGTTATACAGTGAGATTTCTATGATCCAAAATAGAATCATCCCTTATTAACTAATCCTTTGGATTATCTTACCCCCCCCACACATATATATATATATATATATATATAGAGAGAGAGAGATACAGATATATAGATATACTCTCAATCACACACACACACATACATACATACATATATATGATATGTGTATATGTATGTGTTGGCATTTTACATAGCGCTAATTCATTTGGGAATGATATGAATCCAACTATACTCCCTTGAGCTAAGGGTAAATATTAGGGCAAACTGGCTCTTTAACCTTGGTTAGGCAACTAATCCAAGAGAATGAAAACTGATTTAATTTCGCTTTAGAAGTTGACCTTGTGTCACATCCTACTTGTACCGAGAGTTTGGTAAAAATGTATATGCATATATATAAACAGACAGACATTATATAACGTTCAAAGGACCAAAGAATTAACAAACCGTAGATATTGCTCAGTATATAATCTATTTATTAGTTAATATAGATGGAGCTGTTTTAGGGATTCATAAAAATCCTTGTATGTATCACTAAGTTTGCACCTAGATGAGCATACAGTATGGATATAGAGTGAGATTTTGATGATCCCAAATAGAATCTTCCCTTACTTACCAGTTAATTATATATATATATATATATATATATATATTATTATTATTATTATTATTATAAAGGTAGACGGTAATAACCTACTCGAGTTTCACCATAAGGATCTTCAGGGTTAAATCCACTGAATTATGCAATTAATCAATATCTTTATCAATCCATTGGATTTAACCCTGAAGATCCTTATAGTGAAACTCGAGTAGGTTATTACCATGTACCTTTATAATAATAATAATAATAATAATATATATATATATATATATATATATATTATATATATATAGTTAATTCCTCGTTAGTATTGGAGAAATGATAATGAAGTGCTCAATTAGTTCTGTAAGAGCTGTATTTATTTATTTATAGTTTACAATACATTTAAAAGTCAGTTTTACCAATGGTTTCGGAACATCGCCTTTAGGTGATTGTTCATCATCAGAAACGTTCACTTTTGAAAAAAATTGGGACAGTTTTTTCCCACGTGACCCCTGTCTACGTGACCCGTTTTCCGTTCTTCCCTTTCCTTTCATCAATCACCGGCGTCCCTATTTTTCGCCATTGAGTCTCGTGTTTGTGTACTTATGATGATATTAAATTTTTCCGTTTTTATTTATTTGTTTGATATTTATCTTTTTTATATATATATATATATATATATATTATATATATATATATATATATATATATATTAATGAGCTGGTGTGTACGTTGTGCTTTCCTTTGTTCACAGACAAACCTATAAACATTTGGAAAATCTCCAAAATTCTGTTGTCTGCGGCAAAATGTTAAATTGGCTCAAGAGGCTAATTTATGGAAAATGTGAGGAAATGCCACAGAAAATATAAACAAAATCCGAAAATTATAACGCGTAAATTTGGCATTAAAATATCCGATGACCCAGCTAACTCTATTTATTTCTAATCAGATGCATAATTCATCAACTGGCGGATTTTTTTTTAAATGTTGTAAATTCACTTTGATGATATTGAAAGAATTATGATAAGAGTAATAGAGTTTAAATGACTGGAGAACAGTCTTCGAGAATTACACATACTTATATGTCTTGTCCAAGAAATTACATACAGATACAATAACATGCATGCACATATACATGTATATAAATAAACATGCGTGGTTATTTTGGATAAAAATCAAGTTACATATATGTGTATATTGTGTGTTTGTTATTAGACAAATTTTCCAACAGTACAATTAATATATAAAACTGCAAAACAATGTGGTTACCTAACCAAGGTTAAAGGGCCTTGTCTGCCCTACTATTTACCCATAGCTGGCGGGAGAAAATATGGATTCATACCTTTCAGTGTGGGCTATTATAGCTGATTCGCATAGGCGAATAAGTCTTTTTCTGTGTATTGGTTTGATAAGTGAAGCATTACTGAAATTACTAACGCTTACCCACCCACTTGACCTTCTCTCCTATCTACCTCCTCCGACCACACTACCCCTTCTATAAAACACTTGTATGATAACCTGATAATTCATCAAAACGACTGATGATGCTGAGCTCAACGCTCTAGCGAAATATATCCTACACGCTTATGTCGGAGTTTTGTTCTTTTGTTCCTCACATCTCCAACACACACACACACACATATATAATGGACTCTCTCGTCGATTTTCGACGCATGAGTGTTCATCCAGTAAACAACCAACACAGTGATTTGTTTATAGTGGTGAAGGCTTGTGTAGGATCATTCCACACTTTTTGACACAGTCGATAGGAAAGAATTGGTGCATCATGGAATGCCACGAACCCAATCAACGACTGACCTCAGGAATTTTGAATTCAGAGTTATCCCTCTCCTAGACTGGTTACCTACCCAAGGTTAAAGAGCCCAGTCTGCCGTATATATATATATATATATATGTGTGTGTGTGTGTGTGCGTGTGTATATATATATATATATATATATATGGGGTGAAATGTTTTCCCACTAGTAGTTATTAGGTGATTTTGAACATTTCACATTTAAGTATATCCAACTTTAAAAAGATATTTTGTTATTCAAACATATTTCGAATGCTCTGTATATCAATTCATTTGTTATATTACCGGACTCTGCTAATATGATGGATTTGTTATTTTCATGTCGGCCATCTTGGTTGATTATCATGTATCGACCTGGAGCAGGTGGGAAGACACACCGAATCTGTGAGAGTCTGTTCTTATCAATTATTAATACAAATTTGGCCTTCATCCCAAATTGACTATCCAAATCAGATGCACATTTTGGGCTGATGTATTCGTTTCGTGTTTAAGAATCGTTGCATATTTCACAGCATCGACCAGATGTCGTTTAACCAAGCACAAACAGAAGCCCGGATTCTGAAACCGAAAGGTCCCCTTTCAAAGCAGGAAAGAATTTCTCACTTTGATAAAGAGCTGAACATCAACGCGCTGAAGGCGATTTCCTTAATTTGGCTTTTGACCAAACGAATGGAAGCTTAGCATATAAGAAGGATTAGAAAGATTTGTACTGGAGTCAGGATTAGTGATATGATAGGGACAGTGACATTCAGAAATTGTACTTAAGTGGCCTCATGCAATGGAAGTTGTACACATTTAATCCACATACACACAAAGTTATATATATATATATATATATATATATATATATATATATATATATATATATATAGAGAGAGAGAGAGAGAGAGAGAGACGCGTGGGCTACTGGTTAGAATCGTGGAAAATTGACGTCGGTTCGAGTTCAATTCCTAGACGAAGCTGTTGGCATTTCACATAGCGCTAATACCCTTGGGAAAGGTATGAATCCATATATTCTCCCCCCAGCTATGGATTAAATAGTAGGGCAGACTGGGCTCTTTAACCTTGGTAGGTAACCAGTCTAGGAGAGGGATAACTCTGAATTCAAAATTCTTGAGGTTAGTCCTTGATTGGGTTCGTGGCATTCCTTGATGCACCAATTCTTTCCTATCGACTGTGCCAAAAAGTGTGGATGGTCCAACACAAGCCTTCACCACTATAAACAAATCCCTGTGTGGGAGTTCATTGTGTGTATGAACCCTCATACGTCGAAAATCGACAGAAGAGTCCATTATATATATATATATATATATATATATATATATATATATAGCAATAGCATAATCCTTACAAATCCTTGCCGTCCCTCACAATCCCATAACTCCACTACCAGAACCCTTCCTTGCATGAGCCCTCAAATGAATCATCAAACCCGCTGCAGATCCACAAAGTGTGATGCAAATATGACATAGAAAGGACGTTCATCCCGTTGAATCAGATGAATCAGATGATGAAATTTGATGCGTATGCACCACCATATGTCTCTTAAGACCAGAAGCCGACTTACAGACCTTGCCACAGATAGCACAAGACACATTGTTTGTTCCTGGAATTTGCATGGATTGAACCTGGTGAGATTTCCTATGATTGACATATCCAGCCTTAGAAAGCAGAATTCGACCACATGTCTAACATTTCCAACCCCATATGTTCTCTCCAATATGACAGGTGTAACCCTTTCGAATATATATATATATATATGTTACATAATTCATAAGTAGATTATGATTCAAGTCCGTATCTGTAGTAGATAATATTTTAATAAAGTCCGTTAGATTCAAAATGGTGGGTCCCAGTGGAATATTACCAGACAGTTATTGACGGGTAATAATTTTTCTATTTGACCCCTTGAAAAATGCGTGATTAGACATGAGATAGTTTCAGATAAAATGCAAACATAGACCTTCCAGGAGCGTGGACGCTATTGTCGGCTCTGACAGTCACTCTCACTCCCTCCCCGCGTGGTAAAATCATGGGCTGGGTTGTTGCTATAAACCTTTAGAAGAAATCAAGAAGTCTCGTGTACTGAGTTAATTTAAACAGGAAATGACCAGCCCAACATGGAAAAGAAGAACCAATCCTTAGCAGAAAGCCCTGAAGAGAAGTCAGCCTGAAGAAGTTGGCGGCCGAGTTAAAAGCAGAAGCATCGATTAACAAGTAAGAGCTATCATCTCCTCATCATCCCATCTCTTCCTCTCCCATTTATATACCCGAAGTATTAAAAGGGGTATATATATATATATATATATATATGTCCGGGTTTAGAAACCACAAACTTCCTAGTTCGATACCGGCCCTCGCCAACTCAGCGTATGTGTATCACAGGGATCTGTGCGCTAATATAAGGAGCTGATGGTATGTGGGGAACTCAGCCTCAGACACAAAAACAATCTCCTTAGTTTAGCACTAGTGAAAAGGGGATCGACTCTCTCGCTGATTTACTGAATCGGATCTTAGTCCACCTGACGATATATATATATATATATATATATATATATATATATATATATATATATAAGGGGAAATCAGTAATGTAACATGTATAGTTGGGAATGTCGTTATATAATTACATACTTCATTCTTACAAGTAAATTAAGTCTATTCACGGTAACGTGAGATACGCTGAAGCGTAAATATTCTTCTGTAAAAAAATGGATTTATTTGTGTACTTATAAATATACACGCACAGATACCCCCCACACACATATATATATATTTATATATGTATGTATATTTGTGTGTGTCAGTACCAAAGAGAAATTGATTGAGAGGCTAAGCATATATATATATATATATATATATATATATATATATATAGAGAGAGAGAGAGAGAGAGAGAAAGAAAGAAAGGAGAAATGTATGATTCTCTGGTAGAGCTCTTGAAAATTCTGTGCTCTGAGAATTGCTTCCAGTACACAAGTGTTTTATATTTCCATCTTTCAATAAAATTGTAAAGCTACAAGCCTTCCTTCCAGGTGAACTGCTTCAAGATCATCCCATCTTTTTAGTAGCGAGCGAATTCTGAATGCCCGGAAAATTAAAAGAAAAAAAAAATATTTTAGAAAAACATGTTTGTAATAAAAATAATAATACATTTACAAAAATACTTTTCCTTCATAGATTTGGTCTTAATAAATCTTATATTTATATATATATAAAGTGCAGTTGGTGTGTATGTATGTATGTACGGAGGAAACTATAAAAATAAAACAGTTAACGATAAAGTAAATATATATTCACATTACATATCTCAATTTCTTGCTTTTGTGCAAAAATCATGAAGATTTGATCCAGATTTGAAGATTTTGAAAAATTAAAATATACATAGAAATAGCATTGAAATTCTACTTAAAAATATACAGCATTCGAAATCTCAAAAGTTAATAAATCAATACACCAGGTTTTTGGCCTCCCCTCTACCCAGGTGATTCCGGGTAGCCGCTTCTAGTATTAGACAAGTTTTAATACTAAAAATATCAATTTTCGACGTTGAATCCGTACCCGAGAGCAACACATTTGATATTTTCCATCTACACTTTCTATGTCCATTAATAAAGAACAAAATGTTACTTACTTATATCTAATACATTATGTCAAAAAGGATTTACTTCATCGACATTCTTAAGTACTAGCAAGATTATTCCCCCTCCGTCGGTTGTAACATTTAAGTTTTAATGTAATTGAATATATTAAATTAGAAAGACAAACAAAATTAAATAAGAATGCATATACAAAGATTATATTATTTTAATTATATGTTAATTGGTTTCTATATGAAATCATTCATAGGATTGATTTTAATACGTTGGATATATAAGAAACGTTGCAGGATTTTATACTCATCAATAACGTGGGCTGGTTTGAAAAACATCTAACTTAGATTTTCATAAAGACCTCGTTAATAGATCAGGTTTTTTCTATATCAATGATTTTGACTGAATTAAATGCTCATTGATAATCTTCTGAGGGTACATTTTTGAGAGCATTGTGACGTAGTTACGGTTACACACTAAATCTTCATTATAATAAGATTTGTTTCTTTGATTTGTTTTACGGCATATCAACCACGATGGGTCATTTAATGCCGGCAAATTTTGAAAGATTCGTTGCAATAGTTTGAAAGAAATTTTTTTTAAGTGTATTTCTTTGTAATTTTTAAAAATATTTAACGCATAGATGGGACCCTAACATATACTACCCTTACTTAGGCTAGACGGGCCGTCGGTGAGGCCATCTCCGATCAATCGGCTGGTTACATCAAGCCCTAGCACTAATATGATTGTCCTAAGTCTATTACCCTTATGGTAAGCCCCGACTCTTTATCATATATGTGTTAGAAAGCTTTGGCCGGGGGACATAATGTCCAGGATATGGCGTTAAAGCCTGTCTAATGGCGAAGTTTCAGTTCTGGATTTCGGAGAATGTGTAGATCCCCTTCATCACCAATAATCCCTGGTCCTCTCTCAACTGGAATGGTAGTACCTGTTAGTGGGTCATCTATGTGTTAAATAAAAAATGTTTAAATAGACTTCCGTTTAAAAAATGTTTACCCATCAAGAATGAATAAAATAAAAACGACTTCGGCATAAAATAACTCAATGGGTTGACATGCCGTAAAATCCAACCAACAAACAGATGCCGCCTAAATAAATATATCATTTCGCGATAGAAATAATACTTTTGTAGAAAAAAATGCTTATTTCAACAATTGATATTTGACAATTTTCATTTCACCAATAGACATTACACTATTAATTCAGTTATTACTAACGAGAAATTCATTTTTAAAATAATCTAAAATCTATATTTGAATTGATTTCAAATAACGTGAATTCAGCAAGAACATAAAATTGACTGTAAAGAATGAATTTAAAAAATATAATACATTTCTTAATAAATAAGATAATTCCATTGCTGTGATAACCTAAGCGTTATAACAGTTGTAATTTAATAAGCTTAGGTTGCATCAATTTCCTCGTAAGTTAATGCTACGGAGGTTGATGCCCTCTGTAACAAGGAAGGAGAGGGTAAATCCATCCCAAACTGAACAACGGCAACTGACAAAGACAGCAAGAAAATAAGAGAAAACACATTGCCTCATTTTAAGTAGACAGAATTAGTCTTGCAATATATATATATATATATATATATATATATATATTTATCTTCTATTAATTTATTTTATTATTTATATCTTAACTAGTATTTTCTTTTATACATCATTATACTCTAATGTTTAAATTTAAAATCTTTTTATTTTACCTTACCCTAGAAATCAACTTTGAGATGTATCTCTTTTTTTTCATTCACTTCCTGTTTCTATGGTTACAATCCCACACTGTTAAAAATATATATAATTTTTTTTATTATTTTTTGTTTTTGTTTGAATTTATATATATTCAGCTCTTTGGGGTTTTTTGTGATATGCTTGTCCATAAGTGAATTGAGACCCATCCGATGAGACGAAAATTTGGGGAGCCGGTTTAAATCAACTTAGATTTATATGGGCCCCAATTTTCGTCGAAATAAATTTAATATGGGATTACTGTATTGAGTTCTTCCTTCCTTTATTGATAAATATTGCTCTGTATATAATCTAAAAGGTTATTTTACATTGAGCTCTCTTTAGTGATTTAAAGATTCGCTGTATTTATACATACTGGATCATTAATATTAGTACAGTGGATCTTAGAAATCACATATAGAATCATCCCTTACTACCAAGTTTTGGATAAATCTCTTATACACACACACACACACACATATATATATATATATATATACCGCAGTTACCATTAAATCTATCAAGCAAATGAGTATACAACCTTATTTAATTCGGAATTTTTTCACTATTTTCAATTAAAAATTGCTCAATATAAAGAGCTAAATAGCCGATTCAAATAGAATGGTTTAAAATCTACCTACTTAAGTTTCTCGCAGTAGCGCGAATCTTCGGGCTGTTGTGAAGATTCGCGCTCCTGCGAGAAATTTAAATGGGTAGATTTTAAACAATTCGATTTTGATTGTCTATATATATTGTAATACGTAAATCACCAGGTTAGTGGGTGTTAGAAATTATTCCAAGCTGGGCCTTTTTTAACAACGGAATGTTAAAGTTGGTCTGGTCAAAGTTGAGAGCTCAATGTACAATAATTCTGAAATTATATACATAGCCATATATTTGGTAAAGAAAAAGCATATTAGCGGTTATAAATTGCTAATGTTGCGACCCTTGGTTTGGTATTCGGTATCACTGTTGCATACCCCTTTTCCTTTCTTACTTCTAGATCAGTCTTGTTGCCAAGACATTCATCAACCACAAAACCATATTATTCATGTAAGCTTTTATTTACTTAACTAAACATTTCATGTAACTAACATAACGCGCGTGTGCAGTGAGCTTCAGCTAAGGCAGAAAGACCTTATCTGCCTGACGTCCAAGCTGAAATTGACAGCCCACGTGACTTCACGTATTTCGCGGGCTTTCTGTAATCTTCCGTGGAAAGTCCCACCCGTGATATGAAAAGGGGCCATCCCTTCAGAAATACAGGGGGTTGGAAATAATCTATGCATAGATTATGTAACATCACAATCTACTAGTCTAGGATCACTGTAGTTCTATAAGCACGATTGACGTGTTGTAGGTAGAACGGTAATGAAACCAAAGCCATCTGCGTCAAAACAAGCCCCCTATACCATAAGGCAAGGAGTGAAGTTGGACGTATGTGGTCGAAACGTGACCATCAATGCAAAATAAACATGTAATAAATATGACCAAACACAATGTAGGCACCTCTCAATCCTTACTCACCATGCACAAAGCAGTTGGAGGGTAAGTAAACATGCTTTTTTTCTGACTAGGTTTAGTTTAGCACAATCTCTAAAGTATAGGGCATTCTGTGAGAATCAAACTCACTAACCATTATTACACGCAGGGAACTTTGTGATTTCTATGCGAACACTCTACCGACTGAGCTAAATCAGCCTCTCTCTCTCTCTCTATATATATATATATTATATATATATATATATATATATACACTTCAATTATTTTCTTTCTATTTAAATGTTAACATTGTGTACTCATACTATGTACTAATTTAGTCATTAGACTATTTTTCTCTGTATATTGTCCACATAATTACAGTTGTTTTTAAGATTTTGTGAGTATTTAAAAAAAAAAAAGAAGAAAAGTCAAGTGTAAATTTCCATATTTGTAAAACTTGGTTGACTCACATTTTAAATAGAAATGGGTAGCCGCATCGAGTTTATTATAAAAATTATCGATGCTAATAACTGCAATGAGGTATGTCATTTAGTTGAAGGATGTAAGATTCAATTAAAAAATGTTTTATAGGAAAATTTTCCCACTGCAACTGAATTCCTACCTGAACAACTGATATGGATAATCCGACTAACGAGGTGATGACGCTCATGATAAATAAGAATTCGGCGGATAAGCAACACTAGAAATCAGGATTTACATTTTTGCATTTCATTTTGGACACTTTTAACGAGAGGGTGTTGCAAGATGATAACGGTCGTAAAATTAAGGAACACGAGTATTAATCTTTAGATACTTGTTTGAGTAATGAACATAATCTAACGATCTGGACAGGAACGATAAATAGCAAGTAAAATATAATGCAAATTCTTATCGAAATTAATGATTTATGACAATGAGGCATCCAATGATAAAGAAAAATTAGAATACATGTTTCCAAACTTGTACCCGAAGTCCTGATTTTTGCCTTTAACTTAAGATATGTTGTTTAACAGGAAAAGAGTTAGAAAAATATTGAATGAAATTAATTTGCAGTTTTGGTTTCATGATGTTTTTAAAAGGTAAGCAAGTTAAAAAAGCGCAAAAGCTTAGAAATTGATGAATTATATTTATAGTGTTTGCATTCGTTCATTCAGAGAAATATCAAAGTTATAAAAAATATCACAAACTTACATGAAATGACGTAATTAATACATTAAGATAAGGACAATGACTTTAAAATATATACTCGATTATATTTATATATAATCGAGTATATATTTTAAAGTCGTGTGTGTGTGTGTGTGTGTGTTGTGTACACATGAATTTATTTTTTTATTTATAGAAATATAGAAAGTATGTAAAATAAAAGCGTACGTGAATAAGGTCATATCTGATTTTAGTGTATCAATATAAAGTTTAATAAACGGTTTATGATGTGCTTGCTTGCTTTGATTTGCAGGTAATTGCATGTTTGTTCATTTCACAGTGCATATAAGTATTCGTGCGGGTTTACATGGGTGATGACCCTGAATTCTTCTAAGTGCATGTTTTTAGGAAAGTATATATATATATATATATATAATATATATATATATATATGTGTGTGTGTGTGTGTGTGTGTGTGTGTGTGTTGTGTACACATGGATTATTTTTTTATTTATTGAAATATAGAAAGTATGTAAAATATAAGCGTGCGTGCATAATGTCATATCTGCTTTTAGTGTATCAATATAAAGTTTAATAGAATTTAATAAATTAATAAAGTTTAATTTATGATGTGCTTGCTTGCTTTGACTTGCGTGTAATTGCATGTTTGTTCATTTCCCAGTGCATATAAGTATTTGTGTGGGTTTACATGGGTGTTGACCCTGAATTCTTCTAAGTAGATGTTTTTAGGAAAGTTATATATATATATATATATATATATATATATATATATATATATATAATAATAAATCACAGGTTAACAAACAACACCATTGTTACCTTATTTTTTCTTTACACCTGCATTGTGATAGTCTTCAAAACCAACATCCAAACCATATATATATATATATATATATATATATATATATATATATATATATATATATATATATATATGTGTGTGTATGTGTGTATGTTTTTTTTTATTATGTTGAAGTTGGGCGTTATTATGAAGCATTTAAAAATAAACGAAGGAACTCTATGTTATAGAGTACTGGATTAACTTATTTTTTATTATTTGTTATCATAAATTTTCGGGATCGTTAGATACCCTTTTTTAAATGAATGTCGCTTCTGTTCAACGGATCCTTTGTCTTTGTTGTTATTGACAGCGGCAGCGTCTGTAAAATATATGTAATAACGGAGTATTCCGATATCGGCGTTCACTCCCCTCACGTGAGTTCAAAGTTTTAAAATCCATTTGGTTTCAGCTTGTTTTCGAGATTGCGTTGTTGGAAATGCGTGGTCTATTAAAATACATTTGAGGTGTGTAAGGTTGTGTTGTGGGGTGTTAAAGTGAAGTGCTATCGTACTATGCGGTGATTTGAGTTTTATTGTGGATTTGTGGTTATTTAATCTTATTCTAAAAGATGTAGATGTATATATATAGTGATGAAGATCATTCCATGTGAATTCCAACTGTATTGTTACAGGTTAACCGTAGTGAAAGCTCGGTGCGCCAAGTACCACTGTGTGGACAGACAGAGCAATATAGTAAATAAAAGAAAGAAAATTATTTTTTTTCATTGTAATAATTTATTTCAACCATAAATTGCATAATCATCAGGCATCAACATAAACATTGTTATTACAAAATATTTATCGGGAATCTGTGGTTTAAATCTATAAAATAAATCATTTTTTTAGAAGTTTGAACCTTGAGTCCCGGAAATTTTTTAGTAATAAAATTTTTACTTAACATGGGTTAGAATAACACCATCTTATCCTCTGCATTCACTAATTACTTGTTCAATACTTAATTGGGTAACCACTTAAGCAACAACAGATACTGTAAGCAATCTGAGTCATTTGTTTATCAAGAATTACTTGATTTTGCATTAAATAACCCCAAAAGAGTTGATATGGCGTAAAACAACCAAACAACTATTCACTAATTATAATGCACTATTTAGCTATACTCTATTAACGTTATTTTACTTCAAGTACAGTACTGATATTTTCAAATCCTTTAAATCATAGTTTTAAAAAGTTCTAAGTACATTTTCAAACATTTTTCATTCCCAAATTTCAAAGTTTCAGAACAATTAGCATTTCTAATTACATCACAATAACCAGGGCCTGTGCAAGGGTCTCCTACCTTCCCCCCACCAATCTATGATATAGGACCCCCCCCTTCCAATTCATTGTAAAAATTGGGTGATATCTGATGATACTGTAATTTTTCCCTTGAAATAGTGTATTACGATGAACCAAATTACAAAGTTTTCCTTATTTCATTCCCTATATATATATATATATATATATATATTATAATTTTAGGGAGAATATGTGCTTAATTAAAGTCGTACCTAATTTTGAAAGTGAAGGTACGACTTTAATTAAGCACATATTCTCCCAGAAATTGTCGGCTAAAAAAAGCCATATCAAAACACATCGCTTGTGTATTTACTTCTTTTATATATATATATATATATATATATATATATATATATATATATATATATATGTATGTGTGTGTGTGTGTGTGTGTGTGATTTTCTGCGATGATAATGTGTGTCTATGTAAAATGTAAGTTTTAAATGTTTCGCCTTGTGGTACATTTAGACATTGGATATATTATAAGCGTTGTTGGCCAGTAAGAAAGAAAATCACTATAAACAAAAATAAATGGAACAATTTTGAAATCAAAGACACAGAGAAAAAAAAAGAACAGAGAAAATGAATTCAAAGACGACGTTAAACATTGACGAAGAGTAATCTTAAAACTGTAGAAAAAGAAAGAAAAATTGAAGGAAAAGAATAGATAAAGATAAGTAAGGAAAAAGGTAGAAAAAAAGAACGCAGATACTGCAACCGAATTATAAAAAAAAACAAAAACAAAAAAACACAAAAAAAAACAATAAAAGGAATAACAAAACAGGTGGGCGGGGGTTGGGGCTCAATGTTCAGGTTCTGGTCATGCATGCTGCCGAAAATGAGGAGGTCCTTTAATGAAATATTGTTATATTGCAACAAGTAACAGGTACTATTACTAAAGTATAACATTTATTATCGAGATGTAGATATTATAAAATATTGATAGATCTAGATAATAAATTAAGATGATTTATGATAAATTATTTCGACCTTTTTTACATGCATATCATCATGTCATTTTCTCCATTAAAGTTAAGTTTTAACTTAACTAATCAAGTCATTTTATAATTTATTTAAAATAGCTCATTCAACCATGGAAATCTAGTAGATTGCAATGGAATTATCAGAATGATAATTCATTTCAATCATTTTATCTATTTTGTTATTATCTAAAAGAAATACAATGGATAAATTACAAACATACTAATAGTACCGAGTATTCGGTTGGTTACCTCATTTCAGGAAAGCCTCCCCTTAGAGTTACCAAGTCCTTTTTAAAATTTGTCTATTTTCCTCAAACTTATCCGGTATCTAAACTTTGACCCACTTCCCTGGCTAATCATGAGTAAAAAAAACATAAAAGAAAACACGAAATTCAGATAGTTAATCTATTATTATTATTATTATTATTATTATTATTATTATTATGGATATTATGTAACTGTATGTCTGTAAGAGAAACTATGACACTACTGACGTCACGATTATTTTGGTTGTAAAGAATTCTTTATATGGGCCACCATGAAATAAAAATTTCATCATCATTCCTTTCTGCTCGTAGCGATTAATGACAATGTGATGAGCAGTTCAAAGATCAGAGATTCTCCTTTTCATCAATTATTTTAAAAGAAGATATAAAGTTTGATCCCAAAATTTAGTAAGAAATTTAAAACATTAAAGTCCCTGGATGACTGAGATTAAATTCTTGTAACCCAAACTTCATATATTACTATTGCATTAGCAACCTTTGTGAGAAGAATAAACGTTAATTCAGAGAGATTGTGTATGAAAATTACTGATTAATGGTGTTTGCGACTTCAAAATAAAAGAAACAAAGGCAGTGTAGTATTATTCGGACTATTGTCCCCATCTTCATTGTTATTTGTACAACGTTTCGGTCGATATGCCCTACGGCCTTCTTCAGGTATTTCTTGTCGGACTCAGGAACCTACTCGGACTCGGGAAACTGCTTTTCGGACTCGGGAACCTTCTTTTTTCCAATTGGACACATGGTCTAGTGGATAAGGTAGTTAGGTTAAGACAGTTCTAAGTGACAGATATCTCTGAGTAGAGGCAGTAATATAGAAAAATAATTAACAGAACTCCTGTACCCCAGCTATGGTTAACGGAATGAGAACAGGATACCCCCGTGAACTGAATAAAGAGTTAAGTTCGAAGTTCCGTGATAATAATCATCAAACCTCATCTCAAACATTCAGAGAAAGGCAGTGTAATTTTCACAAATATTTGAATTATATTTAGAGAGGGGGTAATTTTTGAGTGGATTTCTGAGAGGAAGGATGTGTTACACATTATTGCATTATGTATAAAAACATTAAGTTTAATTCTCACCGATTATGAAATAGTCATACTCTTAATTAGCATCTTATTTATTAACGCTGTCTCTAAAGTCTAGCTGAGTTAGATTTGCCGCAAAACTGGCCAGATTATTAATGCATTAAAAAAATCCTGAAATATGTGTTATATATCTCTAAGAAATAAAGATTTACATAGTATATGGTGGGTATAATTTTTATAATAATTAAAAAAAAAAACTGAGTTTAATAAATAATAATTTGCTGTAACTGATTTTTAATACTATCATGTTATTCTCAAACGTATTAAAAGGAATTCTACATATAATTTTATATAGAACATTAAGAGAAGAGTGATATATTTATATTCGTTCTTATTTAGTCTTTCTAATTTAGTATAACATTCTATTACATTAACATTTAAATACTTGCACCAGTGTGGTGTGGTGGGGGGGGGGGTATACTTTTTGCTAGTAAAACTAAATGAAAAAGCGAAAACTGAAAATCTGTTAAACGCTTGACCGCCAAAATGAAATTGAAATCACATGAGAATTATACGTGACTTGAAGGAAAAATTGATTATATCACAATCACTTTACCGAAAATCTGCAGACGCTCACACAATAAATTCTACTTCTCAAATCTGCAACATTGAACAAACGTGACCAGTTTTCCGTTCAAACTGACGAATGTTCTTTGTATGCAACAATGTTATTTCCAACATGCGACAATGAAATTACCGCAATATTTGACAGACACCGTTAATTGTTTTGACTCTGACCAATAAACACAGTTCAACTCTGTTTATTTTTTCGTAGATTAGCTATAAAGTGCATTTATTTATTTTATCAGGTGAATAATATTATGAATTTCTCCAATAATTGATATGAAATTTTGTTTAAATTTGAATGATTACCTAAAAAGTTTCGATATGCACTAACAAGGAATACATGTTTAAAATACAGTTTTAATCTTTACATTACAATTAGACACATGGTGCAACGGATATAAGAGTTAAGTTAATAGAGTTCTAAGTGACAATCATCTCTTGGTTCCAAGTTCAATTTTCACCAAGGGCAATAATAACATAGAATACTTAACATAGCTTAACACTTGTACCCGGTCATGCTTAACGGAATGAGAAGTGTTTACCCCCGTGTATTGAATGATGATTTCGGTTCGAAGTTCCATGGAGGCTCCCGGGTTCGAAGAGAAGGTGCCCGTGTTCAACAAATGGTTCTAAATTATGTTTTTATAGCTCGTTAGAAATATTTAAAAAATGAACTCTCACCGGTATTCAGCGCCACCTTCGTTACAAAAACAAAATAATGATAGTTTAGACAACTATAAACAGAGTTCATAATGGTTTAAAAGAGAACTGAAAGTACTTGGTTTGCCAATAACTCTTTCAGACAACTGATTAACGCCTTTCAAAGTGATAACATCAAAATAAATTTGGGAAAACTTCAAATAATAAAAAAAATATCTTGTAAACAATATGGATTCTATTATTTTTAACCAAATTGTTTTGAATATATATATATATATATATATATATATATATATATATGTGTGTGTGTGTGTGTGCATCTCTTGAAAGTGTGTGACATTTTAAACATTATCATTGCGAAAAAAAGCCTATTAACTTTGCATCTAAAGCCCAATTTGTAAAGTAGACATTCCAAATAATTAATAATAACAAAAAGGATTTTTCTTTAGTATCCCCCCCAAAAAAAATGGGAATTCATTTCCAAAAAATTAAATTTGACAAATACCCAAGTTACTCTCTCTCTCTCTCTCTCTCTCTATATATATATATATATATATATATATATATATAATGAATAGTGAATGAAAAAATGAGAAAAGTATTTGCATGGAAAGGTGCTCAATGCTAATAAAGCAGAGCAGGTTTATAATCAATGGTGATATTATGGTTTCACACTCATAACTTAAAGTTTCATGGTAATCCAATCATCAGATGAGATTTCACGACTGGTTTTTGACATCTCAACCACTGTTCTCATCTGATGATTGGATTACCAGAAACTTTAAGTTATGAGTGTGAAACCATAATATCACCATTGATTATATATATATATATATATATATATACATATGGGGATAAAGAATACAAGTATAAATTATTTCGTGGTATCGGAAATATTCGAACTGATGATTGTTCTCGTCCAGTCAAAATTGCAAACATCACTGAGTTTCTCGCAGGTGTTTAAACTGATCACCATTATGCTTAAGGATTTCTGCTGATCACGCAAACAGATGAAATTGCAAACTTGGTATTTAGGTGGATTCTTTTTCAATTGCGCGTCTCCCAACTCATTGACTGTGGCAGGTTTTGTGCGATGAAGTTAAATGGTTCAATTAGATACGACAACTGCAACTTCAGAAACCGCGTATTACGGCTGAACACTACAAGGGCTATTGTGGTGTTGATTATCAGTGCTGGGTGTAATTGGATATTTCCACTTTTGAAAACACACACACTAGACAAAGGATATCTACTTCCGTTTTCGAATTCATTTTCTAAATACGAAGTTGGGTTTTTCCAATGACTGATGAGCGAGGAACGAAACCGATTAGCTAGTCTTCACCTCTTTTTAAAAATTTCTCTATGATAATAAAATATAGGCTCTTTTCATTGTTACTATATATATATATATATATATATAAAATAATAAAATTCGAAGGCAATACAATGCGTAAAAAATAAAGACAAAAAGATGTTTATATGTCTTTATATGTCTAATCGATTTCAAAGCGAAGCTTTATCGTCAGAGACGGATTTCAGAAATGACGTGCTTATGTTTTTTTTTTTTATATTGTGTGGTTATAATTTCTCTTCTTATTTCCTTTTCCTCTCCTTTTTTCCTCTCTTTCTTCTTCTCCTCCTTTATGAATGGGCGAATAACTGTAATTTCTTATTCTCTCTTTCTTTTTTTTTTTTTTCTTAAAAGTTTGTTGAGAACAAGGCTGACATCCGGTAAGAATGTTGCAATGTTGCAATGTGTAGCAATGTGTAGCAACGGTGTGAGCGTGTCATAATTTCAAAACAAAAGTGAACAAATGAATAAAACCGTTAATAGAAAATTTTTTTTTTTTTTTTTTTAACATACTTAGCTTTTGTTTCGCTTTCACCTTTCATTTCTTATTCTTTCTCCTCTCTTTCTTTTTTTGTGTTATTTCTCTTCTTTTTCTTTTTTTTTTTCCCCTTTATCCCTTTGTTCTCTAATTTAAATTATTTTTTTATAGTAAATAAGTAAATAAAAGATTATCTTAAATTATGTATTAGTATTGATAGAAAAAATAAATGATTCTTTTTTATTATTATTTTTTTTTTTTTTAAGAAAATATCTTTTATGAGTACTTTTTTCTCTTTTTCTTTTAAACTTAAATAGATTAAATATTATATTAATTATATATTAAAATATCATATAATAATTACATATTAGGATTGATGTAAAATTCAAAACAATAAAAATAAGACAAACCATTCCCCCTTAAATTTCAGATAGATTAAATATCATAAATCAAATATTTGAATTACAAAGGCATAATGTACTGCTTCAATTATATATTTATTTAACTATTTTTTTTTTTCATTCTTTTGTTGTTATTATTTATTCTTTTTTTTTTTTCCCCCACTTTTCTTAAATATTTATTAATAGTTCTAGACTGCCGTACTCCTAAGAGGGTATTATGGTTTAAAGAAATAGTGTCATGGTTTAAAGAAATAATGTCATGTAAAGGAGTTAATAAGTATGTCAATATTGTTAAATTAATCGTAATTAATTTTTTTTTATATTTCTCTATTATCTTCTTTACATTCTCAATCATCCCATCACTATATATATATATATATATATATATTTAATTTTAATTAAAAAAAAAAAAAAAAAAAAAAAAAAAAGGCTATATATGAAACGTGTAAATTTAGTTAATCGTGTATTCTGAGTTTAATTCTAATCTATTGATAGTTGGTAGGTTTAAAATTTATGGTAGGGAAAATTATATATATATGAGAGAACATGTGTACTAAATAAACTAAAACCTATATATGGAACGTGTAAATTTAGTTAATTATGTATTCTGTGTTTAATTCTAATCTATTGTTTATATTAGGACCTAATTTAGCTATTAATAAACTTTCTCTAATTCTGAGATTACCAATGTTGCGTATTATAGCCTCTATCTTAACTGAAAAATTGTTGTCCTTATTTTTGCATTTGATTAGGCGTTTATGGAATGAGGATGCACGTGTGTGGATATATATATATATATATATAGTTATTTGCTATATATATATATATATATATATATAGTTATTTGCTAAGCTTTGTTTATATATGCCACAAGGCCAGAATTATGGGGCACCCAATAAGAATCGAACTCTATCTATCGTCTGCTAAGCTAAATCTTTTGGTATAAAAGTGGATAGACTCCCTCGCAGTCTGGTTGATACCGACATTAGGCCACCACATACACACACACGCAAATAATATATATATATATATATATATATATGTGTGTGTGTGTGTGTGTGTGTGTATGTGGTGGCCTAAGGTAGGTATCAGCCAGACTGCGAGGGAATCTATGCACTTTTCACTAGCGCTAGACCAAGAAGATTGTTTTGGCGTCTGGGGTGGAGTGCCACACCAACTATCAGCTTATCACTAGACATACGCTGATTTGTCGAGGACCGGTACTGAACTAAGAACCTTGTGGTTCCCAGTTGAACGCTCTACTGACTGAGCTACATACCTATATTTATGTACACATTTGTTTATTTGAGTAGAGAAGTGTTGTAATTTTATCTTTATTACAATATTTCAATGCTCTTGTAATTGATAATTAAAAAATACCAAATAATAACCATTTGATTGTATGATAAGGTTGAACAGTAGGAGGGCTATTGTGGTGTTGATTATCAATGCCAAGAGTAATTGAACCGTTTTTTTTAACCAGTCACTAGTCAAAGTGTGTATATGGAGCTATAGTTATGTTCATTGGTGCTGGTATCTTAACCCCCAATAAAAGCTTGTTCTTTGTTCTTGTGGCCTGGTACGCTGAAATGGAACTTAGGAACGAAAAGGCACGAGAAAGGAAAGAGACAAAGGCAGAAGGTGGCTTTATGACTTAGGCTTTATTGACCAGGTCATAGTGGCATGTAGCGAGGGAAAATCTCCTTGGCTAATAGGACTAACTAGACCCAATTACGGCCTCAGTTCGAATGGCTGAGGTATTATTTTAGGGTGGGGTGGGAGTCATTCCTTTTTGTCGGACCTGCGCAAAGAGGTTCTTCCGGTCAAGGCCCCATAGGAGTTTGTTCTTTTTTATTTCATTTTTTATTTTCATATATTTTTAGTCCTCACATGTATATCTCTATTTTCAAATTCATTTTCTCAATACGAATTTGCAACTTTTTCAAATAACTGTCGCCCTAGACATTAAAAAAAAAGTAAAGTTTTTATTAACTGTGTTTTAGACATAAATCTATTATTCTGTAAATATTTCCAAGGTGTTTATATGATTTTTACTGTTTTTCTTTTCCATATATTTCGATTGATGTACTCTTTTGTGATTTGCACGATGTATATTTCTTCCGGCAGTAATATACAGTAATGTTGTTCTTTTCTTCCAGTCGAATAACGTTGTCTGAGAGTATCATGAGAGTTAGTTAGACATCCATTGTTTCTCGAAAATGTCTGAATACAGACAGAAAACTGAAGTCATCAACAGACCTGAACAACATAAGTTATGTCTATATCTACTATGTAGTAAGGCCAAAAATAGTTATAGAAAACTGCTATTTGATACACACAGATTGTTTTACGTTCTCTTTACTATATATATATATGAACAATCCCACATATATCTACTTCAATTTCTCTAGACATTTAAACACACATATATATATATATATATATATATATATGAGGAAGAATGAATAAAGAAAAGAAAGTACAGAATGGATAATAAAAGATGAATTTAATCAATATCACTTACACATGTGTTTCGGTCAGAATGAAATGAAATAATAATAAAAAAAATGTAAATATATTCCGTACACAGATAAAATTCGACCTTCATCAGAGTGAAATTTTATTTTGAATGAAAAAATTCGTTGGAGAAAACCGGAGAATTTTTAAAAATGTTCGAAGATAATTTTTTTAAAATTCACTTTACGGATACTGAACGATATAGAGTCGTTAGCAAATCTCGAGAATTTGAATATTTGATTCTCCTAGGAGTTATGGTAGATACAATTATGTATTGCAAAAATCAAGTGTTATTATTTATCCCTAACTTGTTGAAAAGTCCCGGAAACGAGAAAAAGAAAAGAAAATCATCATGTTTGTTTTTGTTTTGCTAAAAAACGTTGAACTTATTAAAAAGTATTCGATTTATAAAATGAACCCAACTTTGATATTAGATAATTTTTATATAATTATATATATATATATATATATATATATATATATATATGAAGAAAGTGTTTTCTAGAATATAACAGACACAGGATGTTACGATCAAAGAACATTTTTTATATGTCTATACTTAAGTATTTCGGTTTATGATAAACCATCATCAGGACAATGCAAAAAATGTTTTCCTTTGATCGTAACATCCTGTGTCTGTTATATTTTTGAAAACATTTTCTTCACATATTGTGGGTTTAATTTCCTCATCGTATTTCCATATATATATATATATGCATGTTGAATTAAACAAAAGACACATCTCCTGTTTAACAATTTTATTTGTGATTTTTTCAAGTTTTCTTGCCAACTTTTTAATATTTGGGTGGAATTCATGGATAAGTCCACCAAAGTTCATGTCGCGAGTACTTTCGGCACTTCGAAGTGCCATCATCAGGGGTGATGTGTTCCAGTTTTTCAAATGATATTAATTGATGTGGAAAGGTGCTATAGGCATTTTAAAATGTGTATACTGCATTGGATATATATATATATATATATATATATATATATAAGTGATTTGTGCAATATGCTGATAGTAGCTAAGGAGTTGGATATGTATCTATTCATGTAGTCATCCACAGACACCGTGTTTTGATGTATCACGTCTATTTAGTATGACAAGACACTTGCAGGCTACCCGATGGAAGCCCGATCGATTTATCATGTCAGGCTTCTTAACCACTCGGGCATCTTCACCTACAGACTAGGAGGAGGATTTTAACTGTTAAATCTATACATCTGTATATATGTAAAGGCCACCAGAGAGTGCTCCATCCATTTTATAGGAGAGCGTTGTCTTTCAGCTTAGTTCGCGGTCGTCAGCGAAAAAAAAACTTTTTAGTGATACAGAATTTTCTGATAGCAATTAAAGATCGTATATTTTATTTTTCATAGCGAAATTAAGGCCTAAGGTGTAAAAACTAACAAAGTGGTTTCGATCCTCTCTCAACAGACCAAAAATAGCAGAACATGTTCATGATTAAGAAATGTGTAATTTGAAGGAAAAGGATAAAAAAGGGGGATAGAGAAATATTAGAGACTAAATAGAAATATTAAATCCAGGCACATATTCTCTGTTAACAGAAAATTTATTCATATAGAACGATGCAAAGGCTAGACGTTCTTAGAAAAATATGGGATTATAGTTTTAACAGAACTGATGTACTTAAAATACGGGTCTTTTCAATCATTTTCTATCAGATCTGTTTGATCCATAGATGGGACTCTAACAGATACTAACACTTGGGTTGGAATTGGGAGTAATGGCAATAAAGGGGTTTTCCAGACTCTCTAGATCTCTAGAACTGGACCCTCACCATCAGATGCAGTTTAGTCTGATACTCAGGACACTCCTTTGAGGGGGTCTTACTACTCTGCATGGTGTACAGTCAGCATATTCTAAGCCTTAATATGAGAGTCTGCTGCAGTTTATTGTCATACCCAGGACACTTCTTTTTGTTGGGGTGGTCTTACCCCTCTACAGGGAATACAGTCAGCGCATTCTAATTCCTACCAATAGAAACGGTCAGCTGCAGTCAGTGGTGGAATAAAGGTTGCTCAGGGATTGGCAGCGGACCCTGAGCGCAGTCTCAAGAAGTACAAAATCACCCTAAACTAAAAGCATTTGCTTTATTATAATATTGAAATATACTGCCTAACTCTTGCTACTATTCTCCTGAATTATAAAATAACCGTAACTGTGCTAATTAATATATTTTCTATTCTGAGCAAGTCACATCATCCATGCCATATCACCACCCCCTTCAATTTTTCTGAAATTTTGTCCAGGCGTAGATTATGTTAAAGTCGGACTATCCTTAATATTTGGGCTTCCAATTACAATAATTGACAGATTTATGTCGATTTTTAGCTCTCACAATTTGATGGGGTTTGTGAAACATGGTGATCTTTTTATATATATTTGTGTCTGTAAAAGGAGTTCTAGAGCTTCCCTGCTCCTAAAAATTGGTTTATAAAAGCATTTTGGCCTAAGGATTCTTAAAATGCTATAAAAATGTCAACCAATTTTAAGTTGTTGATGATTTATAATTTTTTCAAAGCAAGATTAACACAGTCCACACCTGGGAAAAATTTCAGAAAATTGAACGGGGTGGGTGACAATTTACTTTTTTCTGGATAATTTGACATGGAATTAACCATCCTTTGTTTCATCTATATGATAATCAATTTCGTGGATAGAGCATTTATATATTTAGGTAGCGTATAAATAAAGTCAATGGCGCTTAGTTACTGACAGTTTCTCGCCAATGTGATTTTCAAACCACTTAGTTTAAAAATCGTATAGACAAGAAACTATCAGTAAACAGTGCCTTTTAAATTCATTTCCACGCTCCCCTAACTTTATTTAAGTAAATCATGGACTGATATAGATTGATTATCGATCATATGGAAATCTGATTTCTCTGATAAGATAAAGCGGGAGTTCTTCTTTGCTGTATCAGTACTACTAAATGGCTGCAATACATGGGGTCTAACGAAAAAACTAGATGGAAAGTACACAAGATGCTGCATGCTGTCTTAGATAAAATCCTGGAAGCACTCCCCCCCCAAAAAAAGACTGTCTATATTAAGAATATTAAGACTAACCACGAGTCTCTCTGTAAACAGAGAATATGTTTGCTTTATGGTATTTCTATTTAATCTAATATAATATTTCTCGATCCTTTTCACTCCAATTACCAGATTCTTAATCGTAAATATATTCCTAGAATGTAGCTCTGAATCAGGTTAGCTAGTCTTTACCTCTTAGTTTTTAATTAATCCTTGAAAATAAAATATACGGTCTTTTCCTTATATATATATATATATATATATATATTATATATATATATCATATCATCATCATCATCATCATCATGTTGCGCTGTCAGCGCGGATATCCATGACACTCTCTCGCCATCCGTCCCTATCGCTCATCATTCTCGGGAGGTCCTCTAAGCAGCATCCTGTGTCCGCACAGAGCTGATCAATGTACCTCTTTGCTGGATATATACGTGTGTGTGTGTGTGCGTGCGTGCGTGCGTGTGTGTGTTTTGTTGAAATCAACGGGCAATTCTTGTCGGACGAGTTTTCGTTCGATCTTTTCTAACTGTATGGCTGCCTTTTAAATATCCGGGTGGTATTGGTGTATGAATCCACCATAGGTTTTACCACGAGCGCTTTCTGTACAACTTTGTTTAAAAGGAAACAATGGGAACCTCTCACCAGTTCCACACCTGATGATGGCACGGAGTTGGGCAGAAAGCACCCGTGGTAAAACCTTTCTCATAAAAGAAAAAAATGCTGCCATATATTAGTAATAGTGGTAAAGGAAAAGAGTTAAGTGTCTACCATGGTTTCAATCCAAATGTGATCCCGTACTTGTCATGGGGACAAATGTGATAGTATCCTGGGACGCGGATACCAAAAGTGGTCCCATAAGTGCGTGTTGCGCTGCGGGTCACTTATAGACTGGTGGACCTGCTCGTCAAGACTTCCTGTGCCCACGCTGTTCTGTTTGACCCACAGGAAAGTTGAAGAAGAGCTGGTTCGGCTTTTCTGGGTTCTGGCTGTCTCTGAAAATGACCAAATTCACCAATGCTGCCAACGAGTCAACAATCGCAATGACTACGAAACGCTTATTACCAATACAATAATACCTTTATTAATTATACAGGGATCAAATTCATGTACAACAACAAAGTGTGTCAATGTCGAAGATGATGTCGAAGTTTTGTGGGTTGACTGGCGATATAAAGCTAACTGACGATATGCAGCTAATTACTTCTGGGTTCTGATATGGTCAAGTCAGGACTTTGAGTTGCAAGGTAGCAGGAAGTAGCGGCAAAGACGGTGGCAAGGGCTCTGAGACATAGCTATGGAACCAGTTTTCGGTCTGATCTGTTTCCTTTTCGGGTCTTCTTTTATGGGTTCCAGACCCGTGAACATATGGCTAGGATTGGCCAGCCAATAGAAACACCAGACCAATGGACTTACAGTGAAAACATTGGGAGGAGTAAAAAAGCCCCCCAACTTAAGGTCGCGTCTGATTGGACGGCCAATCAAAATCATGACCCTCGGTTGCACATCTTGGGGAGGGCAGCAAAAACTCCACCCCAGTTTTCTATGATTGGTGAACCATTCGATAATATTTTTATTATTATGTAAATGGTCCTGTGCCAGACTTGCTTGTGATTTTCCACAGTATTTTCCATTAGAGTTAGCACTGGTGTGACTTGATCCAAATTAAGTTATTGTTTTATTTATCAAATCAAATTTTAAGATTAACCTTTTCAACTTCCTTTGCTGAGTAATTTTTTTGTACTTCGTTGACGCAAACTTTTGATTTGAACTTTTGAAGGAACCCAGTATAAAGACTGTGTGTCACCAGGTGCGATTTGTATTATTATTATTATTATTATTATTCGTTTTTTCTTCCTTTTGTTTTACACTTCCTTACAAAGGATTATAACTTTAACTTTTAGTAAAATATCTTAATTATTCTTAAGTATCTAATTTAATATCACCAGTCAATCTATAACATTATTATAGTGTTATACAAATGATTTCACCAGGAACCTTACCTGTACTTAAATAAGTCGATGTAATTCCTTATTTGAACTTCTTATTCGATAATAAGGGTTAAGAGGTATGTTACATCGACTTAGTTAGATATATGGCAGGGTCCTGATGAAATCATTTGGATCAAAATCATGGTAGACCCTTATATTTTTCCCCTGCTACTATTACACATATTATTGCTCTGTTTTTAATATATTGAGCACTTTTGGATAGTTTCCATATGCGGTAATAGCGGAAAGGTTAAAGCGACAATTGGATACTATATATACTAGCAAATATATGCACCCTTCCGGTGCAAGTATTTAAGTTTTAATGTAATAAAATATTTCATGAAATTAGAAAGGTTAATAAAACTAAATAAGAATGCAAATAAAACACTGATTTGAAACAGAGGGGGTATAATCGAAAAATACAGAACTGAAACTTGCTCTTCCAACACTCCCGTCTTTCATTGTTAAATCTTCCAATTTTAATTGCTTAGTTAAAATAAGAAATAGAGAAGAAAAATTACTGTTATTTTTCTTGGTAATGGATTTCTTTTAAGATTTATCCTCGAGATTGTTTTTACACATATTCATTAAGATAAAATCAAACAATTAAAAATCAATAATACCAAACACATATTTATTAAAATCAATTTTTTATATCAATAGGCAAATTAGCCTTCCCATGCACACTTTAAACAACTATTTTGTTGTATATATTAATAAACTTTCATGTTATTAGTATGTAGATATGTCCAACACATCTAACTCCGGTTTCGACCGGGGGTCCAGTGAGCTTCGGCCGCTGGACCTTACAAGTTAATAGCGTCGATCCCAGGGGGCTATCCCCCCAGGCAATACCTGCCCCCATTGGGGGTAGGGCTGGGTTTATTGCACAGCGCATGATGCGCCCCCTTGAGGGGGAATGCCGAAGGGATCGACGCAATTTTTGTTCTTTCCCACCCATGAGCTTCGGCTTGTGGGTGGGCCCACATTAAAACGAGGCCTTGTGCCCAGCCCATACAAGTGGTGTATGGTACCTCTAACTCCGGTTTCGACCGGGGTGTCCAGTAGTTTCGGCTCTGGATCTTACAATCTAACATCGTTGATCCCAGGGGGCTATCCCCCCCAGGCGACCACCTGCCTCCTTGATTTAAAGGGGCAGGGCTGAGTTTATTGCCCAGTGCTTGAGGCAGCCCCTTGAGGGGTAATGCTGACGAGATCAACGCATTTTTTGCACTCGCCATCCATGAGTTTTGGCTTGTGAGAGGTCCCCCATTAATAGGGCATTGTGCCTAAATCGTACACCTGGAGTATGTGGTAAATACATAGTATGTAGATATGGCCAATAGTATTAATAATGTAAAACATTTTTTTTAATAATTGAGGTTTCAATAAAAAAAAATGATGTAGAATGTGACGTAAATAACTAAGGGAATTGTGAGTTGGGTACAGATATAGTTTCGGTTACAGACTGAGAGTCACACAATCTGTATTATAATAAGATACATACAATTGTTTTAGTAGAGAAGTATTGTAATTTCAATTTTATTACAAAGTTTCTATGCTGTTCTACTTGATAATAAAAAATAACAAATAATACCCATTTGCTTGTAGGATATTCCAATATAAATAATACAATCCTGTTATCTTTGTCTCAGAAAAATGTTATGATTGTACTTATTTTTAGGCTTATATATATATATATATATATATATATATATATATATATATATATGTGTGTGTGTGTGTGTGTGTGTGTGTGTGTGTGTGTGTGTATCCTCAAGCGTTAGAATGACTTATCGATTTCCTTAAAATTTAGTCTAGATTGAAAGCTTAGTGGTCCTAGCCCTGAAGACAAGTTTTTACGTGAATACATTCGCCATTGAATTTTCAACAATAATGGGAAAATATAACAATTTGTGCAGATGTGGAAAGAGTAAACATGAATAACGATCATAACAATACAGAAGAAACTCAAACTGAAAATAGTTAGAATTAAATTACCGTGTGCAAGGTATTCTAGAATGACACATCCTGGAGATATCTTAACTGTGCGAATACAATCAATCAATACGTGATGATTAACTTTCTTCTAGATATTTCTATTAAGATTATATAAGTAATTTTAAAAACTCTACTAAAAGCACCTATGGATATAATACAGTATGATAATTTGATTATTACAACGTTTGATATGTTTACTTAAGAGCTACTTTGTGTGAAAAAGATAGAAAAACACGAAGCGTTCAAAAGGATTAATATTTATTCTTGAAGTATCGATGCTAGAGCGATTCGGTTGACATTGCCGTTAAGAATAAATAGACACCCTTGGGAACACTTCGTGTTTTTCTATATTTTTCTACATACTGTCGGATTGATTTCCCCATTTTTCTCCAATTAAGAGCGATTGCAAATACTTTAATATGTGTATCGTATAATAATCTTGATTTAACTCTCTCTCACAAAATTTTTTTCCTTTTTTTACTTGTTTTTATCTTTTCATTATGTTCGATAGAAATAGATTAGTGTCATTGCTTCCGCGCGCGTTCACTCCCCCTTCTGTCTTTCCTCTACTCGCTATCTTTCTTATATTTTCTGTGTAGCCTGTCCATTTTCTCCCCTTGCTTTATTAAAGAGAAAAAAACAAAACAAACAGTCCATTATTTAGCTGCGGTGACAAAACTCATAATGCAAAAATGTAAATTCTGATGCTGCTTATCCGCCTAATTTGTATATCTTATGAGTGTTGTCACCTTAGCTAAATGAAGGACCATTCCGTTTTTATCATAAAGAAAGAAAGGAAAAAAGGAGATTCTACACAGATAAAATATGAGAAAGACAGAAAGAGTAGGAAAAAGATAGAGAGAGGGTGAGCACGCTGAAGCCATATCGCTAATCTGTTTCAATCGAACATAATGAAAAGAAAGAAGGAAAGAAAGAAAGAAAAAATAGTATGTTAGAGAGAGAGAGAGAGAGAGAGAGAGAGGGAGAGAGAGAGAGAGAGAGAGAGAGAGAGAGGGGGGGAGAGATAGTTAAATCCAAATTATTATACTTTTTACCTATTAAACTATTTGGCAAGAGCTCTTAAGTAAACATATAAAATGCTGTAATAATTCATTTATTCTATTGTGGTATATCTACAGGTCCTGCTAGCAATAATAATAATAGAGACGTCTTCTACAAGTACATGTAAATACGAAGGAAGTGTGATGCTGATTCTCAAATTAGAGAAATCTATACAACAATGCGATATAAATAACGCAATGAAAATTGATATTTCCTGAAGACCTTGGACTATTGTCCCGATTTTGGTTGTTATTATACTCTGAAGGTTTCTCTCCTGGTTGCCTCCAGCTTTATTAAGAATTATTAATTAGAATGCCAAATATGTTAATAATTTCTAGTCACCTGAGGGGGGTTAAATTCAATCCTTGGGCGAGAGAGCGCATGGACAATACATATCATTAGGCTTAGTGGACGAGACAAATGATATCTCGGGGGTGAATTAATATGGAATAGAAAATGAGAATTAATACCTCCGAGGATTACTGAATGGTTTTACTTTTACATTTCCAGAAGGTTATGACAGATAACTGAAGAAGTCCGGTGGTTGTAAGAACTGAAACGTTATGATTATAATTTTAAAAAATTAAAAAATTAGGATACCAGCCCGATTATATGTGAATAATAATAGTAAATCTCATCTCTAAGGTTAAAAAATAATGAAAGCCTAAAAAACAGAATAACAATACAATAAACACTGTAATAATGGAAAATAACATTTTGTGTTGCATACTGAGGTTTTCACGGTACCAAATCGATATAATGTTGTATACCCTTTCTTACTTCTTTACTTCTTACTTGCTTCTATATGTTGGACATCTATTCTTCTGACCGGCCTTGGTTCTATCTTCTAACATCTTGGTCTGGTCTCTTCTGAGGTCTGAACTTTCTTGGGGACTTCGGGTCTGGTCTTCTATGGTGATTTCTCGTTACCAGAAGCCCTGTGTCATTGTTAGTTTTTAGGTAATAAACACAAGACTTCGATTTACTTTTGATCTTATTTTATTGTTAATCCCCAAACCAGGCGTCTGCGCAGATCCTTACATCGTACGAGCTCGGCTTCTAGCTTCTAACTTCTAACTGACTGCGTTACTTAATATCCTTAAACCGGGAGACAGGGTCTTCTATGCCTTCCGGTTCTCACGATTTATCCCTGGAAGACAAGGTGAGAGTGAGGTCAAGCGCCGTCACTCACTCTCAAGGCCATCAGCTGCACTAATCGCCATTATGATTTCTACACTATTGCCATAAATATTAGGTATCTAATAATTATGTAATATTTGTTCTAATGAAATTTATTTCCCTTACGAGATAGTTGAACTCGTCCAACGGAACACATATACAAATACGAATAGGCAAGATCATTAGTAGTGGAGTCACTACTAATCGGGTAGCTAGTAATACTGTTGGAAAACTGCACGTTGACTATCATTCATATTTCTGTACTAAAAGTAAACCCTTTTTTCCGGATTTTCAAAGTTGTATTTGATAAATTTAGTCACAGCAAATTTTCTATGGATAATTTAAGATGCAGATGGAATCTATCCCAGAGAAATAATTAAACGGTTATGGTTACACAGACGACACAGTAAAAAATAAACGAATTTCCTTATCTTTGCTGGCACAGCACAACTGCTACAAGTCTACAACAACACACCAAAGGAAAAGAAAAAAAAACAGGAAAACAGAATGTCGCACCTCTATAGATACATTTTCAGACCATCATCCACATGAAAAATAAATGCAGTAAGCTCGCTCAATATTTACCCCCCCCAAAAAAAACCCACATACAAACAAAAAACAAAACAAACAGGTACAACAGAGAAGAAATACCAATTGACTATGAATAATGCAAATGGTTGGGTTTTAACCATTTAAAAATAAAATCAGCATAAGACTAGTAAAAAAAAAAATAGAATATTTGAGGATTTTCAGATCCTAATCGATCCCCTACTAGCGTGAATGTTAGTTTGTTGTTTTATTGGATTTTACGGTATGTCAACTCTTGTTGGGTTATTTTCTGCCGATGGCGTTTTATTTATTATTAAATTGTATTCACTTTTTATAATTAGCCGTTCACAGATGGTCCTAATAGGTACTACCACACCGGGTCACAGTGGAAATGGGAGTAATGGTTATGAAGGGGTACTCTACATTCCCCAGAGCTCCAGAAGTGGAACCTCGCCACCAGATAGAGTTATAAACAGGACTTCCGTCTAGCACATATATAATAAAAAGGGCTAGAGGCTTGTCATATGTGTAATAGAGTTGGGACACTAATATAGGCGCTAAGGATTGACATGACCAGCTGATTGGCTGATGGAGAGGCCCCTACTGATCAAAGTGAAGTGTTGCATTTCATGTACTGCTCAACCACATGGATTCCATTCTTAAGCATCACGGGTCGCCTCCCAGGACCAATAGGAGGTCCCATTGGGTGATCTTACCCTCTGCAGAGGTGCGGTCGGGGTATTCTACAGCCCCAGCCAACATGGATAGCTTGAAGGACAAATCCATCAATTACAAGCTGAATACAGATTAAAAGTCATATATTCTTTGTAAGTGATTTTTGAAAAAATAACAGCACCGTAAATATTACTTGTAAAATGTATGAAACGAGAACTTTCATATCTTGTCTGTACTTGCTGGAAAAGTAACAAATGAACTAGAAATAATATTCCATGAATCATAAATTCGATATAGGCTCTCTAGATTATTTCTTTCGAAATATCTACTATTATACTGATGTGGTGCTGGTGACTTAAGAGGTGTTTGCCATTCTCCATCCCGTGATGATCACTGTATGATATGAATGAACAAATAATAATAATAATAATAATAATAATGATTATAATAATTCAATCAACATGGAACGTAAATTTTAGAACTGATTCTAATTATCGACAGGTGATCCCTTAATAGTCAACATGGGGGACCTAGTTGGTATCCTGCGAATGTTGGCCGTTCTATGCCCCCCCACAAAAAAAAAAAAAAAAAAAAAAAAAACGAAAACAAAACACCAATTCATTTCAGAAAATGTTTGAAGAAAAACGGTCCTCAAAAATTTAGAAAACAGTCTAAATAAAGGAGATGGAAATCGGAGTAAGAATTGATACCATTCCGACAACATTAATTTTAAAATCAGGTAGAATACTCAGAAGAGTCCCAGCAACCCGAGGGCACTTGGTATCCCTCAGACTCCAGTAAAAGGAGCATCCGCTTACGCTAGTGTGAAAATCTCACTAGGAGCGAAATAACAATAATTATAATCAGGCAATATCAACAGAAATAACTACAGTTGGTTTTTATAGAAATATTGAAAAAATCTGATTGATTTTACGGCATATCAACTCATTTTGGGTCATTTAATGTCGAATCAAGTCATTTTAATAAACAAAAGAATTCAGGTTGCTTCCAGTACATGCTGTTCAACCAGTTAAGTATAGAACAGACTCGTCACTGCTTAACTTTAATGATCTAGAGGAAACCAGTGATTTCAACGGGACTTGACGCTAATTGTGTTTGTTTATCTACACTTCCATTTATATTTTTCACATATAGATGTATCAGAAAAAGATCTGTTAATAATACAAAATTATGACTATATTCACTAATATAGAAAATCGAGTTATATTCATGATTCACAAGTGATTATATATATATGTATAGTAGTTTTTCTCACTGAATGGATGGACTCGATACTTCTAACACACTTCACTGCCCGGATTATAGTGGCTTGTCAAACACTTAACAAATTATTTTAATACATTTTTAACTTTCTAAAAACAATTTCTTTAACAAGTAATGTTCTCCTGGTGATGATCTAAGGTCGAAACTAGTTGAGAAAAATAAACTACAAAAAAAGGGATATTCCTGTTTGTCTTATCACTTTTTGTTCATATATATATATATATATATATATATAGAGAGAGAGATAGATAGATTATGTAATTGGTTATTATAGAGAAGCCTTCTAGCAATAAAAACTCAATCATAAGTTATGATTGACTTACTGAAAATAAAACAGCTCAAAATTTAAGCAGTTGGTGTGTTTTGTGAGGCAATCAATTAACAAAATAATCTTGTGGAAAATTCGTTGAAATTTACAACAGTAAAGAAAGCAATAAATAAGAATGAAAACATTCCCACCAAAATGAAAAATAAATTATACTGAGATCAAAAATGCAAATCAAATCGATTACAATCTAAGAGAAATATCTATTTTCGCAAAGTAATTCAAGTGTTAGAAGATGTATTTGAATTTTAAAACTCATCTGCTATCATGAATGAAAGAACAGAAGCTCGAAGGAATTTTCAAAAAGCGAAAGGTTAGTCTGAGAAAAATTATTATGAGTTAATATTAAAATTTAGAAATTCTTTTAGAAAGTTGAAAGTTTTAATTGACAACTCTAATGAACTTTGCCCAAAGATGAACAAAAATTAAAGCAAAGAATAAATATTTCCTTTTGAAGACATTGCAAAATGTTTTCACCAAACTTTTCATAGTAAGAAACTTATTCCAAAAAAATACTGACCAGAAGCAAAGTAAAAAAAAAAAATATAAGAAACAAAGAACTTGTATCTTGCTTTAATTGTGGATAGCTAAGTAATATGTTTTAATGCTAGTACTAAACCATACTTTCAAGAAATATGTTTCAATCGAACATAATGAAAAGAAAGAAAGAAAAAAGAAAAAAAAAAGAGTGAGAGATTTAAATCAATATTATTATACTTTTTACATATCTTACTATTTCACAATAGCTCTTAAGTTAACATATCAAAAATTGGAATAATTGAATTATCATACAGAGGTATATCCACAGGTCATGCTAATAGCTTAATAATATGATTAAATGCTAATATTAAACCATATTTCTATGAACATAACCTACAGATTGATTAATTCTTTAACTTCAGAAACACAAGTTCATAGTAATATTAAAATGTTCCTTTGACGTGAAGTATCGGTTTACTCACACAAAAATGTATGGATGTTGTAAGAATTCAATGGTAAATCAAAAAGTGGCTAAACTTGCAAATCAGTCGGAAAATTAGGGTGACCCAGAAAAAACAGAACCCACAAATTTTGTAATAAAACTTAATTTTAACTAGGGGGGTTTAAGGTTAGGGTTAGGGTTGGGTTTTAAGGTTAGTTTAATGGAAAAATAAATAATTTGGGTTCTGTTTTTTTGCGGTTCATTATGTATACAGGGCGATCCAGAAAAAATAACAGAACCCATAAATTATGTAATAAAACTTAATTTTAACTAGGGGGTTTATGGTTAGTTTTAGGGTTAGGGTTAATTTAATGGGAAAATAAATAAATAAATTGGATTCTGTTTTTTCTGGGTCACAATTTAATAGGTTTTAATTTTCCGACTAATTTGCAAGTTCAGCCCAAAAAGGATCTATCTTAAAATGCATCAGTTTAAAAATATATTTGTGTTAACCTTACAACTCGAGGCCCGGACCGGCCCGCGAAGGCATTTTATCCGACGCTACTTGGTAATGTTTTGAAAATAATTATGTTGGTTGAATTTGTTTTTGTGCATCTTACACCACTCATCCATGAATATAACATGGAAAGATAAATTTTGTTTACATCTTTTTCTCAAAGCTTTCGTTCAGGCTAGCAATTATTGAACACAATAATAATGTGACCCGCGCTCGTTATGGTTTCAATTATGCGGCCAACGGAGAAAAAAGTTTGTTGATCTCTGGTTTATAAGTAAATTAACTTTTTAGAGAAAGAA
>CM042147.1:47196323-47211323 GCA_023376005.1 Doryteuthis pealeii | reverse complement strand
ATTATAGCAACTGAATTCTAAAAATACGAGGGTAAGTCAAAAGGTAGTGGCATTTTGTTTAGATCAGGTATAATTACCAACACAGGATCATGTATCATACATAAAATGAAGCGGGCTCCTTGTAAATCACATCCCTACTTTCCACATAGACAGCGTTTCTCTCAATAGCAATGTTCCACCTTCGAATGGGGCATGTATCCCAGCCCCGTAAAATTATGTTGATTGCTCTTTGAGCCACTTCTTCGCTACAGGTTTCACTTCATTGTAATTGGAATAATGTTTTCCTCTCAAACCCTCTTTGATGGGACCGAAGAGACGATAGTCTAAGGCAAGCTTTATCCCCATTCCTCTTGTATTGTAATATTCATTTATAAAGGACTTATGGATATACCATAGTATGATAATTTAATTATAACGAGGTTTGATATGTTTACTTAAGTGCTATTGCGTGTAATAATATTCATTTAAATCTCTCACACTCACTTTTTTCTTAACTTTTTTATCTTTTCATTATGTACGATTGAAACAGTTAAGCATTATTGTTTCCGCGTGCTCACCCTCTATATTCCCCTTACTCTCTTTCATACTTATTTTTTTACTGCATACTGTTCTTTTTCTTCACTTATCTGTTTATAATAGAAACGGAATTGTCCATTATTCAGCTGAGGTGCAAACACCCATAAGAATAAGCAATAAGCAACATCAGATAATCAGGATTTACATTTTTGAATGTCATCTTGGACAATTTAGACGGTCTCATATAAAACCAGAGTTTGTTGCAAGATAATAACGGCCGTACAGTTCAGAAACACGAATATTAATATAGAGATACTTTTACTTTTAACATACAACTCAGAGAAAGGCAGATATAAAGAAAAGGAGAGAGACAGATAGGCTGAGTGGGAGAAACAGAAGAGAGTACGAGAGAGGCAACTGTGTTATATACATACAAGTTGTTATTTCACGCCAAAAGATAGGTAGCTGTAAAAGTTCTCATTAGAAAAAGACAAAGATATTTGTATCAGATAAGATTGTTTTCTTCTTGTCTGGTTTTATTAACGTAATTTAATTTTCTGAACAATATTCCCGTTCTTTTTACGCCGAGATTTGAATACACAAGAAACAAGGTAAGAATCCACAATTATCTTTTACGATCTGATGATTCAAACGCTTAATTCTTACGCCTTTCTCAGCGATATCTTGCAACCGGTATACTTTAGTTAGTGAATTATTTCTTGTTTGCTTTATTTTTTAATGAAAACGGAAATAATGCAATATTTAACTCAATGAATTCTAATTTCACAGCGATTAGTTTTCTGCGAAATAAGGAGACAAACCGATTTTATATACTACACAGATTCACTGACAAACTCGACTTTATTTAATTTAAAAGATCTTGAAAATAGATTGTATTCCGTGAACATTAGTAAAACACCCGGTTTGTACTTAAATATACAGATTATTTATGAGTCACTTTCAATAAAAGTTATATTTATGCTTGGGCAGCAAGTGTTCTGGCCAGTTTTTTTAATATCAAGTGGGAGTTTGTTGATAAATCCACCAAGTCTTTCGTCCCTAGTACTTTCAACATGTATAGAGCTTCGAGAATGTGAAAACTCTATATGTTGAGATTTTTTTGTATATAATTATTTATTATAGACTCGGCAAGAACCATGTGATCACTCTTGGCCAACCACTGGCAGTACTCTGCTGCTAATGTAATACTTATACCGGTTGTGCTGGCATAACTACGCATGACTGCTTTGACTCTCGTGGACGACGGACACAGGTTTGGATCTCTGGACCTTTAACACTACACAGGATATGACTTATTCACTTACCAAAGGATTCCACAACTCAGGACTTACTTATTTTAAGCCCTTTTCAACTGTCCAAGATGATGGCATTTAAAACCTTAACACTATACATTAAGCAAAATACATCAACTTTAAACAAGGTTAATTTTGAATATAGAAGTTACGTTCTGAAATATCTATAACTCATTTACCGCGAATTTCCAACCACCATTTCCACAGTCTTTCATATGATTTATGTTAGTTCCCTCTCTTACTTACTTCTACGCGGTTATTTAACCACCCTATGTGTTTAAAAAGAACCAGGAATCTACCCATTTACATCTACCTTTTATGGTGGCACTAAGGAGTGATGAAAGCGCTAGGGAAAAAAGCTTTGGTGGACTTATAAACCGACTCCAACCAGATATTAAGAAAACTGGAAAAGATCGAGAAGAAACTCGTCAGACACAAAATGTCCGTCGTGTTTAACACAACATGCATAAATAAAATATATATATATATATATATATATATATATATATATATATATATATATATAGTAATTGGTAATTTGCTTGAAGCATTGTTAAGTATGTTATAATATATTAATAATTTGAAAGCAATTACAATGCACATAAAAAATAAAAACAAAAAGATTTATTTTTTGTTTTTAATTTTTATGTGCATTGTAATTGCTTTCAAATTATTAATATATTATATATATATATATATATAATATATATATATATATATATAATATTTTACCTACCATTCGCACGAGTAGGATGTGATGCACGATCAATTTCTTAAGCGGAGTTTAACAAGATTTAAGTAAGCGTTCTCTTTCTCCTAGACTCGTTGCCTAATCAAGAGCCCACCCTACTATTTATCCATAGATGGAGGGTGAATAATTGGATACATACCTTTCCCATTAGTATTAGTGCTATGTGAAATGCAAACGGCTTCGTTCAGAATTTGAACTCGGGCCTCTGACTTCGTTTGCCACAATGATAACCATTACACCACGCACCTCTAACTCGAATAAAGGTTATGTATAGATACGTTCGTTGAAGAAACTCAGTAGTGAAGATAAGTGTTGAAAACCGTGCAAGAAAAAAGTACAATTATTGTTATTTGCAGCAATTCGGTTGGTCTATGAAACGTGATGTAATAAAAAGAAACAATCCCTGAAATAAACGAATGTTATAATACGCGAATTCATAGCTTCTTTTATCGTAGAATTATTATCTCTTATTCCCCTCTTCCCTTTTCTCTCTTTCACTGTGTGTTCCTAAAATCTTTTTATTACGGTCATGAACTGGATACTTCTGCTTTATATATATATATATATATATATATATATATGATGAGTATAGATTGACTTTGATGGTCTGACTGTTCCTTCTCTTGTCTAGTGACAAGAGAAGGAACAGTCAGTCTATATCAAAATATTCGTGAAACAGGGAAGACCCTATAAATATTGGTGAATAAAAAAAAGATTGTCAAACTATTCATCATTTTGTTTCTGATTTTAATGCTTCTAAAATAAGACAGTTTTCCCATATATATATATATATATATATAATATATATATATATATATATATATAGCGATATTTCAAGAAATAAGGATTTACTCTCAGGAAGGTCGATATTTCTTTGTGTGCGGAACATTTCTACATTTTTTCTATTATTATTTCATTTCATTATTTAAAAATAATAATAGATTGAATAATGTACAGATGGATAAAAATCCTGACCGAAACACGTGTAAGTTAAATTAATTAAAATATCCTATTTTATCCATTCAATACTTTCTTTCCTTTATTTCTCTTTTCAACACACACACACAATATATAATATATAATATATATATATATATATATATATATATATATATACTTATCAGATACACTGACAAAAGGTATACGTGGACCCAATAACATCACAAACACATATGTGCGTGCGTGCATGTGTGTTTTAAAAAGAAAGACAGTTTCACAAATTTATTATATTCCTTTAGTTATTGACACGCACGGAACAGTTTTTGTATAGAAACACTTCAAGTTTATCATGACAGCTTTCAACAGTACTCGATGTTCTATTGTTTGTCAGAGTGATAAAAAAAAACTATAGTTGTTAGTATTGTAGATATGATACCTTGTCTTTGTCAAGGAATTGTCTAATAACTTGATATGTGCCGTCTGATTAGTGAGACATACATTGAGCAATATTAAGATAGAATAATAAACTTTAAGTTTTCGCTACTAAGCAGCATATTGTATTTATCTTTAATATAAAACAAAACTGACACACCATCTGGCACTTCTGGTGAGGTTTTGTGTGTACACCCATCATCAGTAAAAACAAGATCTGTCGGTTAAGTTCCAGGTGAGCCAACGGCCTTCCATACCGATAGTAGGAGCATTGAGTTACTTACAACTCACATAAATCCCCAAATGGGGGAATTGGGTCTCCTTAGCCTTGGATTGCAATTCACCTAGACAAAGAAAAGTCTGTTATAAACCCCTGCTTTCTAGCAGCTATACCTCATTACAAAAAAAAAAGGCTAGAGGAGTATACCCTGAAATCAAATCCGGAGCTGAAGCCGCTTAGGTGGTGTGAATCAGAACTTCAACTCTATCCAGCAACTCCTGTGACATAAGGAAATTGAGAAAGGGGGGGGTCTCGAACAATAATCAGTAAGAGGCTATATACTGCTACAAGATGTAACTAATCATATAGAATTAAAAATTGTCTTAGAATTAGAATAATAATTCACATTTAATTAAACATTATTAATGTTGGTTTATGGGTAATTCTTCAAGCAGGAGAGGTAAAACAATTACAGGACTAACAATCCAAACACAAACAAATGTTTAAATCGTTGCCAAATAACATTGTTTTGTGGTTTGCCTTTCCTTTGGAACACAACGACAGTGTGGAGAGGGGGACCTGCTGCTGGGTGACAGCGTATCCTCTATATCAACCCGCCCAGATTACGGGGTTCCACGTTTTTGGACACTACGCTATCGTCTCTAGTAGACAGGTCGATGCCAACGAAATCTAACAAATATATGAAATTGTCCATTTCCTTTGGAGGCACACAATATATCGAGATAGTTATTAAACAAACATGAGATAAACACACAGAAACAAAACACAACGCAAACACGTATATATATAGGTGTGTGTGTGTGTGTGTGTGTGTGTATGTGTGTGTGTGCACTAGCATGTCTCTTTCTATGTGTTTATCTCATTCTGTTTATAATACCCATGTCAGATATACAGTATATAACTGTATATAACCATTACGCAAATATCACGTAATTATTCTTCCGTGTTTTTTTTTTCTAAAATTATTAATCTAATTTTTTTTTATTTCGTTTGTTAATTAAGAATTTCGATTATTTTTGCCTTTATCTATTAAGAAAATGTTTAATTAACATCCAGTCCAGTGACGTTAAATTAAAACATTTTTGACATTTTATCACAATTCCAATAAATGTATAAATACACACGAGTCGCTCAAATATAAAAGACTGTCTTTGATTAAAGAGTATAAGAAAATGTCAGAATTAACGCTAAAGCCTCAGATATGTAATATCAGCGTGATACCAGGGGACCATCCCCCCAATCAGCACCTGTCCCTAGTCTAAAAGGGCTCGGTTTATTGCTCAGTGACTGGACGGAGAGACTTGAGTTTAACCTGATATGTAAATTAGCAAAAATATGAAAGCGATAATTGCAGTAGGATTGGGACAATAGTATAGGTTCTAGGGCTTGAGGTGAGCAGCTGATTGATCGGAGTTGCCTCTCCGATCGCCCGTCTAGCCTAAGTAAGGACCAAAGCGGAGTGTTGCATATCATAGACAGCTAAATCAATAGGGTCCCATACTTAAGCATGACAGGTAGTATCCACGGCCAACAGGTGGCCCTATTAAGAGGTCTTACCTCTCTGTAGAGGTGCAGTTGGGGTATTCTAATGTCCCAGGCGACAGGGATAGTTAACTTTGGTATAATTTAAGCTTATTCTATTAAATTAATTGTAAATAGATAAAAACATACATTGCTTTTTGACTGATACTCAACTTCCAGCAATATAGATGTATGATTACCTATGATTAGATGTACGACTACTTGCATGATTTCCTATGATTACCTCTCAGTCGGTAGAGCGTTCGGCTAGAAACCACAAGGTTCCTAGTTCAATACCAACCCTCGCCAACTCAGCGTATGAGTAGCACAGGGATCTGTGCGGTAAAGTAAGGAGCTGATGGTAGGTGTGGCACTCCAGCTCAGACGCAAAAACAATCTCCTTCGTCTAGCCCTAGTGAAAAGGGCATAGACTCCATCGCTGATTGGCTGATACCGACTTTAGCCCCCCACCCCCGACGACTTTACTTACTTACCTCTGGGTGCAAGTACTTAAGTTTTAATGTGATAAATATATTAAATTAGAAAGGCTAATCAAACTAAATAAGAATGCAGATAAAAAAATTGAAATAGAGGGAGGTACAATCGAAAAATGAAACAACTGAAACTTACGTTTACCCCACTCCCATCTTTCAGTACTAAATCTTCCTAATTTATCTATTTAGTTAATATAGGAAGTAAATAAAATTACAGTTATTTCTTCTTGTTAAAGCATTTCTCTTAAGATTTATCTAAGATGTTTTAATTTATATTCATTAAGATAAAACCAAACAATTAAAAATCAATAATACTAAGCACATATTTATTAAAATCAAATTTTTAAATAAGCAGATTCGCCTCCCCGTTTACACTGTAAACCCCTATTTTGTTGTATATAAATACAATTGCATGTTATTGGTATGTAGATAAGGCCAAAAATATTAATAATGTAAAACAATTTTATTAATGATTTCGGTTTTAAATAAAAAATAAAATCATGGAGAATGTGAGGTAATAACTAAGGGAATTGTGACTTGAGTAGTAATTTCCGTTACCGACAGAAAATCACATAATCTCCATTATAATAGGATATATCTATGTTAGCCACCAAACGATAAGACTGAATCTACAATCAGAATAGATAAATTCATTTGTTAAATATTATAAAATGTATTCTTCCTTTTGATTATAATAGAACTCTTGTTATTATTCAAAGTGCCATTCGTAGAATACATCTTTATAGATTTTAACAAAAGTTTTTGTATGAAAATCAGTTTTGATGCTTAAAAGTGATATAAGGATAAATATGAGAGGTTCTTATCAAACGTAAGAAGGCTCAGTGTGTCCTTCCAACGTCGGTAGATATATTCATAAATGATTAAAATATGTACATATAACAACAAATACAGACATTATTGTCTGAGCAGGTGGAGAATGACATAGACAAAAAGATACAAAACAGATAGGACGAAAGTCATTTGGAAGTACGAAAGAGTTCATAATGAATAAGAGAGTCACTTACTCATAGTTGGGGCCCAAACACCAGGCGTCTAGTCCATCTTTTTTGGATGCTAGATCAAGAGAGAAATAAATTCCCGGGCTGCTATTTAAATATCCAGCTAGTAGTGTCACCTATGGGCGAAAACCCCTAGCGACAAGGAAAGATAACCCTTTTGCACACAAATCTATCCCAGCAGGGACAACAATCGCTACAGTGATATCAACCAACATTGTCAGAATCTTGAAAAGACAATATCGTTTTAGGAATACTAGATGAGGTTGTAAATAATGAGATGTAAAAGTAAAAAGTAAAGTCGTCGGGGCGGCCTAAAGTCGGTATCAGCCAATCAGCGAGGGAATCTATGCCCTTTTGAATAGCGCTAGACCAAGGAGATTGCTTTAGCATCTGAGGTGGAGCACCACACCTACCATCAGCTCCTTACTTTACCGCACAGATCCCTGTGCTACTCATAAGCTGAGTTTGCGTGGACCGGTATCGAACAAGGAACCTTGTGGTTTCTAGCCGAACGCTCTACCGACTGAGCTAGGAGAAAGGACCAAAGTTTTAATTATAAGTAATGTAATTGTGGAAAGTTATTCAGATGTTGGGACGATGTGTGAAAGGCTACCTGTCGGCTTCTTATTGGTTAGCACAAGGCGTAAACGCGTGTGAGAGAAAGAGAGAGAGAGAGAGAGTGAAGAGTTGATAGATTGGGTTTAGTTTTTGAAGAGAACAGACGCAAAATGAATGTCTGTTCTCTAAGGCATTTTGCTTGGTAAAATGAAATATGAGCTCTGACAAAAAATAAGAACGTCTTGTGTTCGTTATCAAAGATTAAAACAAGACATCCTCAAGACGACTCAAGAACGGAGAGAAAGTCAGCTTAACAATCGAGCAAAAAATACCACAGCCCAACACCGATCCAGCACCATGAACTAGAACAGGATAATAACAGAGATGCTGATAGGTACGCGTCCTTCGTCCCGGACTCACAAAAATGTAAAAAAAAAAAAAAATGAAAAAAAAAAAAAACGCAGTAAAATCATATCAATTCATCTCAGTATTTTTCTTTTTTCTTTCCTCACCATTTAAATCTAACAGTAAATACATTTCAATAATTTCTTAGATACGAATTACACTGTATGGGTTACAAGGTAGGAGTTAGAGAGCTTTAGTTGTTTCCTAGATTATAAATAAAGACCAAACGATCTATTAAGAAACTTTATTTGGGACCCATAAAATTTCCCGGGAACTCATTCAAAACAAATATGTGCGTCCCAGGACGCACTAAATCAAAAAGCTATCAGAATCACTGTACTGATAAGATAAGTACAAGAGGAATATTACACTTTACATCGTACTCCTCTAAACTGACCATACCCACATTTTCAAACGGATCCCGTCACATTTAGCTATTACGCCATTTTTTTAAATGTAACCCGTGATGTTACTATAAGAAAAGGCAAGATTGATAGAGATTTCTTATTTCTAACAGTTTCCTTATAATTTTGGATTGTTTTGTCGGTGAGAGGTTGAAAAACTACAACTAGCGAAATGAATTCAACTGCGAGCTCAATTCATCCGGTTCACCAACTTTGTTGAATTAGCAGGGGGGTCGTTTATTTAATGGATCACCTCACGCTATTAGCAAAGATTAAAATGAGTAAAAAGATGCTGATACATATTTTTATTCCCTTCGGCTAGAAAGAACTAAAACCATTTCTAATCCGCTTCACTTCACAAAAATATATTTGAATCATTTGATTATCTCCAAAAATGTTGTTTGGTTGGTTGTTTTTTTTACGGTATGTCAACCCTTTTTGGGTTATTTTATGCCAAAAGCATTGTTTTATTTATCTTGATAGGTACTTACTTTTCAAAACTCTTTTTGAACTCATTTTTTTTCTTTTTCATCCATAGATTAGACTGTAACAGGTACTACCACTTCTGGCAGAGAGGACCTGGGAGCAATAAAGGGGTACTCCACACTCCCCAGACCTCCAGAATTGGAATTTCACTATCGAAACTTAACGTCATGCCTACAGTGTTGGCCAGAAAGAGACCACTACGCACGAGGAGTTTGTTATTTATAGGATCACCCGAGTTGTCGGTGCTTTGCCACCGGATTCCCTCTAAACGGACGTCATCTATCTCCACAATACCCAATACACGAAGACTCTCAGCTTCCACTTTCTAGCACATATATGATAAAAAGGTGCTCGGGCTTGATTTGACCAGCTAATTGATCGAATTGAGCTTCTCCGACAGCCCGTCTAGCCTAAGTAAGAGCCTAAGTAAGAGCCAAAGTAGAGTGTTGCATGTCATGGACTGCTCAGCCAACAGGTTTCCATCCTTAAGCATGACCGGTCACAACGCACAACCAACAGGTGGCCTCATTGGGGGGATTTTACCCCTCTGCAGAGGTGCAGTCGATGTATTCCAAAGCCCCAGTTTACTGTGCTAAAAAGCATCATAGTGCTCTCCAATGAATTAACATCTTTGCACACTTGAATAGCAAGGAAGAAAATTACCAGGTATACTATGAGATTGAACGCAGCACTAGATAAGCATTTGACACGTCATAATAATGGGTGGCTTTTGGCCAAATACACAACTGCAAATGTTGTGCTTACACAATTTGATCATGACATTCAAGACATGCTTATGTTAGAAACCTGTTGGCCTGAGCAGTCCATGACATGCAACATCACTTTGGCTCTTACTTAGGGCTCTTACTTAGGCTAGACGGGCTGTCGGAGAAGCTCAATTCGATCAATTAGCTGGTCAAATCAAGCCGAGCACCTTTTTTATCATATATGTGGCTAGAAAGTGGAAGGGCTGAGATGTCTCGTGTATTGGGTATTGTGGAGATGATAGTCCGTTTAGAGGGAATCCGGTGGCAACACGACAACTCGGGTGATCCTATAAATAACAAACTTCGTGCGTAGTGGTTCTTTCTGGCCACACTGTAGGCATGAGTTAAGTTTCGATTTATTGAAATTCCCAATTCTGGAGGTCTGGGGAGGTTGTGGCGTACCCCTTTATTGCTCCCAGTCCTCTCTGGCCAGACGTGGTATACCTGTTAAGTCCTATATCTATGGATGAAATAGAGACAAAAGAATGAGTTCAAAAAGAGTTTTTGAAAAGTAGATACTATCAAGATAAATAACAATGCCTTTTTGGTAGAATAGAAAATATCCCAAAAAGGGTTTGACATACCGTAAAAAAAACAACTAACACCAAACAACATTTTTGGAGATAATCAAATGATTACAAATCTATTTTTTGTGAAGTTGATAGCGGATTAGAATGGTTTTAGTTCTTTTAGCCGAAGGAATATAAAATGGTATCAGCATCTTTTCTTTTACGTCATTTTAATCTTTGCAATAGCTGAGGTGATGCCATTAAATAAACGACCCCCCTGCTAATTCACCAAAGTTGGGTGAACCGATGAATTGAGGCTCGCAGTTGAATTCACTTTCGCTAGTTGTAGTTTTTTCAAAACTCATCACCGACAAAACAATAAAATTATAAGGAAACTGTTAGAACAATAAAGAAATCTTATCAATCTTGGCTTTTCTTAAGTAACTCAACGGGTTTACATTTAAAAAAATGGGCGTAAATAGCCTAAATGTGACGGGATCCGTTTGAAAATGTGGGTATGGTCAGTTTAGAGGAGTACGCATGTCAGAAGTAGTAATATTCCTATTGTACTTATCTTATCATACAGTGTTCTGATAGCTTTTTGATTCTAGTGCGCTCCTGGGACGCACATATTTGGTTTTGAATGAGTTCCGGAAATTTATGGGTCCCAAAATAAAGTTTCTTAATAGATCGTTTGGTCTTTATTTATAATGTAGGAACAACTAAAGCTCTCTAACTCCACTCTGTATACCCATACAGTGTAATTCGTATCTAAGAAATTATTGAATGTATTTACTGTTAGATTTAAATGGTGAGGAAAGAAAAGAAAATACTGAGATGAATTGATATGATTTTACTGGGCGTTTTTTTTTTTTTTCATTTTTTTTTTTTTTTTTACAAAAACATTTTTGTGAGTCCGGGACGAAGGACGCGTACCTATCAGCATCTTGTTATATATCCTGTTCTAGTTCATGGTGGCTGGATCGGTGTTGGGCTGTGGTTTTTTTGCTCGATTGTTAAGGGCTGACTTTCTCTCCGTTCTTTGCAGTCGTCTTAGGATGTCTTGTTTTAATCTTTTGAATAACGAAACAGACGTTCTTATTTTTTGCTCAGACGTATAATTTATTTTACCTAAGCAAAATGCCTTAGGAGAACAGACACTTCATTTTGGCGTTCTGTTCCTTCAAAAACTAACCCAATCTATCAACTCTCTCACCTCTCTCTCTCTCTCTCTCTTCTCTCACACGCGTTTTACGCCTTTGTGCTAACATAAGAAGCCGACAGGTAGCCTTTCACACATCGTCCAACATCTGAATAACTTTCACATTCATTACTTAGTAATTAAAACTTTGGTCCTTTCTCCCTAGCTCAGTCGGTAGAGCGTTCGGTCTAGAAAACACAAGGTCCTTGTTCGATACCGGTCAGCAAATCAGCTTATGATAGCAAGGATCTGTGCGGTACAGTAAAGGAGCTGATGGTGGTGCCTGGTGCTCCACCTCAGATGCTAACAGCAATCTCCTTGTCTATGCGCTATTCAAAAGGGCATAGATTCCCTCGCTGATCTGGCTGATACCGACTGGGCCGCCCCGACGACTTTAGCTTTTTTTACTTTTACATCTCATTATTTACACCTCATCTAGTATTCCTAAAAGATATTGTCTTTTCAAGATTCTGACAATGTTGGTTTTTGATATCACTGTAGCGATTGTTGTCCCTGCTGGGATAGAATTGTGTGCAAAGGGTTATCTTTCCTTGTCGGCTAGGGGTTTTCGCCATAGGTGACACTACTAGCTGGATATTTAAATAGGGCAGCCCGGGAATTTATTTCTCTCTTGATCTAGCATCCAAAAAAAGATGGACTAGACGCCTGGTGTTTGTGGCCCCACTATGAGTAAGTGACTCTCTTATTCATTATGAACTCTTTCGTACTTCCAAATGACTTTCGTCCTATTGTTTTGTATCTTTTTGTCTATGTCATTCTCCACCTGCTCAGACAATAATGTCTGTATTCTGTTGTTATATGTACATATTTTAATCATTTAAAATGAATATTCTACCGAGTTGGAAGGACACACTGAAGCCTTCTTACGTTTGATAAGAACCTCTCATATTTATCCTTAATATCAACCTTTTTACGGGCATCAAAACTGATTTTCATACAAAAACTTTTGTTAAAATCTTATAAGATGCTATTCTACGAATGGCACTTTGATAATAACAAGAGTTTATTATAATCAAAAGGAAGAATAATTTTTAATATTTAAGCAAATGAATTTATCTATTCTGATTGTACGATTCAGTCTTATCGTTTGTTGGTCTAACATAGATAATAATCCTATTCATAATGGAGACTTATGTGATTTTTGCTGTCGGTAACGGAAATTAACTACTCAAGTCACAATTCCTTAGTTATTACCTCACATCTCCAATGATTTATATTTTTTATTAAAACCGGAAATCATTAATAAAATTGTTTTACATTATTAATATTTTTGGCCTTATCTACATACCAATAACATGCAACTTGTCTTTATATACAACAAAATAGGGGTTTACAGTGTAAACGGGGAGGCGAATCCTGCTTATTTAAAAATTTGTTTTTAATAAATATGTCTTAGTATTATTGATTTTTAATTGTTTGGTTTTATCTTAATGAATATAAATTAAAACATTTAGATAAATCTTAAGAGAAATGCTTTAACAAGAAGAAATAATGTAATTTTATTTACTTCCTATATTAATCTAAATAGATAAATTAGGAAGATTTAGTCTGAAAGATGGGAGTGGGGTAAACGTAAGTTTCAGTTGTTTTCATTTTTCGATGTACTCCCTCTATTTCAATTTTTTATCTGCATTCTTATTTAGTTTGATTACCTTTCTAATTTATATATTTATCACAGTTAAAACTTAAGTACTTGGCACCCAGAGGTAAGTAAGTTTAAGTCGTCGGGGTGGGGGGCTAAAGTCGGTATCAGCCAATCAGCGATGGAGTCTATGCCCTTTTCACTAGGGCTAGACGAAGGAGATTGTTTTTGCGTCTGAGGCTGGAGTGGCCACACCTACCATAGCTCCTTACTTTACCGCGACAGATCCCTGTGCTACTCATACGCTGAGTTGGCGAGGGTTGGTATTGAACTAGGAACCTTGTGGTTTCTAGGCGAACGCTCTACCGACTGAGAGGTAATCATAGGAAATCATGCAAGTAGTCGTACATCTAATCATAGGTAATATACATCTATATTGGCTGGAAGTTGAGTATCAGTCAAAAAGCATGTATGTTTTTTTCTATTTAATTAATTTAATAGAATAAGCTTAAATTATACCAAAGTTAACTATCCCTGTCGCCTGGGACCATTAGAATACCCCAACTGCACTCTACAGGAGTAAGACCTCTTAATAGGGGCACCTGTTGGCGCGTGGATACTCCTGTCATGCTTTAAGTATGGGACCCTATTGATTTAGTAGCTGTCTATGATATGGCAACATCCGCTTTGTTTGGTCCTTACTTAGCTAGACGGGCGATCGGAGAGGCAACTCGATCAATGCAGCTGCTCACTCAAGCCTAGAACCTATACTATTGGTCCCAATCCTACTGCAATTGATGCTTTTCATATTTTTGCTAATGTTACATATCAGGTTAAACTCAAGTCTCTCCTCTCAGTCACTGAGCCAATAAACCGAAAGCCTTTTAGACTAGGGACAGGTGCTGATTGGGGGGATGGTCCCCTGGTATCAGCCGATATTACATATTGAGGCTTTAGCGTTAATTCTGACATTTTCTTATACTCTTTAATGCAACGAACGTATTTTATATTTGAGGCGACTCGTGTGTATTTATACATTTATTGGAATTGTGATAAAATGTTCAAAAATGTTTTAATTTAACGTCATGGACTGGATGTTATTAAACATTTTCTTAATAGTAAAGGCAACATAATCGAAATTCTTAATTAACACCAACGAAATAAAAAAAAATAGATTAATAATTTTAGAAAAAAAAAACACGGAAGAATAATTACGTGAATTTTGCGTAATGGTATATAGCAGTTATATACTGTAATATCTGACATGGGTATTTAATAAACAGAATGAGAATAAACACATAGAAAGAGACATGCTAGTGGCACCACACACCATACACCCACACACAACACACAAACCTATATATATACGTGTTTTGGCGTTTGTGCACAGGCGTGTTTTGTTTCTGTGTTATCTCATGTTTGTTTAATATATCTCGAATATATTGTGTGCCTCCAAAGGAAATGGACAATTTCATATATTTGTTGGTTAGATTTCGTTGGCATCGACCTGTCAGTACTAGAGACGACTGGGTGTAGTGTCGAAAAACGTGGAACCCGTAATCTGGGCGGGTTGATATAGAGGATATGCTGTCACCCAGGCAAGCAGGTCGCCCTCTCCACACTGTCTCGTTGTGTTCCAAAGGAAAGGCAAACCACAAACAAATGTTATTTGGCAAACGATTTAAACATTTGTTCTTGTGTTTGGATTGTTAGTCCTGTAATTATTTTAGCCTCTCGCTGCTTGAAGAATTCCATAAACTGCAAATTAATAATGTTTATTAAATGTGAATTATTATCTCTAATTCTAAGACAATTTTTAATTCTATATGATTAGTTAGCTC
>CM042147.1:47189164-47196223 GCA_023376005.1 Doryteuthis pealeii | reverse complement strand
AAACAATTCTACAGAACTTAATCAGATCCCAAACACAATGCCACCAAATGTGTCTACTATTTGCTTTGCCACATAACATTGATTTTTGTCTGCTTTGCTTTTCCCTTCCTGGCGGCACACATCGGCAGTGTGTGACGAGGGGGACTGCCTGCTTCGGAGGTGACAGCGTACTCTCTATATCAACCCGGCCCCATGAATTACGGGGTTCCACCGTTTGTTGGACACTACGGCTATTGTCTCTTAAGGTAGGACAGGTCGATGCCAACGAAATCTAAGTAAAACCATATCTTGAAATTGTCCATTTCCTTTGGAGGCACACCAACATATATGCTGAGATAGTTATAGATACAAACACGAGATAAACACATAGAAACAAACTACGTTTATATATATCCATGTGTGTGATGTGTGTGTGTGTGTGTGTGTACAAGCATGTTTCTTTTCTGTGTTTAATCTCATTCGTTTTAATATCCCATGTCAGATATACAGTATATAAACTGTATATAACCATTACGCAAATATCACGTAATTATTCTTTCGTGTTTTTTTTTTCTAAAATTATTAATCTTATTTTTTTTTATTGGTTTGTTAATTAAGATTTCGATTATTTTTTGCCTTTATCTATTAAGAAAATGTTTAATTAACATCCAGTCCAGTGACGTTAAATTAAAACATTTTTGACATTTTATCACAATTCCAATAATGTATAAATACACACGAGTCGCTCAAATAAAAAGACTGTCTTTGATTAAAGAGTATAAGAAAATGTCAGAATTAACGCTAAAGCCTCAGATATGTAATATTAGCGTGATACCAGGGGACCATCCCCCAATCAGCACCTGTCCCTAGTCTAAAAGGGCTCGGTTTATTGCTCAGTGACTGGACGGAGAGACTTGAGTTTACCTGATATGTAAATTAGCAAAAATATGAAAGCGATAATTGCAGTAGGATTGGACAATAGTATAGGTTCTAGGGCTTGAGGTGAGCAGCTGATTGATCGGAGTTGCCTCTCCGATCGCCCGTCTAGCCTAAGTAAGGACCAAAGCGGAGTGTTGCATATCATAGACAGCTAAATCAATAGGGTCCCATACTTAAAGATGACAGGTAGTATCCACGGCCAACAGGTGGCCCTATTAAGAGGTCTTACTCTCTGTAGAGGTGCAGTTGGGGTATTCTTAATGTTCCAGGCGACAGGGATAGTTAACTTTGGTATAATTTAAGCTTATTCTATTAATTAATTGTAAATAGATAAAACATACATTGCTTTTTGACTGATACTCAACTTCCAGCAATATAGATGTATGATTACTATGATTAGATGTACGACTACTTGCATGAATTCCTATGATTACTCTCAGTCGGTAAGAGCGTTCGGCTAGAAACACAAAGGTTCCTAGTTCAATACCAACCCTCGCCAACTCAGCGTATGAGTAGCACAGGGATCTGTGCGGTAAAGTAAGGAGCTGATGGTATAGGTGTGGCACTCCAGCCTCAGACGCAAAAACAATCTCCTTCGTCTAGCCCTAGTGAAAGGGCATAGACTCCATCGCTGATTGGCTGATACCGACTTTAGCCCCCCACCCCGACGACTTTATTACTTACCTCTGGGTGCAAGTACTTAAGTTTTAATGTGATAAATATATTAAATTAGAAAGGCTAATCAAACTAAATAAGAATGCAGATTAAAAAAATTGAAATAGAGGGAGGTACAATCGAAAAATGAAACAACTGAAACTTACGTTACCCCACTCCCATCTTTCAGTACTAAAATCTTCCTAATTTTATTTAGTTAATATAGGAAGTAAATAAATTACAGTTATTTCTTCTTGTAAAGCATTTCTCTTAAGATTTATCTAAGATGTTTTAATTTATATTCATTAAGATAAAACCAAACAATTAAAATCAATAATACTAGCACATATTTATTAAATCAAATTTTTAAATAAGCAGATTCGCCTCCCCGTTTACACTGTAAACCCTATTTTGTGATTAAATACAATTGCATGTTTTGGTATGTAGATAAGGCCAAAAATATTAATAATGTTAAAACAATTTTTAAATGATTTCGGTTTTAAATAAAAATAAATCATGGAGAATGTGAGGTAATACTAAGGGAATTGTGACTTGAGTAGTAATTTCCGTTTCCGACAGAAAATCACATAATCTCCATTATAATAGGATATATCTATGTTAGCCCACCAAACGATAAGACTGAATCTACAATCAGAATAGATAAATTCATTTGTTAAATATTATAAAATGTATTCTTCCTTTTGATTATAATAGAACTCTTGTTATTATTCAAAGTGCCATTCGTAGAATACATCTTTATAGATTTTAACAAAAGTTTTTGTATGAAAATCAGTTTTGATGCTTAAAAGTGATATAAGGATAAATATGAGAGGTTCTTATCAAACGTAAGAAGGCTCAGTGTGTCCTTCCAACGTCGGTAGATATATTCAAAATGATTAAAATATGTACATATAACAACAAATACAGACATTATTGTCTGAGCAGGTGGAGAATGACATAGACAAAAAGATACAAACAGATAGGACGAAAGTCCTTTGGAAGTACGAAAGAGTTCATAATGAATAAGAGAGTCACTTACTCATAGTTGGGGCCCAAACACCAGGCGTCTAGTCCATCTTTTTTGGATGCTAGATCAAGAGAGAAATAAATTCCCGGGCTGCTATTTAAATATCCAGCTAGTAGTGTCACCTATGGGCGAAAACCCCTAGCGACAAGGAAAGATAACCCTTTTGCACACAAATCTATCCCAGCAGGGACAACAATCGCTACAGTGATATCAACCAACATTGTCAGAATCTTAAAAGACAATATCGTTTTAGGAATACTAGATGAGGTTGTAAATAATGAGATGTAAAAGTAAAAAGTAAAGTCGTCGGGGCGGCCTAAAGTCGGTATCAGCCAATCAGAGGAATCTATGCCCTTTTGAATAGCGCTAGACCAGGAGATTGCTTTTAGCATCTGAGGTGGAGCACCACACCTACCATCAGCTCCTTACTTTTACGCACAGATCCCTGTGCTACTCATTAGCTGAGTTTGCGTGGACCGGTATCGAACAAGGAACCTTGTGGTTTCTAGCCGAACGCTCTACCGACTGAGCTAGGAGAAGGACCAAAGTTTTAATTATAAGTAATGTAATTTGTGGAAAGTTATTCAGATGTTGGGACGATGTGTGAAAGGCTACCTGTCGGGTTCTTATTGGTTGCACAAGGGCGTAAACGCGTGTGAGAGAAAGAGAGAGAGAGAGAGAGAGTGAAGAGTTGATAGATTGGGTTTAGTTTTTGAAGAGAACAGACGCAAAATGAATGTCTGTTCTCTAAGGCATTTTGCTTGGTAAAATGAATATGAGCTCTGACAAAAAAATAAGAACGTCTTGTGTTCGTTATCAAAGATTAAAACAAGACATCCTCAAGACGACTCAAGAACGGAGAGAAAGTCAGCTTAACAATCGAGCAAAAAATACCACAGCCCAACACCGATCCAGCACCATGAACTAGAACAGGATAATAACAGAGATGCTGATAGGTACGCGTCCTTCGTCCCGGACTCACAAAAATGTAAAAAAAAAAAAAAATGAAAAAAAAAAAAAAACGCAGTAAAATCATATCAATTCATCTCAGTATTTTTCTTTTTTCTTTCCTCACCATTTAAATCTAACAGTAATACATTTCAATAATTTCTTAGATACGAATTACACTGTATGGGTTACAAGGTAGGAGTTAGAGAGCTTTAGTTGTTTCCTAGATTATAAATAAAGACCAAACGATCTATTAAGAAACTTTATTTGGGACCCATAAATTCCCGGGAACTCATTCAAAACAAATATGTGCGTCCCAGGACGCACTAAATCAAAAAGCTATCAGAATCACTGTACTGATAAGATAAGTACAAGAGGAATATTACACTTTACAGCCGTACTCCTCTAAACTGACCATACCCGCATTTTTCAAACGGATCCCGTCACATTTAGCTATTACGCCATTTTTTAAATGTAACCCGTGATGTTACTATAAGAAAAGGCAAGATCGATAGAGATTTCTTATTTCTAACAGTTTCCTTATAACTTTGGATTGTTTTGTCGGTGAGAGGTTGAAAAACTACAACTAGCGAAATGAATTCAACTGCGAGCTCAATTCATCCGGTTCACCAACTTTGTTGAATTAGCAGGGGGGTCGTTTATTTAATGGATCACCTCACGCTATTAGCAAAGATTAAAATGAGTAAAAAGATGCTGATACATATTTTTATTCCCTTCGGCTAGAAAGACTAAAACCATTTCTAATCCGCTTCACTTCACAAAATATATTTGAAATCATTTGATTATCTCCAAAAATGTTGTTTGGTTGGTTGTTTTTTTTTTTACGGTATGTCAACCTTGTTGGGTTATTTATGCAAAAGCATTGTTTTATTATCTTGATAGAGCTTACTTTTCAAAACTCTTTTTGAACTCATTTTTCTTCTTTTTCATCCATAGATTAGACTGTAACAGGTACTACCACTTCTGGGTAGAGAGGACCTGGGAACAATAAAGGGGTACTCCACACTCCCCAGACCTCCAGAATTGGAATTTCACTATCTAAACTTAATGTCATACCTACAGTGTTGGCCAGAAAGAGACCACTACGCACGAGGAGTTTGTTATTTATAGGATCACCCGAGTTGTCGGTGCTTTGCCAACGGATTCCCTCTAAACGGACGTCATCTATCTCCACAATACCCAATACACTAAGACTCTCAGCTTCCACTTTCTAGCACATATATCATAAAGAGGTGATCGGGCTTGATTTGACCAGCCAATTGATCGAATTGAGCTTCTCCGACAGCCCGTCTAGCCTAAGTAAGAGCCAAAGTAGAGTGTTGCATGTCATGGACTGCTCAGCCAACAGGTTTCCATCCTTAAGCATGTCCGGTCACAACGCACAACCAACAGGTGGCCTCACTGGGGGATTTTACCCATCTGCAGAGGTGCAATCGGTGTATTTTCAAAGCCCCAGTTTACTGTACTAAAAAGCATCAGAGTGCTCTCCAATTAATTAACATCTTTGTACACTTGAATAACAAGGAAGAAAATTACCAGGTATACTATGAGATTGAATGCAGCACTAGATAAGAATTTGACACGTCATATATGGGTGCTTTTGCCAAATACACAACTGCAAATGTTGTGTACACAATTGATCATGACATTCAAGACATGCTTAATGTTATTCTATATAAGATATTTGTTATTAATCAAATTTCATCTATACACATATCGTATACATTGAGTTTCACCCTATACACATATCCCTGAAGGCGATTCCCAATCCATTCATCAAAAAAACAAAAAACACAAAAAAAACTGCACACAACCAAGTCAAATTATTATTTTATTTTTACCTTAAAGTTCTTCTGGTAAGTTCTTTGTTTAAAGAATTAGAACTTGGTATGGTTTTCTCACCGGGATACGATGATCCGTTTGTATCTCAAAATCCCGGAAAAAATTATGACTATCATTCTCCAGGACAGATTATGGTTTGTCCTTAAACCATTTTTCCTTACGGTTAAACTTGTTCAATTATTATTATTATTATTATTACTAGCAAAATAAAAAAACACCCTCCGGGCGATGTAAAAGTACATTCTTGAATCATATTGCCTGAGGGGTGGGAGTTAAAAATTCAATGTCAGCGAGTTTGTACCCTAAGTAAGTAAAATCATCAAATTCATTAAAGGATTAAAAAATAAAACAATTTGAAATGTAAAATTTAAATATGTATTAGAATAAAACAAACTATATACATAGATACATAATACCAGTTATGTATTTATTAAAACTTGCTTTAAAAAACAATGAGGACTGTCTAATGCTGCATGTTCAAATTTTGAGTGTATTTATTCTGTTATGAGGATTTGGGGTAATGTGACGTAAGCAGTAACGTAGTTTTTGTTACAGACAAAGACCGGAAGCGAATCTCCATTATTAATAGATTATTATTATTATGTTGTTGTTTATTAAGAGCTTTTTTGGCACTTCTTATACGATATGGAGTAGTCATATCTAATACAACCATTTGGTACGCAGTTGTATTGTTTCAAGTATTTCTACATATCCACACACAGAGACTATATATATCTGACAAAGTGAATATTGCCGGAAGAAGATTTCGACAAATTGTAATCGTTGCATTGATAGTTAGATTTCTATATCAATATAACATAATAAGCTTAAATGATCCTCCAATTAGAATTGCAATCTGCCCTGGATAACTAATCAATATTAGGATTCGTTTATACAAAGCAGCAACAGAAGTTCAAAAACAATTCTGTACATATGTTATGTGTATGTAAATGGCCAGCATTCAAATTAGCATACATATAATATATAATATATATATATATATATATATATTATATACACAAACACACAACATACATCACACACCACATTATTTATACACACAAAAACCAACACACAAATATACATATATACACACATAACATACATTAATACACACACATACACATACAACATCACACATACACATCACAAAAAACACACACACACACACACACACACAACACATACACATATAACACAAAAACACACATACTCACACACACAAAAAAACACACATACATATATACACTATATACACACAAATACACCCACTAACATAACACAAATACACACACAAAAACACATACATATACACACCACACACTATATACACATAGAAAACACATACATTACATATTACACATAATTATATATAGATATATATTTTAATTTAATAATGACTACCTGTCTTACGATGGATACATTGACGTAATATTCATTGTATACACAGGCGGAGAGGCAAAACTAAATAATTTCCTAACCAATTTAAATAAAATGCACGGCTCCAAGCAACGTTAAATTTTTCAGTTTTTTTATATTGACGAAGTTCTGATTATGATTTGATATAAGTACACCGGAAAATTTTACGTTGGTTTTCTCATATTTTATATATCTATATACCGTCGGATTCGTCATTTTCCACATACATA
>CM042147.1:47149164-47184164 GCA_023376005.1 Doryteuthis pealeii | reverse complement strand
ACAGCAACCAGCAACACTCATAATGAAATAAACAGGCTTATAAAAGAAAAGATTAGCATGAGAACATATAAGACAAGAGACATTACAAACGAGACCACAACATTTATAATAAATACAAATTTGGATAAACATAGAAGACATATATACCACTGATACTGTAAACACACAGCAGAAAGAATTTAGTCCACACATATATAGATTCGCGTAAATGTATTTATAGACTGTAGTAGATAATAAAACATCATATACATATACTATGAATACACAAAGATAAAATGGTGGTCGGTCACACACACAGAGGGCTATTTTTTCCATATCCACCATATATAGGTATAAAACATAATATAGCAGCAATCATAGGAGCTTAGCTATCAAGACCAAAAGTATCCGATGCGAAGAGCACACACAACACACACTCAAAATATTAATTCAATATAAAACATATATACAATATACTTACACACACACAGCGCGAACACATATATTACGTAGATCAAGTAGTCGAATGGAGGCGAGAAACATATATAGAGTAACATATAATATTAGTACTATATTACACACACATATAACACACTATATTTTTATATATATATAGTAATTATATATATTATACACTAACTACACACATATGATATTAATATAAAACATATATATCAATATACTTACAATAACACACACACACTACAACATATATATATATTAAAACATATTAATACCATTTCTTATCACACTAAACAGCAACATAACACACCATATAATATTTAGGAAATTGCATATTAGTGAGAGATTACATATACTATACATTTAAATATACACACACACACACACATCACACATATTAAATATATAAAGGTACTAGCTAAAGTTATTAGGTGTGTTGTATGTATGTATGAACATTAATATACATATAGACTTACACACATCATGTATGACACGACACACACGATATAGAAAACTATTAAAATGAAAACAATATAATAATACTTACATAAACACACACACACCCACATATATATATATTAAATATAATACCGATAATACTTACAACACACACACCACATTATAATAAACATAGTATATAATATATTACTATTAATCAGATTATTAATAATCACACAAACACACATATATTATATATATATATAATAACATATAATACTATACTTACTCAACACACACTACATATATATAATATTAATTAATATTATATATAAAACATATATACATATACATTAACAAATCACACATATATTATATATATTATAACATATATATACATATACTTACACACACACACACACATATATATATATATATATATATAAACATATATATACATCATACTTACACACACACACATATATATATATATATATATATAAACATATATACATATACTTACACACACACACACATTATATAAACATATATATCACTATACACACACACACACACATATAATATATATAATAACTATATATATAACATATATACAATACTTACACACACACACACACATATATATATATATATATAAACATATATACATATACTTACACACACCACACACATATATATATATATATATATAACATATATACATATACTTACAACAACACACACACACATATATATATATATATATATAACATATATACAATATACTTACACACACACACACATATATACACACACACACACACATTATATATATATATATATAACATATATACATATACTTACACACAAACACACACACACTATATATTATATATAAACATATATATATACTTACACACACACAACACACATATATATTAATATATTAAACATATTACATATACTTATATTCACACACACACATATTATATATATATATATATAATAATACTTACACACACACACACACATATATATATATAACACATATATACATATACTTACACACACACACACATATATATAATAATATATATAAACATATAATACATATATACATTATAACACACACACACACACACAATATATAAATATACTAACACACATATATACATATACTTAAACACACACACACATATATATATATATATAAACATATATACATATACTTACACACACACACACATATATATATATATAACATATATACATATACTTACACACACACACACACATATATATATATATAAACATATATAACATATACTTACAACACCACACACCACACATATATATATATATATATAACATATAATACATATACTTACACACACACACACATATATATATATATATATATATAAACATATATCATATACTTACACACACACACACATATATATATATTAAACATATATACATATACTTACACACACACACACACACATATATATATATATAAACATATATACATATATACTTACACACACACACACATATATATATATATATATATATACATATACTACACACACACACACACATAATATATATAAACATATATACATATACTTACACACACACACACACACACATATATACATATACTATACATATATATATATATATATATAACATATATACATACTTACACACACAACACACATATATATATATATATATATATATAAACATATATACATATACTCACAACACACACACACATATATATATATATATAAACATATATACATATACTCACAAACACACACACACATATATATATATATATAAACATATATACATATACTCACAAACACAACACACACATATATATATATATATATAAACATATATACATATACTTACACACACACACACACACATATATATATATTACATATATACATATACTCACACACACACACACACACATATATATATATAAGCATATATACATATACTCACACACGTACACACACACACATATATATATATACATATACTCACACATGCACACACATATATATATATATAATAAACATATACTCATACATATTCATGTATACACACATATATACATAAATACACACATACCTATACATAAATACACACACACACACACACACACACACATGTATAATGCAGAGACATGTGTGTCACATTTTTTATAGCAAGGAATATTCTTGTAATCTCTTGGATATATTTTCATGTCAAAGTCGCTTGCACGAATCTCTTCGATGTCTCGTTCTGTCTAAAAATTCAGTTTTTTCTTGTTATCAACAGTGACCATCAATAGAGACGCATATATTTTGCTCTTTCTTCTTTTCATTTTACTCGATTCATATTTTTACTTCTACACTGAAGTACATACTTACCAATGCATGTCCATTGTGAATGGAGTGTCCCTAGAATTCTTGTCTTTTGCAGAGCAGCCACATTAGACAATGATATACGTGTTATTCATTTATTTTATTTACGTGTAGAATTTTTCTTGTTTGCTTTAAATAAAATTTCACATAAAGAAAATCAAATATTTGTGAATCTTAATACGGATTTTTATAAATCAAACTTAGTTTTTGTTTTTGTTAGAAGAGAATGAGAGCTTTTATCTATTTCTGTTTTGGTGACAAGGTATGTTTTGAGTAAACTATAGATTGGTCTTCCTCAAAGCACAATTTATAAGGTACCTTTTATAGAAAGTTAGAGGGCTTGTGATTAGGATTCCTAGAGGTAGACACAAATAATCTTTATTTTGCAAACCCATAATTGTAAACAATGTATTTTTGATAACGATAGTTGCTAGGATATTTGGCTCCTTCATGTTATCTGTAGACATAAAGATATAACTGTACTTTTCCTTCCTAGCCCAGTGAAAGTGTATGGAAGATGAATCCTCAGATACTAAACTTAAGCCTCAGGTAAACAGCGGAGAATATATATATATATATATATATATAACCCAAATGTCCAGAGAAGAAATCTTCCTTACGACATAGGAGTTTTTTTAAACAACATGTCACAGTTTGAGAGCTCAATGCGTGCTTTATTGTTAGAGTCACAGAGCAAATTTATAATTTTCGCATCTGATAAGTTAGGAGAATTAGACACTTTGTCTAAGGTCCCTGAAATAGACTATAACGCAAAATCTCTAAGTCTTTTGTTACTTCTTTACTTATATATATATATATATATATATATATATATATATATATATATATAGATAGATAGATAGATAGATAGATAAAAGGGTATGAAAACACACAATATTGTTAAAATGAATATATTTTATATCATTTTCATTGCTAATATTTACAATATTTCGATTTATAAAAAAATATCATCATAGCATAATGACAATTTGGCTGGTTTTTAGATCAAATTAATAGTCCCGATTAAAAACATTTACATCTAAAAACAGACCAAATTATTATTATGCTCTGATGATGATTTTTTTATAAATCGAAATATTGTCAATATTAGCAATGAAAATGATATAAAAATATATTCATTTTAACAACATTGTGTGTTTTCATACCCTTTTATCTATACATATACCGTCGGATTCATTTTATTACTCTTAACTCATATATATATATATGGTCATCCGCAGACACCTGTTCGACTTATCAAGTCTCTTCAGTGTGGCTAGACATTTTGTAAGCTACCTACAACCGGAATTGAACTCCGGTCGGTTGGGTGTCAGTCCGGCACCTTAACCATTAGGCTGTCTTCACTTACAGAATGGGAAGGGGATTTTAACTGTTTTAATGCACACCTCGCTTTGTGTGTAAAGGCCGTCACGGAGTGTTCCATTCCTTATAGAGAAGAGCGTTGCGTTTACACGCACACACACACACATATATATATATATATATATATATATATATATATATATACCAACATATAAGCAGGATGTGACCCAAGGTCAATTTATCAAGCAGAGGTTAACAGGTTTGAATTCAATGTTTGGTCTCCTAGACTGGTTAACAACCCAAGGTTAAATAGTCCACTTTTTCCTATTATTAACCCATAGCTAGAGGGAAAATAGTAGGATGCATACTTTCACAAGTATATCAGTGCTACGTATAATGCTAATAGCCTCGTTCAGGATTTGAACCCAGGTCGAAGAGTCCATTTCCTACGACTGTAACCATTACACAACACGCCTTTAATGGAGAATATACAAAGGATGTGCCGGTTATCCTTGTGTTAGTACATCAGAAAGTGTTGTTTAATACACTAATCTACCGGCGCAAGGATAGAATTAAATTTGGATTGTTTCCATGTCTGGTAGCATTCATAATGCATGAGGAGACAAACATCTACGGTTTTTTACTACATTAGATTTACACTAATGTTGCACAACATAATCTATGTGTACATGATACTGAAAAAATGTCTACCTAATTAAAGTTAGTATAGTCATCGGATTGGCCTAAAGTCGGTATCAGCCAGATAGCGAGGGAATCTACCCCCTGTTCACTTGCGCCAGACCAATGAGATTGTTACTTTAGCATCTGAGGTGAAGCGCCACACCTACCATCAGCTCCTCACTTTACCGCACAGACCCTGTACTATAAATACGCTGAGTTGGCAAGGGCCGGTATCGAACCAGAAACCTTGCGATTCCTAGTCAAGTATTCTACCAACTGAGTAATCCGGCAGTATTGCAGTAAATAGAAAAACACTAAGTATTCCAAAAATATAAATCTATTTTTGATGGTTAAGTCGACGTTATAACGTTTCGGTTTTAGCAAACCTTGTAATGAAAATAATGCTGTTTGAGTAGGGGTGGGTGACTTCCGAAAGACAGGAGAATAGTAGTCTATTACAACTAGTATGTCAACTAATAGTATCTCGTTTTTCGTAAGTCCACCACTCATACAACATTCTTTTCATCTCAAGTCCCGATAGGTTTCCTAAAACCAGAACGTTATAACGTCGACTACACCATCAAGAATAAATAATCTTTTGGAATACTTCATGTTTTTCTATTTTCTACATAATACGCCTTATACAACGTCACACGTTGCAGTGGTGTTTATGTTACAATTCATATGGTGTCATATATTGTTGACAGACCCTGTAGTTAGTTTGAAATAGGTTCGTTGGAGTTTAAAACGTAGGTGGTAGATTTTTGTTGGGTGACCCCAACAGACCCCCAGAGAGGTGGGAATCTCGCGCGCCATGAGAAAAACCTGACTAGTTAAATTGAGATTCAGCCCGGCCGTCAAATGCGCTGGGGTGTGCTGTGATGCCGGTCTTCCCGCGCGTTGATATGGTCTAGACTAAATAAAGAAGCTTGATCAAGAAATAAAAGTCGTGTAGTTTATTCAATTAATTGCAATGACTGAAATAACCCAACGGAAGCCCTTAAAAGAAGCAGTTAGAAGAACCCAACAAGATGTATTTGGTCGTCTGTAGTCAAGTAATTGAATTTAAATACAACACATTTTTTGATAAAAAACAGAGCGAAAATATTTTCCTTTTCATGTAGTTTGTTTTTTATTGTAGGGTGTCAGCTAGCCGTTGCTATAGACAATGGCATAACGTAAAGCGGTTATGTGATGTGATGTGGTTACGGGGAATGTCCTCCCTATCCTCAGAGTTAAAGTGGGGAGGTGGCAGATCATCGAAAAACATCTGCAGAAATGTTGTGACTGAATTTATCCAATACAACTATGAAAATTCAGAAAAAAAGTTTATTACTTTCTGTACTGGAATATAAATAACACGCAGTTACTCGAATGGTATTTATTCAACTACAAATAATTTCGGTCATTCCTATTTTTATGTGTTCCGTTGGGGAAATCTTACAATCTATGTGGTGTCATAAATTGTTGACAGACCCTGTAGTTAGTTTGAAATAGGTTCGTTGGAGTTAAAAGCATAGGTGGGTAGATTTCCGTTGGATGATCCCAACTGACCCCTAGAGGCGCGAATCCCGCACGTCATGTGATTAGTTAGTTTAGAAAATTAATTTCAACCTGACGTTGGAGCAGAGAGCACCTGCCGCTCTCTGCCGGGGTTGAAATCTTATCCGCGTGGAAGAATGGGGTAAATAAAAACTTGATCAAGAAAATAAAAGTCTTGTAGTTCATTTAATTACTGAAGTTAGCCCTTTGAAGAAGCAGCTAGAAGAGCATAGCAACCAAATGACAAGATGATGGCCAAAGAAGTAGAAGAAGAAACATGGCGATAAGAAGTAGTAAAGAAAAAAATGAAGTAACTGTAAGTCTCTACTCTGTGTCTGTCTCTCTCTAATATCTCTATCACCGAGAACTCTCTGAAGTCGCTCTCTCACCTATATACCCAATGTGGCTATACAACATTTAAACTCAGTAACAAAAATAACAACAGGGGAATTCTTAAAATCTAAAGATAAAGTTATATTTATACTATATTATACACATTAGAAACTTAAGAAACTACACACAAAAAGCATGTATATAAACATACTGTACATGATTCCTTAACCTTTAGACATAAAATAACCCAGATGGGTTGACATGCCATTAAAGTTCTATAATTAATTTAAGAAAAACATTTTTTTTTTAATTTTTTAACAATGTTTTTGTTGCTGCAAGCTATGAAATTTAAGTGCTGTCCTAATTCAATCCCCCCCTCAGAAATTGAAGGCTAATCCATTTACAAGGCAGATAGTTATAAATTATTAATGACTTGTGCCCAGTGGCTTGTCAAAAACAAGAAACAATCAAAGAACTCCTCCATTTATTAATTACCTATCTTTACATATATAAATGGAGGCGCGTGGGTTAGTGGTTAGAGTCGTGGAAAATGAGTGGTGACTGAGCTTCTGTTGCTTACATTGATCATGAAAATACAGTGTGTGAAAGTCTTTAACCTAGAAAATAACAAAAATCGATTATTGGGATTTTTCAGACTATTGTTCTCGTCTTTATTATCATATACATAACACCGTCGTAATCGGGAGCCTTCACAGAACATGGAACAGAACCCTTTATTCAATTCACCGCGTTTGACTGTTCTTATTCTGCGAACCATTACCGGGCATACGTTTTAAGTATTCTATGTAATTATCATCCTTGGCCAGAATTGAACCTGCAAGCTACACATGATTGTCACTGATACCTGTATATACGCAACCGTTGTATCCGTTGCGCCAGATGTCTAAATGGACACATGGAGCAACATTGAATACATGGTACAAATAACAATAAAGATGAGGACAATAGTACGAAAAATCGAAATAATACAACTAATCAATCTTCATCTAAAAAATTCAGACATATAAAAATCGATTATTGTACCCAAATATTTATTTCTCCTTTGCCCGAATAAAGGTTCTTATACTTTACAAAACCACGGATGTTGGTTTATACTCAGTATAAGATCCGCCAAATCACCACTCCTATTTATAAACTTTCTCAACATTGTTAGATTTGGCCAATGAGAAACGCGTAAAGAATGTATTTAAGATCGTTTGTTACTGTTCTGAAATCAATTTCTAATTGTACTTTGTCAGAGCAAGACCTACAGACTAAGATTACAAGGAGATATATTCATTCTATACTTTTTCTAACTAGGATTTCAAGGAACATTCAGACTAAGATTATAAGGAGAACTACTTATACTACACTCTGTTCTTCTTAGAATTTAAACGAACAATACAGACTAGGCTTTCAAAGAGAACTAGGGATACTACCCTTTTTTTTCCTTAGGATTTCGAGAAAAACTACAAGACGAGGATTCCAAGGATTAACCCTAACTCAATACCGATTGGATTTTCCAAGAGAAGAACTAAATGCCAAAGATGGGAACCATAATTTTAACATCGGAGTTACAATTGTTATGTTTGAAAATAATAAAGACAATGAGAAATTACTATATGAATGTACATAACATACACACACCAGTAGAGAAGCGGTATAAACATTCGACAGAGAGGGTGTCATTTAGAGACAATTATATTCATCATTTTATCTTCAAAATCACTTATAATTTTAGAACGAAACATGTATCAATCACATTTAAATACATGACATTTTAGTAATCTCCCATTTAATACACCCACATATTTATATACATAACTGTGTGTGTGTGTATGTGTATATTTTAAACATCAATGAATCGTACGGTATTATATCGTCATTGGAAGTACTGATTTCTATGGGTAATCATAACTACATTTACAATCTAATGTCTTACGTTTATGGTTTGGAGGCGGATAAAACTATAAACCCTGACTATTCCTAGAGATGATAACGTTTAATTATATACCTGACTTAAATATGAAAACAAAGTTTTACAAGTATGGAAGAATACTTTCTCAGTGGACGTACAATAAATATTACACTGTAGGTTTATTTCACGTATATCTTATTAAAGCGACACCTAAACAATTATAGAGCGTCGCCGATTTTCTATCAAGATTCTCAGTAAAGAAAGTTTGTTCTTGAAGCCATAACCAGCTCGCTTAATCCTATGAATGGCTTCAAATTTCGTTTATGTTCTGACCTTTCACAAGTCACAGAGAAACGTGGGAGATACGACGTGGATAGCCTAAATGAGAGTAATAGTTTATGACAGGAAAAAATAGGCGGTTATTTCTGAAACACGATGGCAACCGATGCTGATAATGATGAATCAGAGTGAACGAGATATATCAGAAAAGTTCCAGGACTTGTGCCACTAAAAAATTATTTCTAATCAAATGTACAAACTACAAGTTATCCCCTTCAAAGTAATCCCCCTGGAGTCTAATGCACTTTCCATCCTTCTCTGTCTCGCTTGCATGCACTCCTGGAAAAATTCTTCCGGGATTCTCTGTAGCTCTGTCGTCACGGCCTTTTTCATGTCTTGCCATTCCCAAAACGGGTTCCTTTGATGGCCCCCTTGAGCTTGAGAAGAGGTCTTTTTTAAGTAGAGATTATTAATGGGGCATCCTGTAAGGATCCAACTCTTGATTCAGTTTAACTTTTTTACCTCAACCCAGGCGGTGCCGAGTAGTCGCTTCTAGTGAATTAATAAAATACACAATCATTTTAAACAGTAAGTATTTCATACATAGTTGCAATATGTTTAAATGTTTTAATTTCTCAGTCATCTATTCTATATATATATAAAGTGCAGTTGTGTTTATATGTATATCCGGAGGAAACTTTGAAAATAAAACAATTAACGACAAAGTAAATATATATATATATATATATATATATATATATATATATATATATATATACAGGGTTTGATTTCTGAGCAAAAATAATAGAGATTTGATTTATATTTAAGATATTGACAAAAGCAGGCCTAATCAATCACATGAAATCACATGAGCAACCCGACTACAATTGTTGTCTCTCACATGCCACACTCACGACATGATTCCAACGTGAGAACTTTTTATATTCCTGATGCAGAAAAGTGTACCGAACAGCTGGTGGTCTCAAGCGTCACAAGAGAGTTCACAGTGATGTGTATACAACGCCTGTCGACTCAGTCATCATTATGAGCGTCAGATATGTTCTAAGTTATGCATGTCGCTTACAGGATTGAAAAGTGATGAACGAGCTCACAAACGGACAATGAATGAAGGAGTGGCAGTCACCTTACAAGATGCTGCAATCAATATATAACGCATAGTGAGAATCGTAGTATTGATCTATAACAATAGTTTGTAAAATATTGCACAGCGATGAGACACTGGATTTGTCTGGTCGCCACTCCTTTTTATATAAGCAATATTTTCCAATTTCTAGACTGATAGCCTGAACAAAAGGGCTCTGCGACTTTGACTTTTATGTCAAACTGAATTTTCTATCATCTAATTTTATTTTGCGTTAAGCAAATCTGATTTGAAGTTACACCAAACAGGATGCAATTATTTCGTCTGTCTATTGTATTTAGATCTGTATTAGGTTGAAAGAAAGTAGATAACGCTAAAACGAGATCGATATGCAGAGAGTAAATGCAAGAGAGAGAGGGAGAGAGAAGAGAATAGTAGAAATTGCAAAATGATAGGGATGGAAGAAGAGAGAAAGAGAAAGGGAGATAAGAGAGAAAGTAATGATAGAAAGAAAGAACGAGGAAAGAATGAAGTGTTATTAAGAGGGAGAGGGGGGAGAAAATATAGAGAGAGTGAGAAAGTAAGAAAGATAGGATGAAAAAATGATAGAAGAAAAAATGAATTGTTATTAAGAGAGAGAGAGAGAGAGAGGGGGGGAGAGAGAGGGAGAGAGAGAGAGAGAGTTGGGGAAAGATAGAGAGAAAGGAGGGGTCAGAGTGAGGAAAGAAAGGATAGAAAGAAATAATAAGGAAAGAATAAATAGGTACGAGGGGAGAGAGAAAGAGAAAGACAGAAAGATAGACAGTAGAGAAATAGAGAGCGTGAAGGAATAAGAGAAAGAGTTTCTTCGAAGTCATTTATATCTTCTGAAGCGTATGATAGCGTATATATGTGTTTGTAAAAGTCTGTCTTTATTGACATACACTAAGTTTAGTTTATTCTAGTTTATGGCTAAAGTAGAAGCCAACAAATATTGTAATGGTGATTATATATATATACATATATATGTGTGTGAAGAGAAAAATGGAAGTGAATCCGACAATATGTAATATAGTGAAAAAATGAAAAAAAAGACCAGGTTCATAAACATCACTCATTTTATGACCTGTTTTTTCAATTTTTCACTATACATATATATATATATATATATATATATATATATATAAGTTAAGAGAAAGGAAATGAATCCGACGGTATGAGTATAGATAAAAGGATATGAAAACAACACAATATGCTGTTAAAGTGAAAAGATTTTATATCATATTCATAGCTAATATTGAACAATACTCCGCTATTGATAAGTCTGGAGTATAAACAATCTCTGAAGATGATTTTTATAAATCTGTTCAATATTAGATGATCTTTTCACTTCAACAGCATATTGTGTTGTTTTCATATCCTTTTATCTATACTCATATATCAGTCTGTAGAGCAACAGCCGAGGTATCGTAAGGTTCCGGGTTCTATACCCCGTCCCCGCCAAAGCAGCGTATGAGTAGCACATATTGGGTAATCTAGTCTGCAGAACTGATAGTATATTTTTGATAGCAATTGAGGTAAAAAAAATATATATATTTTTGGTGTAGGGGGTACAACAATAAAACTTTTCCAAACACAGTTCATATCTACTATTTAAAGGTTGTCGGAACAGTACGTCGGAACGCTTTTTTTTTGTAAGTTCCGGAAGATTTACTCATTCTTTCGATGGTCAATAAATAAAAATGATGCAAAAGATATAATAGATAACACTGGTTTACAAAGAAATCGAGGCAAGTACAAAAATACTTGGTTAAGAATTTAGCAAGTTCAATATTCAAAACAGAAAAGCTTAAATGAAATATTATAACTAGAATCCAAATTGAAAATATGTCCCCATCACCACCAACACATCCGATATGCTGTTTTTTACTAAATAAGTAAACTGTAATAATGATAACATTTTAAAATATGGAAATTTATTTCCTCAACAAAGACAAATTTTGGAAAAAAGGTTAAAAACTTTCACCACATGGGAGATGTTACAGTTTCAAAATCGACCCTATAGCTGAATTCTCTGAAGCAATCCGATTACACTGGTTACAAGAAATTGAGGCAAGCCCAAAAATAGCTGTTTTAACCTAATTTGAGGGTGCTAAATTCAGATTTGAAATCCATTTTTTTCTCATCACCTCTAGTTTTTTAGATATGCATACTGTACATTTTGAACACATACAGTTCATAAAGGCGTATATGCATTCAGGGTTAATTTCTAATATTGTGTGACTTATGTCTTCTTTTTTAGTTATTATGCAATAAATGTAAGTGATAGCATTACATTATATATATATATATAGCTATATATCAAGACGGATTTTGGCAGTTAAGAGTAGTGAACACGTCACAATCAACAGCCAGTAGTGCACTGGCAGCAGGAGGTTCATCACCATTACTCCCAAGTCAACTTTGACCCGGAGTTCTAGTACCTGTTAGGGTCCCATCTATAGGTTAAATGGAAAAAAATGAGTTTTAAAAAATTGAGTACCAATCAAGAACGAATAAAAACAACTTGGGCATAAAATAACACAACGAGGATTGATATACCATAAAACCAACCAGCCAACTAACGTCGTTCACAGTAATACCAAGATAGATCAGTCGATACTTTTAAATTGTTAATTCTTGCAATACTACTAATCATAATATTGGAATTATAGCCAAAGTTATTTTATTCTATATCCTTCTCTTTAAGTTGAAATATCTAAAATCATTTTGTTCCTAAGTTTGTCTTTTTTATTGCACTAGAAATTTACGGTATATTATGACGGATCATAAATGAGATATCGTTATTATGAATAATGTCACTCTCTGTCGACATCAGTGTCGGAATAAAATGATTCATTCTCTTGTTTGAATGAAAATTGCATGTAAATTCTGTTTAAAAGTAGTTAGTTGGGTAGAAAGCTTTGGACGTTGTACATTTCAGAACATGTGTCGAATTTCCCGCTAATCTTGTAAGCTGTCAACTTCAAAATCATGTTATGAAAATAATCTCTCGGCTTGTAATTCAAGCGAACAAGAATTCAATATGTAACAGCCTCGGTTTGAGAAAATATTCTCGGAATTTGATAAGTCGCAGTTAGTAATGTCAAGAATGACTGATATTCTTTCTTTCTTTCCTTTTTTTTTCTTCTTCTTCTTCGGTTTATAATAATAAATCAATTCAGAGTGAATATTGGTTTGTTTTCGGTTATTTTAAGATTCTGATATTTAATATTCTGAAATATTGCGAATTTTTTATTATACGTTTTCATTTGTGTTTTTTAATATCTTTTTTATGCTTTTGCTACGACGTAAATGCAACTAGCATTTCAGGCGTTAAAATTAACAAATCCAAATATAAATTAGGAGGTATAATTCGGTGGGACATGAACTCCACTTGACAGCTTGTCTTTCATTTAGAAGGTTGTAATATTAAGCTTCAATAACATTTTAAAGGCAATTAGTAATTTCATTGGTTAATGTTGTGTTTGTTCCACGGTCTATTTTTATAATACCGATTAATAGAAATCTTAATGCTATTATAAATTTGACAAGAGGAAATAATACTTTATATTTAATAGTTATCTTTTATGAATCTTTGTCATGACTGGAGTAAAAGCGATTCAGGCTGAACTATATATATGTTTTTATTTGTAAATTGAATTGTACATTGCCTTATTTTTACATTATTATAAAACTAGGAAGAATATGCGCCCTCCGTAGATATTTATGTTTCTTGTAAAATACATCTATAAGATGATTGAGCGTTGTTATATCCTTGGGATCATTGGAAATTTCTGGTCTTTCAACAACAGATTTCCTCGCCCAGGGGACCAATCGGGGTTGATCAAATCCCGACCCTTCCCTCTCGGCACATGACCTCGCCTCTTGATGACCATAGTTTTATTGTACTGGTCACCTGACCTCCAGCCAATGGCAATAGAACTCTCCTTATTTATATTACATTCATTTTATTACTCGAGTTTCGTCTTACTATCAGGAAGAACGGTTGTTGTAAGTTTTTTTCCCCCCCCCCTCTTTGTTGAATTTTTAAAATTTTACCATTTAAAAAAAAAAATTTTTTTATAAATTTTAAATTTAAAAAAAAATTCTATTTATTTATTTCCTTATCTACCAGAGAGGTGTTTTCCCTGCCCAATTTTTCTTTTTACTGTATTTTTTTCTCAACAAACCCATTATATTTACTACAAATTAAAAAAAAAAGGAAAAAAATTCCGACTATTAAATGTTTTAATGTAATGTGATATAATGAATATGTAAATACCTTGGTACCCCTTCAATATAATCTGATTGGACAGTGTCATGTATAAATAGTCGACACTGTGTTGGTCCTATACCTAATGCCTACAACCCGGCCTTCGGGACGGGGGTCCAGTGTGCTTCGGCGACTGGACCGGTGAGATGGTAAATTACTAGCGTCGATCCCAGAGGGCCATCCCTCCAGGCAATACCTGCCCCCTTGATTTAAAGGGGCAGGGCTGGGTTTATTGCCCAGCGCTTGAGGCGCCCCCCTTGAGGGGGAATACTGACGGGATCGACGCAATTTTTCTACCCGCCACCCATGAGTCTTGGCTTGTGGGTGGTCCCACATAAATAGGGCCTTCGTGCCTGACTCGGTACGAGTGGGGTACTGGGAAAATAAACCTAATGCCTACAAGCTAAAATTACTCGCTAGACGACACCACGACAGACGGATTGCTATTCGACATACCAATTACTACTGCGATAATATACCAAATACCAACTTCAGAATATATCCCCTAACCCGGATATATCATAATGAAATATATCAAATTAGATATACTAACGGAATTAGATAAGAATGCATATAAAAAGAGTACATTCTTTTATTTATAATTTAATTGGTTTCTACATAAAATCATTCGTAGGATTGATACGTTGGAGAAGAAAAAAATAATATTAGAGATCAATAACACCACGTAATTATTTATTAAACCTGGATTTCTTAAAACCAATATGCAAATTAACCACACCATATATTATGAAAACCTTCAATATGTAGTGATACATAAGACACATTGCAGGATTTTAAACGTCCTAATAACCCGGCATTCGGGTGGGGGGCAAGTGGCTTCGGCCTCTGGACTATTAGTAAAATTAACGGCGTGATCCCAGGTAACACCTGCCTTCTTAAAGGGGAAGGGCTGGGTTTAAAGCCCAGTGCATGAGGTTAGCCCCTTGAAGGGGAATGCCGACGGGATCTACGCAGTTTTGTGTCTTCCATCACATGAGCTTCGATTCGTGGGTGGTCCCACATTAAACGACCTTTTGTCATACCCGAATGTGTGGGATGCGAGGTAAATACACTAATAACTTGAGCTGTTTTGGGGTAATGACGTTGACTACAGATTAAATACTCATTGATAAACTTATACAATTCTTGAGTGTATTGTGACATAAATAATGGCAGTTTCGATTACCGTCAGACACCGCATCTCAATTATGATAAGATATTGTGCTAAAATCGCAATGTAGGACCGTTCCAATATGGTTATCGTCGAAGCAAATGGACTCATCTTTGATCTTTTACTCATACACATTTTCAATGTCCTGAAGGTTTTATTAAAAAAAACCCGAAATACTTAAGTATCGACATAAATAATTTCCACCGTTCATGACATGCTGTGTTTGTTTTCTTTAAACAAACTTCTCAATATATATATATATATATATATATATATATACATAGACTACCTCGTAACGAACCGTTTATCGCGAAAGACAAATACGTGTAATCGACTGCAATTAATCAATATCTTGATTAATCCAGTGGATTTAACCCTGAAGATCCTTATGGTGAAACTCGAGTAGGTTATCACTTGTACCTGTATTACAATAAATTTGCTCTACTAACGTATTGAGCACTTTTTATTTGTTATATCGCTGTCTTACCTTTCTGAATTTTGCATCAACTAACCATTGTGACCATATTCACCGGTAAGTCACCTTTTCCATGATACACCCATATATATATATATATATATATATATATATATATATATATATATGAGGTTATTCTGAAAAGCTTGCTTAATCTGCTCATACATATCAATACGTATTAACGAAGTTTATATTAAGGACATCATCATGTTACTCTAACTGCACGAATATGAAAATCTCACATGACAATATTTCGCCAACCGTCTTTATCATTAATTGTCCTCAATAAGTCCTCTGGGAAGCATCTAGTATCCAGGCAGAGCTGGTCTATGTAGGTATTTGCTGGATGGCCAGTAATGGCATATCCTTGTGGTGGTTTCCAAAGGAAGGACATCGCTTATGAGTTCTCCTTGCTTCACCAGCAGTGTCCACCAGGTCTTATTAGTCTCACCCGATGTTTTGTGTGATAGGTGGTAAGTGGCCTTGCAGCTGCTTCTTTATGCAGTGTTGTTTTCATGATTGTTTTAAGAGCACTCATAGCATTCTTGAACAGATCCCATCTAGCTTATTCTCTAGGTGCTTCGTTAGGATCCAAGGTATGCAGCCATACAGTAGCACTGATACTGCTACGGTTTGCAAGAATTATATCAACTGTATGTCAATGTAGATACCTACTTATTTCTCACTTGCAGTAAGGTTTGCCTTTATAATCTATCCAAACTTGTTAAAATTAAACAGGACCTGCTGTCGGCATCGATTACGTGTGTTCAAGCAATATTTGATCTACCAGACAATGCACCATTTTTTCGTTGTCTCTTATCTCTAGGTCTCTATCAAACACCATTGTTCAGTTGACTGTTCTTAACATAGATTTAATTCCCATTCGACACGACTGTTAGTTCTTCTTCATATCAACTGCTTTTACGGTCACGCTTCAAGTCAGGTCTCCTCTCAACTTACAGTCTTGTGCCTCGAGATAAAAATCCCGCACTTTCATAATGAATATCAAGTCAGGCTTGCGGCCATGTTCTCTCTGGACTGCGTCCAATCATTGTTCAGTTCAGTTGATGGCGTGTGTGATTGTTGAGGAGAGATAGTGTAAGTGGACATTGTCCTCACTTGAGTAATATGATTCTTGATACACGTTTTATTATCATGCCTCGAAGATAAGACAGACGTTAAGTTGTCTATGAAGAAAGCCTACAGCAGTATCAACTGTCAGATTGTCTCGAAGAAATCAACGCTTAAAGTCTTTAATATATAGGCCGACAGGTTAGAACGTTTCTATGGCATTATACATATATATATATATATATATATATATATATATATGGAAAGGTGGGGTGATGCAGACAGAGTTATGTCTAGTGTAGTATTATAGCACAAACACACATATAATATATATATATATATATATATATGAAAGTTTTCATAGCGGTTTTATGATTTAGAAATTGGCTTCTATATATTTACTTCATAGTTTGTTTGATGTGCAGTGGGATTTTTTCCCAAACCCCATATATATATATATATATATATATATATATATATATATATATATAATCTTTTTATATGCATTTTATATTTGATCAGACAAACTGTACTCACACATACCTCCATGTATATATAATATCTCTTCAAATATTCATATAATAGATTTTCTATCATATATATATATATATATATATATATAGGGTGTTCGGGATAAATTTGACAGTTTCATAAGGAAAAAGAAAAAGTGCTCGGTAACTACAAAATGTAATGGATTGTAAAGAAATTCAACAGGCACGGAAATTACACTACTTTTAATAAGTTCCACTCAAAATAACCACCATTAGCGTTGTTTACAGGCTCAATCCTACTCCAGAACCTGGAGGAAGTCGATGTTACAGTTATCCTGAGAAAGGTCTCAAAATCTACCCTAATTCTGTCGATTAACTGGTCTTTTTGTAGTACTGGCACGACGGTTGGTGTCTTTTTCAACAGCGCCAAATACATAATAATCTATGGGGTTAAGACGGGGAAGTTCGGAGACCAAACATAATCCGCCCCGCTCACATAATCAATTCAAGAGATCTCAATAAAATTAAAGGCACCGACATTCAGAACAGACTATGAATAGCTTAGACGTAATCTCCAATAATATAAGTCACAAAAGTGATGGATGGAATCGAGTAAATTGTCTATGTAGAAAACGTACACATGAAAAGATAGCATTCGAATAAAAATCAGATATTAACAGGTTTTAAAATTCATATAAATCAGTACTATCGATCAAAAGAACTTCTCATTGGAAAACAAAAGTATACTCAAGCTTCAAAATGCGGATGTTTGAATTAATCATATATAAAATATTTGGATGTGGAAAAAACCCAAAATTTTAGTTATGCGTTGCACAACACTGGGAATGAAATAGAGTTTGGTTTGGTTTGGTTGGTTTTGTTTTACGGCATATCAACCTCAGTGGGTCATTTAATGCCGATATAGTTTTGAAATAAATCAATTCTTAATGGATAATACAATTTTTTTATAAATACATTTTTCTATTTAACCAGTAGATGGGACCCTAACAGGTACTACCACTCCGGGTCAGAGTGGACCAGGGAGCAATGGTGATGAATGGGGTGCTCCACATTCCCCAAACCTCCAAAACTGGAACCTCACCATCAGATAGAGTTTAACGTCATTCCCATGACATGTAGACCCGCAGCCACCGCCTTCTAGCACCCATATGATAAAAATGGGTTGGGCTTGCCATAAGCGCAATAGGGTTGGGAAAATCATATAGGTGCTAGGGCTTGATGTGACCAGCTGATTGATCGGAGGGGGCCTCTCCGACCGCCCGTCTAGCCCAAGATAGGACCAAAGTGGAGTATTGCATGTCATGAATTGCTCATCCACCTGGGCTCTATCCTTAAGCATCACGGGTCGCCACCTACGGCCAACAGTTGGCCCCATTGGGGAGTCTTACCCCTCTGCATAGGTGCAGTCGGTGCATTCTAACGCCCCAGCCGACAGGGCGGAAATAGAATTTGGGATGACGTGCGAAAGCCGGACTTATTGACTTTTGATTGGTTGAAAAGTCCCATCATCCTTAAGAGGAAAAGGAGATAGTAAGAGGAGATAGTTGGATAGAAGGATGAGTGTTCTCCAAAGCATTTTTACTTGGGTTTAAAATAAAATTTCATAAATTTTATTTTAAACCCAATGTGAAAAAAAAACACTATTGTATTCGTTATCAAGAACTGTTATCGGGCGTCAACCCGACAACAGATTTAGAATAGCAGATACCCCGATCCTAGAATAACAGATACCACAGATTCAGATAAATATAGAAATTATATACCCCCTCATATCGAAATTAACTGACCTTACAAACACATACTCCAAATAGATCATGCCAAGTCATATATTCTATTTAATTTGGAGGCGCGGGTATAATGTTTAGAGTCATAGGAAATGGACTCGTCGACCCGAGTTCAATTCCTGGACGAAGCTGTTTGAATTTCACATAGCGCTATTACCCTTGGGAAAGGTATGAACCCAGTTCTCCCTCCATCTATGGGTAAATAGTAGGACAGACTAGGCTCTTTAACTTTGGTTAGGTAAACAGTCAAGGAGAAGGAAATCTCTGAATTCAAACCTGTTAAACGCAGCCATAAAATTGACGTTGTGTCATATCCTGCTCGTGCGGAGGGGTTGGTAAGTATATATATTCAATTTAATTACTAATGTCATTTATAATATACTTCAGATAGATCCCACTGTATAAGACCCAGAGTTAATTTTTAATTATTTTTACATACCAATTTGACGCAAAACTCTCTATGATACCTGCAAAGTAATTGAGGATCGGATAGTGTATTAAGAGTACTAACAATGTTACAATGTTAGAAACTGCACAAATATCCAAGTAAAGTTTTGTCATTTAGAACAGACTTTGAGAAACTCGATTTCCAAGACAAACAAACAAAAGAAAAAAAATCTGACGTACAGATGCAAATAATTATAATGAAGTCTCCAAGGTAAACGCTTTAAGGAAAGAAACGTTTAATGTCTTCTTTACTTTCAATAACGTATATGTAAATTTTAAATCAATATTTATGCAGACATCTATTTGTTTCTCCTCCTTCCCATCCTCCACACTCTCACTCTCTAAACATGAATATACAAGAATGTGGATCAATGACAGCGAAGGTTGACAAGTAGTTATAAGTTGGAATATGATCTGTTATTTACAGTGTATTATATTCAATGTGATTCATAATCACCATGGAAATGAAAACATTCACAAGGTATCTGCATCTTTATGGCGAAATATACATCGAGATCAATTTTCGATTGGATTTTTCTGTTTCCATTATGGTGTCATATCGGCTCCGTACTGATTTGATATCAGTGATCTGATTTTTTAGAGGACTCCTATATATTTTGATATTTTGTACCATCGGTAGAGCGTTCGGCTAGAAACCACAAGGTTCCTAGTTCGATACTGGTCCCCGTCAACTCTATGAGTAGCACAGGGATCTGAGCGGTAAAGTAAGGAGCTGATGGTAGGTGTGGCTCTCCACCTCAGATGCTAAAAACAATCTCCTTGGTCTAGCGCTATTGAAAAGGGGATAGACTCCCTCGCTGACTGGCTGATCATTTTATAAGTGGAGTTAAACAGATTTGAATTCAGAATGTCCCTTCTCCTATACTGGTTGCCTAAACAAGTTTAAAGAGTCCAGTCTGTCCTACTATTTACCCATAGCTGGAGGGAGAGTAGTGGGATGTATGCACTTTCTCTGGTTATTAGCGCAATGCGAAATACAAACAGCTTCGTCCAGCATTTCCTACGACTCTAGTCATTACATCATGCGCCTTCAACATAGAATTTCTATAAACCGTATCCAGAAATTAATTGCTTCATTATATATATATATATATATATATATATATATATATATATATATATAAGAAGCGAGTGGTGTAATGGTTAAACTCATGGGAAATGGCCTCGTCACTCCGAGTTCAATTCCTAGATGTGGTAATTGCATTTCACTTAGCACTAATACCCTTGGGAAAGGTATGAATCCTACTCTCCCTCCATCTATGGGTAAATAGTATGTCAGACTGTGCTCTCTATCCTTGGTTAGGCAACCAGTCAAGGAGAAGGAAAACTCCAAATTCAAACCTGTTGAACTCCGCTTTAGAAATTGACCTTGTCTCACATTCTGCTCGTGCGGAGGGGTGATATATATATATATATATATAATAGATAGATAGTCAATAATGAAATCTGAAGACTATCTACAACTCTCAGTCCAAAATCTTGATCTAGGTCGGTGACTTACATTCCGGCAAGATAAAATCCCAAATATAAATCAGTGTAAATAAGTGACTGCCTGGCTTCGGAAATACAAGATTACAGTTCTGTCAAGACGTTCAATGAATCTTGACTTGAATCCTATTAACAATCTTTGGCAAGAATTTCAAAGTTCAAATAAATGGTAGATCACCAAAAAATTTTCAGGAATTAGAACCATTGAAGAATATTTGAAAACCCCAGAAAAGCCACGTTCAAATCTCGTCAAAAACGTTAGTCCTAATGATGGAAAGCCATGTTATTGACAATGAATATAAAAAATGTTCTGTTTTGTATACTGAACGAATAATTTCGTATTTTCCTATTTTGCATAATCCCCTGTCAAATTTGTTGTATTTAACCTACTTTTTTGTGTTTATATACATATACAAACACTGAATTCGTGTGGGCATTAGATTTTAGGAAATGCATAAAAATATTTAAAATTGATGGGTCTACGAATAATTTCGTCTTTGACTATATGTATGCATAAGTGAGTGAATGTACATTGAGCTCTCCTGTCTCAATATAAGAATCTATTCAACAATCGAAATCTGTTGATATTAATCATACACACAGATATATATATAGTAGCCTGTTTAGCTCAGCCAGTAGAGTTTCTAGCTGGGAATCTCAAGATTCCTAGTTTGATACCAGCCTTCGCCAACTCGGTGTATGAGCAGTACAGGATATTTGCGGTAAAGCGAGGAACTGATCGTAGGTGTGACGCATCACCTTACGCTAAAAAAACACAACCTTCTTGGTCTAGCGCTAGTGAAAAGGGGAAAATCGGAATCGCAAGATTCTTGATTCAATACCGGTCACCACCAACTCAGCGCATGGTAGCACATATTGAGTAATCTGATCCCGGCGGTAAAGGGGGTAACAACAGCAATCTCTCCGATCTAGCGCTAGCGAGTGTATGTGTACGTATATGTAGCTGTTAAGGGATAAAAGGCAACACAATACACACACACACACAAATATTGGTTTGGAGGTTGATTTTGAAGGCTATCACAATGCAGGTGTAAAGAAAAAATATTATGGTAACAATGTGTTGTGTGTTAACCTGTATTTTATTCTAGAATTTTCGAGATAAAATCTTTTTTTCAAAAGATCACTGGAACTGAAGTCGTCTTGTTATGGCATTTCTAGTTGAATGGTTTTTTAAAAAAATTATGGTATTTTTTATAACTGTATATTCATGTTTACGTGAATGCGTTTTGATTTTTTTTGTACATGTGCGTATATTGTCATGTGTATGAAAATGCGTATAGGTTGTGACGTTATTACTGTATCAACGCGCTGGAGTGTATATGAATAACCGTGCGTATGTGCGTATGAAAGAGCGTATATATATATTATCAAACATCTCGGAAATTCTCCGTATTTCAACCGATTTCATTTAAAACAGCAAGGATTTGCTCTGACAAAGGCCGTTATTTCTTTGTATACTAAAAAGATTCTGTAGTTTTTTTCTATTATTGTTATTTTATTTTGTATTAAAATAATAATAGATAGAATACATGTATGCATGGATAAACTCCTGGCCAAAACGCGTGTCAGTAAAAATGAAATAAAATAGATTCAATCTTATCCATTCTACATTTTATTTCCTTTATTTTTCATTTCAACACTATATATATATATATACATTTATAGGTATGCCATTCCGCCGACTATAAGTTACTTATAGTTAATGAATGTATATTTTTCTCAGGTGCCCTTTGCATTACTATGCCTCTGTTATTTCGCAAGGTGTTCATTACATTTGAATTCTAAATCACTGGCCGCAGGCATTTGTCATTCTTTAATGTTTATCCTGGCAACGTCCTATGTATTCACGCCAGCAACCATTATTTTCACAAAATCATTTAATATGCCTGACAACATTTGACAGACTAAGCGATGAACTATGGAAGGCCGGATGAAGACATGACACTCTTTTAAAATCAGAGATTTTACGTTTTCAGACGAGTCTTTTGAATGTTTAACAGTGGGAGGTTTTTTTCAGCGTCGAAATCATGAGATATTCTATTAAATATGTTTTCTTTTAAGTCATGCTAGCCTTTCTTTTAAACTGCAGGGTGTTTTGTTTACGGAAAAGATCGACAACTGAGCTTAATAGAGATTTGTTCCGTGCAAGTTCTTTTTCTCGCTTTCGTTTTCAATAAATTAAAAACAAAACTAATCACATTCGATGTTAAGAGAAAATGTGGTCATTTTTTAAAAAGTTTTCAGTTAATGATATCGAACACGATTTAATCAACTTTGCAGAGAAGAGAGAGAAACATTAACATAGAAATCATAACTCGCACACCAGTATAACAAACACATATATGATAAACGAGCCACAAGCCAACACACACACACACACTTACACATACACATAACAAACATACACAAACACATACGTACCACAGACACGAGCAACAAACATATACGTACCTCACACACCAGTCCAACAAACATATACGTACCTCACACACCAGTCCAACAAACATATACGTGACGTACCTCACACACCAGTCCAACAAACATATACTAAACACATACACACCAATCCAACAAACATATACGTACCACACACACACCAACCACATATACCTACCACACAAGACATATACCTAACACACACACCAGCCCAACAAACATATACCAAACAAACACACACACCAGCCCAACAAACATACAACACACACACACACACACACCAGCCCAACAAACATATACGTACCAAACCTCCACAACGACAGATATTGACAACAGCAACAATTATAATACAGCTCTGACTCAGGAATACGCACACAAATAAATAAACGACAACTGGCTGACATTACCTCCCTACAGGGATGAGTTAAATCACCACATCCACCGCCTAGGAACCAAACATAAAACACACACAAGCATACATGGGAAAGAGCAACACACACACACAGACATTACCAAGCATACAACAAATACTAGTGACATGTTAACAGCTCCCTTTAAGGGTTCCGGGTTTTCAGAAATCTTCCGAAATATTAAGAGAATAAATCAAAGGTAAATGAACAACATCATAGATACCTCGTTTTTATTTACACTTGCATTGTGACAGCCATCAAAACCAAACGCCAAACAAATATAAACACAATACTTCAATAAAAGATTTTATACCTTTAGATGCTTGTAAAATACTACAGTCTGCAGAAATAATCACACAAAACATCTAAGTGTAAACCGGAGGTAAATTCGAGGTGTGTTAGGTGAATTCTCTTAACAACTATTATTTCCGATGACTGTAGAATCTACAATCAAAAATAAGACAACACAGGCGAAATATACTGTTACATAATTATGGGCTTGGATAATTAAGGGTTGCAAAAGAATCAGATTTAGTACAAAAACAAAAAACAAACAAAAAAACAATTAAGGGTGAAAATAAAGAAAGGACGATTTTAGGAAAATATTTTGAAAGGAAGAATCTAGCTGGAATGCATTTTGTTAATTTTGTTTAAACTGATTGAAATTCCAAATTTAAGAAATGCTGTGGTTAAATATTCTAGGAAAAATTATAAACATTCTTGAGAGGAAAAACTTGACCAGAGGAATGTCGGATTGTTTGGTGATATTTCCAATACATCTTATTATAATGGAGATTGTGTGTTTTTCTGTCTGTAACCGAAACTATATTCCTACTCAAGTCACAATTCTCTTAGTTATTGACATCACATTCTCCATGATTTTATTTTTATCTAAACCTCAATTATAATAAAAAATGTCTTACATTATTAATACTGTTAACTATGTCTACATACTGACAACATGCAATTATATTATATATACAACAAATAGCATTTACAGTGTGAATGGGAAGGCTAATTTGCATATTAATATCAAAAAATTGAATTTAAAAATATTGCTTAGTATTATTGATTTCTAACTGTTGGTTTTATTTTAATGAATATAAGCAAAAATCTCTTCAATGAATCTTAAATGAAATCCATTAACAAGATGATATAACTGTCATTTTATTCTTTACTTCCTCTTATAACTAAATAATTAAATTAGAAAAAATAACAATGAAAGACGAGAGTGATGGAAGAGTAAGTTTCAGTTGTCTGTTTCAAATCTTTTTATCTGTATTCTTATTTAGTTTCATTAGCCTTTCTAATTTAATACAATATTTTATTACATTAAAACCTAAATACTTGCACCCGGAGGGTGCATATATTTGCTAGTTTATGTAATACAATATAACAATAGAATTTACATAATGACGTTATAAATTAATCAGCTGATTAAAAGTAATTATAAAAGAAGTATCACAGTCGAGGAGGGAACGAAGCCAGACGAGAAAGTATCTGGAAACGAAACGCAGGCCTGGTTAGCCTATCCGACGAAAGCAGCCGGCTTTTCTTTCTTTCCCCAAGCTTGACACTTAACAGACAGGCGAGAGAATCACAAATTTACTCTATCTAATTATGCCAATTCTGTAATTATAAACATCCCTTCTATCTCTCTCTTTGAATTAACGTCTCATAGACCCACCATAATAAATGTTTGTTGACAAGAGTTGCATGAGTTTGTTTTTAATCAGTACAGGTTATCACGGAACTTAATTTAAGGATCGTTTTCACATATGTATTGTTTTTGACTTTTTATATTTTCTTTCAATTTTTCTAACAATGTTTTAATGTTATCATCATGAAAGTAATTAGTGAATTGTCCGAAAGAGATATTTGCAAATCAAGTACTTTCACTTCTTTTTTTAATCATTATCAAGAATGCTTTAATGAAAACTCTTTCGGACAATTAATTAATTCTTCACTTAAAATAAAAAGTGTAAAAAAAATTGAAAAAAAAAAACTCCAAGACAATAAGGATTCCATTACTTCCAATCAAATTTGTTTGAATGAAAATATGCTGCCCAAATATTCTTCGGTAGAGCTCTCTAAGGGATGATTTAAATTAACTTTCGCTACCAAGCATATATAAGCAATGATCGTTTGCTCGCAGATTAGATCTCTCTGTGATCGTAAAATATGTAAACAAACCTATGTATTTAATAGTTTAAACACCAGCTCCGTTACAGCAGCAGTCAAAGTGTCCGAGAAGTTAAGAAATCAGTTTGGCAAGTAGCCAGTCGGAGTTCGCTTCCAGCTAGGGGTAGTTGTGTCTAGCCACACTGAGTAGGTGTTGAACGCCGAAATACGTCTCCGTGGATGACATATGTATATATATATATATAGTGTGTGTGTGTGTGTGAAGAGATGGAAGTTAATCCGATGGTATGTAGTATATTAAGAAAATTGAAAAAACACAGGTTTTGGCAAGGGCCGGTATCGAACCCGGAACCCTGTTCGCCGTGTGTGTTTTTCAGAGACAAGATGTGAAGAGATGGAAGTGAATCCGACGGTATGTAGTATATTAAGAAAATTGAAAAAACACATCTTGTCTCTGAAAAACACACACAGCGAACAGTGTTCCAGGTTCGATACCGGCCCTTTCCAAAACCTGTGTTTTTTCAATGTACTTATATATATATATATATATATAAACCATCCCTACTAAAATATTATTCTACCTGACTTGAATTTGCTTATCTTACTAGTATTGTCATTATCAACATCACTATCCTTAAGCATATTTTCGGCTTTAACTTTCTTGACTAAACTCATGCATCTTATTCTGGCCTTTTCTGTCTTAAGAACGGTTCTATAGTTATTTGATGTCTCAGTATATCGTTCAGTCTGTCTTTTAATAATTGTGGGTGTGCTTTGAAATTGTATCGATTAGGAAATGTCTCGCTGACCCTGCTAGAACTTTACATGGCGCTGCTGAAGATGTCCACAGACGATCATCGAGCAACACTTTGTCACTGGACATCAATGCCTTAGGAATAAAAGTTTTAATACTGGTATATGGAGACGCGTGTTGTAATGGTTAGAATCGTAGGAAATGGACTCATTGAACAGAGTTCAAATCCTGGACGAGGCTGTTTGTATTGAACACGACGTTATACTCTTAGGAAATGTATGCATCCAAGTAATTTCCCGCCAGCTATGGGTAAATAGTAGGGCAGATTGGGATCTTTAACCTTGGCTAGGTAACCAGGCTAGGAGAAGGCAAAATCTGAATTCAAACCTGTTAATCTCCGCTTAGGAAATTGACCTTGTGTCACATCTTACTTGTGCAGAGAGTTGGTGATATATATATATATATATATATATATATAATATAATTTAATATACCGACTTTTTGGTAAACCCATGCGGTAGGAAAAAAACCGGCAAATAGTTTGATTGTAAAAATATATATTACCAAACATCACCTGGGAAAAAAAATTTAAAAAAAGAAAAGACCAAGATAGTCGTACCAACCGAAAATAATCGGGTGATACTATAATACTTGGCTAAAAGTAAAAACAATTTATATATATATATATATATATATATATATATATATATAAACCGCCAGAGTCTTAGTGGATGAGCCGTCCATGAATCACCACTCCACTTAGACCCTTACTTAGGCTAGACGGGCGGTTGGAGAGGCCCCCTCCGATCAATCGGCTGGTCACGTCAGACCCTAGCACCTATATGATTGCCCCAACCTTACTGCCCTTATGGCAAGCCCCAACCCTTTTATCATATGGGTGCTAGAAGGTTGTGGCTGAGGGTCAACATGTCTTGGGAATGACGTTAAATTATCTGATGTTTAGGTTCCAGTTTTGGAGGTTTGGGGAATGTGGAGCACCCGTTCATCACCATTGCTCTCTGGTCCACTCTGACCCGGAGTGGTAGTAACTGTTAGGATCCCATCTCTGGGTTCAATTGAAAAATTTGTTTATAAAAATGTGCATCCATTAAGAATTAATTTATTTAAAAACTTTATCGGCATTAAATAACCCACCGAGGTTGATATGCCGTAAAACAAAACAAACCATATATGTTGGCGAGTCAAAAAGTAATGCCGTTTTGTTTAGGACAGGTATAATTACCAACACATGATCATGTATCATACACAAAAGGGAGCTGGTCCTCGGTGGGTCCCATCCCTACTTATTCACATATTCAGCGTTTCTCTCAATATCAATGTTCCCCTTTCGAATGAGAGCATGTATCCCTGCCCCATAAGATTGTAATGACTGTTCTTTGAGCCACTCTATAGATTTCACTTCCTCGTCCCTGAAATAATGTTTGCCTCTCAAACTAGTGAAAGTACCACACAATTGTATTATACCATTTTATTGGACACTGAAAAGTCCTTTAATTATTGTATGATTTCATTTCTTAATCTTTTGACTGAGATTCCAATATTTCTTGCAAATAGTAAACATCTCTAATAACTCCAGCAATATATTGTATGAATACTGAGGCGTTTCGTAGCTGACGGACGGATTTTGCAGAATGTTAGACAGCGAAAGGCTCCAGGTAATGGTGTGTGGTCAGTGAATAACTCCGCATGGCCACCTTTGGTAAGTAGCGATAGTGAATCACTGTAAAATAAACTGCTTGAAGCTCTTTGACGAATGTAGAATATTTGCATGGGTCTGAGAAAATTTATTTGAAAGGAATCTTATTAATATAGGTTTTCTTTCCATGACTCCATTACAATGAAGTTCCGACTACATACTGGCTATTGTCAGTGCCTAACTGATAATCTATGACTGTAGACTCTCGGTGATCCAGAGAAGTTATGTCTGAAAGGTGCTGCACAATACTGTAAAAGGATTCCTTTTCTATCTTTGTCAATTTGAACGAAGATTTATGTGACAACAACATTGATTCTGAAAAAAGTAACGCACAGGTTGTATAGTTAGGAATACATTTAAGGTAGAAAAATATAATGGCCAGAAATATGTGCAGACTATGCAGAGTTACTTAGGATTTGGGAATGACCACCGTTCCTAAATATTGCGATTAGACCTTCCACATCAACATTAATCTACTAAAATTTGCTTTGTTATAAAACAGATCGTTTAAGAATATTTATGTACACATTTTACCCTTACAAATATCACAAAAACACAGGTACATATGATCATCCCTCATCAAAAGAAAGAAACAAAGAAACAAAGAAAAACAGGAAAGACACACAAATAAATAATGGTATTGAAAAGAAAGAAAGAAAGAAGGAAGGAAAGAATGGAGGAAGTAAAGTGAAGTGAAATAAAGAAAGAAAGAAAGAATAGAGATGGAAAAGGAAGGAAGGAAATACAGTGATAAGAAAGAAAGAAGGAAGGAAAGAAAGAAGGACAATGCAGAGAAAAAAAGAAAGAAAGAAAGAAAAGTCATGAGAGGAAAAAAGAAGAGTGAAGAAAGAAAATGAAAGAATAATGACAATGAAAAGAAAGAAGGGAGGAAGGAAGGAAAGAAAGAAAGAAAGAAGTAAAGTGAAATGAAAGAAAGAAAGAAAATGAAAGAAACAAAGAAAGAATAGAGATGTAAAGTGGGGGAGGAAGGATATTAATGAGAAAGAAAGAAACCTACACATGGGTACGCCAGTCTGGGTAGCTCATTAAGGACCTGGATTCTGGATGCTGATTTGAGGACTTCTTGGGGCGATCACAGATAGGAGTGGTTAGCGAGAGATTGCCATGGATATCCGTGCTGCCAACAAGACTTGATGTGGATGAGGAAATGTATGTGAATTGTAATATTATCAGTTGAATGGTACGTGGTTGAGAATTGAGAAGTTACTAAAAAACCCGCAGCTGAAAGAAAGATACGTTGACCAAGTTCAGTATCTCAACCAGTGGACTAAGGGTAACAAGATATGGTTGATCTAAACAGGACTTGCCGAGGTCACCAGACTCGATCGGCCATTTAAGTAGTGACAGGAGCTGGCTGTACGATGCTGTCATCACAGGTCTGAAGTTGGCAGTGTGTGTGTGTTGCGTATGCCCCAATAAAAGGCGAGTTTATTGATTTTCTTTCTTTTGGTGGCTCAGGTATGAGGAGACAAGCGTTAGTGCGTATGATTGATTCAAAGAAACGGGAAGTATCGGTTTCTACTAGAAGGAAGGAATTGCTGTAAATCTTTTTTGTGTCAATGTTCGTAGACAGTTTTTATTAAGTTTCATCCTCTTCTTCATCATTCTTTTTTACTATTCATCTTTTCCTTGATTTAAAAGCCTGTATTCTTTTGTGTCATCCATGGTAGTATTGTGAAACAGATACCTCATTATTTGCGTTGCACTATTTCTTTCTGATTGGAACGAAAACACCCCACTCCATGATGAAATGTTTGACAGTGTAAGGTGTTTGGCATGTCCAGTACCGTTGTTGATCCTTCTGGTTGAGCATAAAAATCGAAACGTGAGATGGTGGAAAATTGCTCACACTTTTTTTGTGTGTAAAAGTTCATACACAGTCCTTTTGTTTTGTTTCGCCCTCTTTTTAGGTCTTACTCTTCACTTTTTCCCTTGGTTTGTCTATGGGGAGGTTTGCTTGATTTCTTTTTGGCTTTCGTAGCCTGTGTTTTTATTGTGTCATCATTAGTTTTTCGCTTTTATGTTGGTTGTGTTCCTGTGGTGAGGAAAATCGAAATCGCCATGAGGTCGTGATTTTTGGTTTGGTTTGTTTTCTCTTGTTTTCATTTTTGGGGTTGAGGTGGATTTGCAAATTCTTTGGAAATATTGCGTCGAGAAACGCTTAGATATGATCACTGAAATCAGACACTGCGTTAGAAATGTTTATACAATATGGCGTATTCGGACTCTACGTGTATTAGGTAGATTCTACTAGTAAGAATTATTTCCGATGATTGTGAAATCCATAATTGAATATAAGACAACGCTGACGAAAAATACTAATATTAATTACTAATAGTGACAGTTTGTATTATTTGCATTTCTCGGGCTATTTTCCTCATATTGTATGGTGATATAAACAAAGTTTCGGCCGATGTGCTCTCTGGCTTTCTTCAGGTGTTTCTTTTCAAACACATGGCGCAACGGATATAGCGGTTGAGTTATACAGTTCTAAGTGAAAATTATCTGCAGGTAGCAGGCTGACTCCTGACCAAGTGTGATAATAATATAGAATGCTTAAGACTTGTACCTGGTCATAGTTACCGGAATGAGAATAGCCTACCCCCGTGGCTTGAATAAAGGGTTCGGTTCGAAGTTCACAGAAGGCTCCCGATTACGACATTAAGGCTCCCGAGTTGGACAAGAAGGTTCCCAAGTTCGACAAGAAAAATTTATCAGAAGAAAAAAACTGGTTAACTCTCAGACTTTCTTGATAGCATTTCTGGATTCCTTGGCACAAATGCATTTATAAACCAATTCTAACGTGTAGGAAAGCTTTAGAACTCATTTTACAGACAAAAATAGATTACAAAAAGTTGACATTTTTCGTTACCCACCTCAAATTTGGAGATATAAAAATCGACATAACTCCGACAATTCTTGGAATTGGAAGCTCAAATTTTGGGGATTGTCTAACTTTAAGATGGTCCACACCTGAAGCGTGTAGGTGACCTGGTCTGGATGATCTGAGATAGAATTACCCATATTGATATTTCGAATTAATAAATATGTGCTTAGTATTATTGATTTCTAATTGTTTGGTTTTATCTTAATAAATAGGAGCAACAATCCCGAGGATAAATATTAAGGAAATCCATTATCAAGAAGAAATAACTGTAATTTTATTATATACTTCCTATTTTAATTAAATAGTTAAATTAGGAAAATTTAGCAATGAAAGACAAGAGTTAGAAAAGAGTAAGTTTCAGTTATATTTTTCGATTATACCCCCTCAGTTTCAAATCTTATCTGCATTCTTATTTAGATTCATTAGCCTTTCTAATTTAATATGTTTTATTACATCAAAACTTAAATACTTGTACCCGGAGAATGCGTATATTTGCTAAACTAGATAATAAATGATATGCGTAAGTAATAAGTACCACGGACTTTTCCCAATATCACATGTTTTCATTATTGGAAAACCAGACTTTTTCGGCATACATAGCCGGTACCTAAACTTTGACTCCGCTCCCTGGTCCAGTCTCAAAGGCAAATTTACTTATTTAGACGCTGAGCAAAATTATCTCAACTTAAAAGATGAAATGGCGTCCCAATGCAACTGCGTCGCCGCAGTCCACGCAATTATCAAATGACGTACATTCCAATTACAGGCTGATTGAAAAGTAGCTCTCTATTTTAAACAATTATATATATTTTTATATGCAGTTATATTTTTCTTATTTCTTTAATGTATGTTCCTTAATATATGGCAATTAAATATGTGTTGTTGTTTGATGGTGCTCCTCCACATTTTGCCATTGTTGTTCGTGAATTGCTAAATCACCAGATTGTGTTCCCGTGGCATAATAGCTAACGTACCGGACTGCGGCATCGTAGTTATTAGGAACTCCAGCTGAACAATTATGTTCAATTATGGATAAATACCTGTGGAAAAGGTATGGCTTCCTCATCCACTATCTATACGGAGTGATTGAAAAGTAACTCCCTATTTTAAATTATTTTTCATCTGTTACATATTTCATGGATGGGCAATGAATTATGTACTGTACTGTAGTAATAATATCTTAAATCAGGGTTCTTTAGATTCAGAATTACAGAGGTCCAGTGAAAAATTACCATGACCGAGGATTGGCAACTGGTAACATTTGTTTGACCTTCCGGTAGAGCGTGATTAGACGCGTGAGAAGTTTTAGTTAGATGCGACGAGAAATTCAGTGAACGGATGCATAGGTCCACGCGCTCGGAGAGTCGTTTCTGCCTCGCGGTTAAATATTTGCGGACTGAGTTTGTTGAAATAAAAGACTTAAGAAATACAAGTCATGTTAAGATAGTAAAACAAGAGATGACCAGCCCGAAGGAATAAGCCCGAACAAGAAAGAAGAAAGCGACCCGATAAACCAGCTCTGAAGAATATGGCGGACGCGTTAACAAGTAAGAACCCTCATCATATCTTAGAGTAGAAGATATGATAAGGATTCTTACTTTTTAACGCATCCGCCATATTCTTCACAGCTGATTTATCGGTCACCTGTCTGTCTGTCTGTCTCTCTCTTGTCGATTATATACCCAATATTGAGTGATGGGCCGCTATAAATAAATTATCGGTCATATGGAAATCCAATCTCACAGACAAGTTAAAGAGACAGTTCTTCCAGGCCGTTGTCGTATCAGTGCTGCTGTATGGCTGCACCACTTGGGCCCTAACGAAGCGACTAGAGAATAAACTAGATGGGAGCTGCACAAGAATGTTGCGGGGGATCCTGAACAAGACGTGGAAACAACACCCCACGAGAAAGCAGTTGTACGGTAACCTGCCACATATCACCCAAACCATCCGAGTAAGACGGACAAGACACGCGGGACACTGCTGGAGAAGCAAGGACGAACTCATAAGCGACGTCCTACTGTGGAAGCCAGCACATGGGCACACCAGTGTGGGCCGACCAGCAAAGACGTACATCGATCAGGTCTGTGCGGATACAGGATGCTGCATAGAGGACATCCCGAGAATGATGAGCGATAGGGACGGATGGAGAGAGATTGTCATGGATATCCGCGCTGACAGCGTGACATGATGATGATAACATATCCAGTTACATTTATCTCAATTCTATAATGTATGTTCCTTAATATATGGTAAGTATTGCTTTAAAAATTATTAGTAATCAAAACTTACTAGTAATCACCCATATTTTGCTGTTGTTTATGAATGGCTGAATCAGCCTTTTCCTGGGAGATGCATGGTTAATCGTGATCCACATGATTGGCCAACCAGAAGCGTTGATTTAACACCATGCGACTTTTTTCTTTGGGCTTCGTTAAAGGGGCGAGTCTACTCTACGATACCAACAACTCTGGAAGAATGAAGAACGAATACGATAATTTATTTCTGCCATACCACAAGAGTTCCTAGGAAGATCAGTTGATGCGATTCCTGAGCGGCTTGAGAGGATGGAAGAAAATTCTGGTGTCCATATAGAAGTTTAAATAAAATTCAAGATTATGTGTGTTCTTCTCATATTCATTTTTTAAAAAATAATGATTCAGAAATAAATTATAAGATCTTTTAAATTAGGAAAGGAATTTACTTTACAATCACCTTGTATTTCTTACTTTAAAAAAAAATTATTAATTGTTTTGTATATGAAACTTTGTTGACCACTTTTAAACTTCTTAACGTCTCGACAATGATTTTCAGATATAGATTTTGAGCGAATACTGTGAGAATATTTGAAACTAGAAGT
>CM042147.1:47126664-47146664 GCA_023376005.1 Doryteuthis pealeii | reverse complement strand
CTCCTCTAGTTAGCTTTCTTAATAAGTTATCTATTTGGAGCCTAGTAGAATACGCTTACAATGTCGCACATTATAATGTTATGGTGCATTTTTCCCTATGCATAGAACTCTACACCAGAGAGGCGCCTGCATTGGCTTGGCCACATCAGGGGGATGGACAAAGGCCGCATCCCCAAAGACCAACTATATGGCGAATTAGCGGAGGGCACCCGACCAGTAGGGAGACCACGCCTGCGCTGTAAAGATGTCTGCAAGAGAAATATGAAGACTTGCCACATTAACATCAACTCATGGGAGGCAGAAGACCGTGTGACCTGGCGACTTCTCGTCAAACAAGGAACTAAAAGGAGAGAAAAGAAGCCGCCACAGAAAAGAGAGCCAAAAGGAAGGAGAGACAACAGCAACTCCAGCAAGCATCACTGTTTGTTTGCAGTCACTGCTCCAGATATTGTCAATCAAGAATTAGTCGGTTCAGCCACTGACGAAGTTGCAGATTTTTTTAAATGGACACTACGCCCTCGCCTTCAGGAGACGGGAGGATGCCAACACATGCAACTCTACACCAGTAGGCCTGCTTCCTGTTTGGCTACCCAAAATAAACCGACTTCACACCACCATGGGAGTAAATCCTTTGTTTCCTGGTAATTCTGCTTAGTATCAGTCTGTAGTATATGTAGCTGTGGAAATCTAAGTTAATAAATACATCTTATAGATTTTTTAAATAACTGATTTTAACCAGTGGATATTCGACCCCCAAATCCGATATTTAACTAAATTTCCAATTGGGGACACAATCGTAAACAGTGTGTTAAAAAAAGGACATACGACCGAGTTGTTATACCTACTGTCCACTGTCAAAAGTCATTAGACCCACGGCCATATAGCATTTTTATCCTTTTCCAAAACACTCAGTTTTTATATCAGAGAAATGGACAAATGTATGAACAATTTTACCAATACAAGGCATTTCTGCGCGAGTTATTAAATAAAAAATATTTATAATCAAAGAGACGCGACGCGTTAATTTTATATAGATAACAACGTATATTAGATTTAGGGGCTTTTTTAAAATATTCAAACTAAGATTTAATGTTTATGTTAATTACAGCGATAAAAAAAATCACCTTCATTTTTGTTTGTAATTTCGGTTTCCGTACATTAAACTCATGATTGTAAGCTTTTAATGCGGAATAACTATACATTTTTTTAAAAAACTTTAACATTCTATCCATATGAATAGATGAAAACCTATAAAATCACTGTGTGGGATGAGATTAGAGTAAATCTAAAAGAACAGTTAAAGATTTACGCCTTTTTAAAAGAGATCTGCAAAGAGAGAGAAATAATTGCTTATACAATAAAGAATCCAAACCAGACGTCAGTATTGAAATAATCTGTGGAAAGTGGATGCGAGTGTCAATAGACGAGACCTGTTGTTTAATCTATCTATACATATATAAAGGACAGTTGTATGTATGTACGGATGAAACTAAGAAAATACAATTAATAACAAAGTAAATATATAGACACATTAAATATCACCGTTTCTTGATTTTTGTGCAGAAATTATGAAGATTTGATTTATATTCGAAGATATTCAAATATTAAAATATACATAGAAATAGCGTTGAAATTCGACTTAGAAATGTCCAGTATTTGTAAATCTAAAAAGTAAACAAATCAATACACCATGCTTTTTGTCCCTCTACACAGTCGATGCTGGGTAGCTGCTTCTAGTTTTCAATAAAAGCCATCAGTTATTTTTAGTGGGGAAATTTAAAGAATATATATGATAATGGTTCCAGAATTAAAAGTAATCATATAGATTAACGTGGAAATAGGATCAATAATGCAACGAAGGAAATGATGTATCTCAGAGTTTAAATCGTTCGTCAAAGTGTCTTCCGTACAAGATGAGTGAAGGACTCGAAAGAAAAGAAAGTAAAACAACCTTTGTAACATATTTTGAGAAACTACGATCTCTGAACCGGGAGAATTGGCAAGAATGTATTTGTACGTATACATTTTTTTCGGGATCGAGCTGTGCATAAATCATCTGTCGACAGGGAAACAGACGAGAAGATTAGAAGCGTGCTATTGAGTTTGCGTCGAAGATTGCTGTGTTATTGTGGCGAAAGTGAGTACGGGACCAGTTTACAAATATCAAATAATCATAGAAGATAGATTAATTTTTTTAGCTTAATCCGGCATAGCGACAAATGTTTTAAAATGAGGCGAATACATTTTTATAACACTAGATTTCGAATGTCATGAGAATCCTTCCACCTGTCGTGAAAATCAATATATATATTTCTCAGAATCTTTTTGATGATAAGATAATTAATATTATTCGGATTATTGTCCCATCTTTATTGTTATTCATACAAGGTTTCGGACGATATGCCCTCCGACCTTCTTCATTTATTTCTTGTCGGACCCTGGGACCTTATTGTCGTAATCGGGAGACATCACGGAACTTCGAATCCAACCCTTTATTCAATTCACGGGCGTATCCTGTTTTCATTCCGCTAACCATAGCTGGGGTACAAGTGTTAAGCTGTGTTAATCATTACTCTGTGTTCCTGCTGCCGCTGACCAGATAACAATAAAGATTAGGACAATAGTCCGAATAATCCAAATAAAACAATATGTATAAGCCTGATATTTTCCCCCTGATTCGATCACTGAATGCTGGCACTAAAAGTAGAAGAGGAACAATCTGAAATCAGCCGAAAATTCAAATGACGCTATCCAAGATGAATGTGTCCAAACCATTTAAAGTAAAAGACAGATATTTAGATTTAAATATTTATTGCCCTTAAATATTTCGAATAAATAACTGCAGGCGGGAAAATAAATAAAGAAATGTTTATTCAAAGGAAGTGAAACAAAAATCGTGGGTGTTGCTTAAAGCTAAAAAATGCAAATAAGTCCAGTTTTGAAAAGGAAAGAAAAATAAGTTTTTGGCTTTGAGCGTTTCTTCAGAACATTCAACGTGATAATTTAAGAGAATAGAGAAAAAAGAAACACCCCAATGACAATAATGAGAAACTTCGAAAATAACGATGTAATTCCCCAAACATTTAAAAAAAAATCTGGCTTCACCTTTTATATTCTATGTGGATAATTTTTACGAAATATACGTAATCTATGCCTTGTCGACAAAAAATATTCGCATCTCTTAAAAAAGAGAAGTTGTCTTAAATACTTTTTATTCGAAGTTTAACGAATTCTATAATTTTATTCATCTAAAAAATGTCAACCGGTCAGTAACATCCAAAAGTTTGAGAAGCACCGTCTTACATAACGTGGACAATTCATGTTAAAACGACGATCTTTTTAGACTGGGCTTAATGCATAGGTAGCTCAGCTGAAATATTCAAAAAGCCATAGCAGTGTACACAAATACTACACTCTAATCCTCGTAGAAACAATTGCCACATACGTAAAAAAAAAATCTTCCTGAGCCAAACCAACGTAGTTTATAAATTTACATGCCCATTTCGAGTGCCGCTCGAAAAAAAAGTAATACCTACATTGGTCACACTACAACGGCACTCTCCCGTCGACAATAGTGCTGCAAAACAACATATACCAATAACACTAACAAACTCACATCCTCTGCAATACGAAAGATTCTCAGCGACAAAACCAAATTCCTATATAAAAGTAACAAGAAAATGCCCTACAAATTTTCGAGGCTATATACTAAATATTCCTTACCTAACCCCTCCACACAAGCAGAATGCGCCATCAGACCAATTTTAAGCGGAGTTTACATGTTTGAATTCGGAGTTTTACTTCTCCTAGACCGGTTACCATGCCAAGGCTAAAGAGCCCATTTTGCCATACAATTTGCCGATAACTAGGTGGGGGATAATTGGATTCATACGTTTCCCAAAGATATTAGTGTTATGTGAATTGCAATTTAAAAAAATTAAATACCATTTAACACCGGCAGTTATATACTAAATATCTTTAATAATTAACACTAACCTTAGCAAGTATCCAAAAATATAAACTATACTAAGTGAATAAACAAACAAATGAATAAACCCATATAAATAAAATCAAACAAACACTACAACCACCAATTCGCTGAGGAGGACCAGCGAAATGGTTGAAAGCGCTTGGTTAATAAATATGGGAACATTTCTTCACCATCTGGATCCCGATCTAGGAAAAACTACAAGAAGAGTTGAACGTGTACAAATGAAAATTTTAAAGAAGAAATATTCCTTGGTCTTTAACAATACCTGCTTAACTAAAAAAAAAAACCCAAAAAAAACGAAACTTACATATTATTTGTTGATGGAAATAAAATAAAAAATAATAAAAAAGGACACAGGAATCGAGAAAAACTTGCCTAACAATCTTTCAGGTTGTCAGAAAAACCAATCACTTTTTACACGTATCATCATGGGAGATTTTTCATAAGATTTAATATCAAACACTATTTGTTATGACGACAGACTGTTAATCTTATTTGTTGAAATATATTCTTTATTAAAGATATTCATTGTTTTCATACTAAAGATCTATTTATTATTAATCATGTTTTTTCTTTTAATCTAGAGATTCTGATTTACGAAAACGATATATATATATATATATATATATATATATATATATATATATATATATATATATATATATATAAGGGTAAGATTTGTTAAAATTGTAAGTAAGCATATGTATAATGTTATATATTATTATTATTATTATTATTATTATTATCATCAATATTATTATTGTTGTTATGTATCATATGTATTATAATATTTATCTGGCTGTCTTTATTCAGTTGATATCATCAGTGTCTGTTTATGGGTAATCTGTTAGTGTCTGTCTGTCTATCTTTTTTTTCTTTATTTTCATTTTATTCTATTTATTTATAAATATCTAACAGTATGTCTATCTGTCCATCGGTCTATCTATCTATCTATTTAGCTTGAATATGTTCATGTCTATCAACCCATCTGTTTTATCTATCTTTACTGTGTGTCAGTTTATATATTTTTGATCTTTCAGTCCATCTACCTATCTATTTTTATTCAGTTACTATGCCCACTCACACAGACACACAAAAATATGTATATGTGTGTATATTAGTTTAAAGAAAAATATTAACGACTGATATTATAACTTAAGATATATATAGTGATTAAATATACTCTCCTATCAATAAAGATATTTTCATAGATTAAAGCTGTTTTTTTTATTTACGTTATATATTTCGTTACGAATATACGCGCTTTAAAAGTTATATACTTAAAATGAGCAACACACACACGGGTAACGTGATAGACTGCGACATGGTAGTAAATGAGTTTGAACTCCAATCATGGCATTACGCTCACTATTTGACTAATACCCTATGTAATGGTATAAACACCTCACCCTCCCAGCTATGGGTTAGATAGTACCACTACTGTTCTTCTACAAGGTGGGTTTTTGCTTTAAATAATTCACAGAGATTGGCATGTCTTTAAACAAAGAAACCAAATAAACATAAATACATTAGATTAAATATATACATTAGAAATATAAATATACTATGAATGGTACTTTCTTATCAAATACATATGTATTTACCTAACCCCTCCACACAAGCAGAACGCGACACCAGATCAATTTTAAGCGGAGTTTACGTGTTTGAATTCAGAGTTTTACTTCTCCTAGACCGGTTACCATACCAAGGCTAAAGAGCCCATTTTGCGATACAATTTACCGATAACTAGATGGGGGATAATTGGATTCATACGTTTCCCAAAGGTATTAGTGTTATGTGAATTGCAACAAGTTTCGTCTAGGATTTGAACTCGTGTAACCATGTCCATTTACAACGACGATAAACATTACACCACAAAAGTTTCTAAACACACACACACACATTTTTATATAAGTGTTTATTATATATATTATACTATATTAAACGTGACCCGTTCGGTCACCCATTCAGCTCTGGGTAGATTATTGAGATTAGGAAAAAGGGAGTTAGCAAGGCGAATAAACAATAAAAAATAAAAAAACGACCGGGAGAAACCTTAACATCATTTTGTAAGCTTTCTAAGAGAGGTAATGTTTGATCTCATTTAAGCTATGGGTTCAAATTCTCCCGGCTCTCGTTCTCTCTCTCCCTCCAGAGAAACTAACATTATATAACGAGAAGGTAGTCAAGAGATACATAGAGGGGAAGAAGTGATAGACAGAGAGTAAAGTAAGAGATTGGTAGGTTTTTTACTTAATTGTAAATTACGACTAATTAGAATCAATTAAAACAATTTTTTTCAAACATAATTCAATCCTGAAAGTAAGGAATAATTTAGTATAATTTTCGTGTCATTAAACTAAACAGTAAAAAAGCCTTTAGGAAGCAAAAGCTGATTAACTCATCTTTAGTATAATAATAATAATAATAATAATAATAATAATTTTTAGATTAACAACTTCAGTGGTCATTTTTCTCCCCCTTGATATATGTGTGCCATTAACCGAAGAGGCGTAATGTTACTGCTGAAAGCAGGTGTGTGTACCATGTAAAGTGAACAGACATTAAATAACTTTTTTTTTTACACTGGGTATTTGATATATTCAACAGCACCAATTCCTTTGACTCACTTAGTAAATCGTCTACTCAGCACCCAGTGCTCACATAGCTGATTAATGATTTTTTTTCAAATCAAATAAAACTGGTGTGTCCATTTGTAGGAGTCCGTATGAGAACGTCCCAGGAACTCAGCATTACTTCACCAGCATGTCTTGTTCGTCTTGTATGTTTTGATAGATATGAGATAAGTGTCTATAAATCTGCTGTTTTTTAAGGTGCTGCTTTCAATATTAGTGTAGCTCTGATCTTTTGTATATTTACTCATTTATTTATTCGTTTTTTATTGATCTAGGAGAATTTATTTTAATTTTGATGGTTGAAAAGATTAATGTGTTATTTATCAAATATCTATATTACTGCCGGTGATAAATATATATATATATATATATATATATATATATATATATATATAAAGTGTTGTTCTGGTTCCAATGTGAAAAAAAAAGTATTTATAAAAAAGAAGGTCTGCAAAATGGATTTTGTTTTTGGAAAAATGTTTTTATTATTTTTATCTTACATTTGCGACACGTGTTTCAGATCTTCTGATATCTTCTTCAGGCTTTGATTAATCATATGAAATTTTCATGTGATTGATCAAAGCCTGAAAAGATATCAGAAGATTTAAAACACGTGTCGCAAATGTAAGATAAAAATAACAAAAACATTTTTCCAAAAAGCAATCCATTTTGCAGACCTTCTTTTTTCATATAATATATATGATTTATATATAAATATTATACAAATGTTATTGATTGGTATAATAGGGGAATCACCAAACGTTTAGAAGGAGAAGTCTTATTGGTAAATGTGTGTGTGTGTGTGCGTGCGCGATACTTTTATTATAAGAGTATATGTGTGTATACAAGCAAAATATTTTACATATATATATTTTCAGCAATAAAATTGAATAAAAACAGGATGAGATTTTTCGTATCGATACCTTATCCGTAATGTGAAACTCGAAGTCGTGATTTTTTACCCTATTCTTGTTCTATTTCATACTTGAAAATATATTGATCTGCATTATTATGCTTAGATTGTTTTTTACATCAATTAAAATGCTTTTAATGTTAAAATTTATTCATCATTAATATATATATATATATATATATATATATATATATATAATGAATAAGAACATTAAGGTTTCCTCAGTGTGCTAAATTTTTTTAATATATATATATACCGTGATTACAGTGTTTTGCGTTTTTTTACTAACAATTGCGTAATGGTTAAAAGCATTTTAACATAATTGAAATGTCAGATGATGGTTGGTTCTATATAAATATATATATATATATATATATATATATATATATATATATATATCTTATTATAATGGAGATTGTGTGTTTTTCTGTCTGTAACCGAAACTATATTACTAATCGAGTCACAATCCACATAGTTATTTACATCACATTCTCCATGATTTGATTTAAACCTCAATTATTAATAAAATTATCTTACATTATTAATACTGTTGACCATATCTACATTCTAATAACATGCAATTGTATTTATATATACAACAAAATGGCGGTTTGCAGTGTGAATGGGAAGGCTAATTTACATATTAATATTAAAAATTTGATTTTAATAAATAAGTGCTTAGTATTATTGATTTTTAATTATTTGGTTTTATCTTAATGAATATTATAAAAAGTCTCGGGAATAAATCTTAAAAGAAATCCATTAACAATATTAACTGTAATTCTATTCTTTACTTTATTACTAATTCTATTCTTTACTCTTTATCCTAATTTAACTAAATAGTTAAATTATGAAAATTTAGCAATGAAAGACGGGAGTGACGAAAAAGCAAGTTTTAGTTGTTCCCTCTCTGTTTCAAATCTTTTTATCGGCATCTTATTTAGTTTCATTAGTCTTTTTAAGTTAACATATTTTATTACATTAAAATTTAAATACTTGCACCCGGAGGGTGCATATATGTCCTAGTATATATAAGGAACATACAGAAGCCAGCAACACTAATTTCCTTACACAGTCTGAAGAAGGCAGAATAAAAATCCGGAGAATTTACTATTACTAAATAAACGAAATTCCACTAAAAAAACAACCGATTTTCCGATATTTATTTCTTTAATGATTTATACTAATGCCCAAATCTGATAAATGTACCTCTAACAAACGGATACATATACCTATGAAAAATGAATGGAAGTGAATCCGACAGTGTGAAAATAAATATTTAGAAAAAAATTAACATCATGTGTTTGTTTTTTCTAAATATTTATTTTCACATATACCTATATAAACACAAATATATATATATATATATATATATATATATATATATATATATATATATAAGACCTGTGGATATATCACAGATGGTAATTCAATTATTACAACGTTTGATATGTTTACTTTAGAACTATTGCTAAATACTTCAATATGTTAAAAATATAATAATTTTGATTTAACGCTTCACTCATTTTTCTGTCTTTCCTATTTCTCAACTTTTCATTATGTTCGATTCAAACCGATTATCGTTATTAGCATCTGCAATCTCATCCCCTCAGTCTCTCTTCCGTATGTGTCTTTCTTTCTTATTATATTTTTTGTGCAGGCTGTCTTTTTTCTTTATAATAAAGAGTGAATGGGCCATTATTTAGCTGAGGTAACAATACTCATACGATATAAGAATTCGGCGGATAAGCAACACCATATAATCAGAATTTACGTAATAGTTAAGATGCAAGTAAATTATATATATATATATATATATATATATATATATATATATATATATATATATTACTACTTATCTATTTTACATTATATATATTTAAGTGAATATAGATAGAACATATCCTGTGTTGCTTTTTTTCTCGTGGGAAAGAACTATTCGTATAATGTGTCTTGTGCTCGAACAGGTCAACAACTGGTTTGAATTCAGTTTTCCTTTTTTACGTAAGGAGAACTATACAATAAACCTTCCAATATTAATTACTAACAGAAACAATACATATTATTGAATTTTTCACCTCAGGAAACTTCTCTTTGAACGCGGGAACCTTATTCTCGAAATCGGGAACCTTATCTCGTAATCGGGGGCTTTCACAGAACTTCGAACCGAATCCTTTAATCTGTAGGGACCCTGTTTGTTTGGTGAGTGTGTAGTTGAAGAAGATCTGAGTTTTGATCCCCGAAATTTAAATGTATAAGACTACGGAAATGTAGTTTCCGTAGAAAAGAAAAGAAGACAAATTGATACAAACAAATTTATCAACCGGGAAAGACGGTTCTTTTTCCGTTAACCATGACCAGGAATAAGTGTTAAGCTATGTTAAGTATTCTATGTTATTATTACCCTTAACCAGGATTGAACCTGCAACCTAGAGATGATTATCATTCTAATATTAAATAAAACTGTCTGTTCCACTACAAAATTAAAACTGGAGATATAATAGTTGGATTTATACTTTCAACAATTGTATTTACGCACTGAAATGCAAATAGCCTCGTTCAGGATTTAATATTGGGTAGCGTAGTCCACTTCCCACGACCCCAAGGAACTAGCGACTCCTTAGATGGATAGATAGATAGATAACCATATGTTTTATCTGCTGCTTATTTACATGTCAACTTACGACAATATTCACTGGTATCATTAAACGTAAAACATTTCTATAGGAAATGACTTCCCGCTGATCGTTGGAAATATCTGTTCGAAATAAACAATGAAATAGTTGACAACCGAGAAAAGAAAATGTTGATTAATTGTCACGTTTGTAAAATTAAATTATGAGGTTATTTCCTTTTAAGAATGTCACACATGAAATATAATTGTAAACTTTTTAAGATACTAATTTGAACTTCTATATATTAATACTCGTGTTCATTAAAAGTACCACTGTTATCTTTTAAAATCCTCTGGTTAAAATTGAGATCGTTCAAATAGTCCAAGAAGAAATAGAAAAAATATAAATTCTGATTATCTGGTGTTGCTTATCCGCAGAATTCTTATTTTTATGGATGTTGTCACATCAGCTAAATAAATTACCCTTAGCCAGGATTGAACCTGAAACTTAGATATTGTCATTGTATTAACTCAACCCTTATATCTGTTGCGCCATAAGTTCGATAGGAAACACCTGAGGTGTCCGGAGGGTACATTGTCCGAAATGTTGTGTATGTAACAATAAAGATGAGGATAATAGTCCGAAAAATCCAAATAATACAAATTGTCACTCTTAGTAATTAATATTGAAAGGTTTGTCGTATTGTTTCACTTCCGTTAACCATGACCGGGTACAAGTGTTAAGTACTCTGTTATTTTCGCCCCTTACAAATCGACCGAAACGTTGTGTATATTACGAGGTGTATCAGAAAAGCTCCAAGTTTCTTCGATGTTAGGGGCATCGTTCACTGCGAGTTCTTGCCACAGGGCCAGACGATCAACCAGTATGTCTACAAAGAGATAATGCGGCGTTTGCTTTGTTCCGTGCGCGAGAAGAGGCGACAGATGTGGCAGGACAAGTCGTGGGTGCTTCACCATGACAACCCACCTGCATACACTGCCCTGATTGTTTGAGAGTTCCTGGCCCAGAAGAACATCACTGTGCTGGAGCAACCTCCCTACGCGCCCGACCTGGCTCCATGTGATCTTTTCCTCTTCCTCAAGCTCAAGGGATCATCAAGCGAACTCGTTTTGAGGATGTGCACGACATCAAAAAGACCGTGACGACAGAGTTACGGAGAATCCCGGAAGAATCCTTCAGGGAGTGCAGCATGCAAGCATGACAGAGAAGGATAGGAAATTGCATTGGACTCTAGAGAGATTACTTTGAAGGAGATAACTTCCTGGAAATTTTCTGACATACAATAAAGATGACGACAATAGTCCGAAAACTCCAAGTTTACAAATTATCAGGCATCATCTCAAAATATTTAGAGAAATAGTTTTTAGCAAATAATTTGAACATTTCTTTAACTAGAACATCAAAATATTGTAACCTGACTTTTTGCACTAGATTAATGTGCTACTTGCGGAACTTAAATTACTGAATCAGACGAGAAAAGTCTGGGGAATAAAATACATTTAATATGTTCTTATCTGTTACAACTGAATTTACCTTCTACGGTCTGAATGCAGAATAGCACGCAAGAGATAATATTAGATTGCGTATAAAAAGCATTGACATATCAAGGAAATATCCGACACATTTGGGACTCTAGGGTGAGTGTTAAGGTTAGATTACTTCGGGAGTTTCTGTAATCTAGTGCTATTTATACATGAATGCGATTCTAATGATATTATCTTATCTGTTTCAAATGGATATAGCTTTTAATGTGTGCATGCAGAATAGCACGCAACAAATAATATCATTGAATTACGTATAATTAGTATTACATTTCACGGAAACACCCAGAAACGTTTGTGACTCTAGGGTAAATGTTAGGGTTAGACTACTTCGGGAGTGTCTGTAATCTAATGCTATTTATACGTAAAATTCGGTTTTAATAATATTATCTCTGGCGAGTTATACTAGATTTGTAACAAGTTGACAACTGACTTATGAAAATGTTGCTTAATTGTCATGTTTGTAAAATTAAATCGTGAGGTTATTTCCTTTCAATATTGCAGACATGAAATAAAATTGTTAACCTTTTAGATACCAATTTGAATATCTATATACTAATGCTCGTGTTCTTCAAAAAGTACGAAGATTATCATCTTGTAAAATCCTCTGGTTAAAGATGAGACCGTTCAAATGGTCCAAGATGAAATGGAAACATGTAAATTCTGATTATCCGGTGTTGCTAATGTACCATAGATCCAGAACGACATGTGTCGCATAGGCCAACTCAAGTTGTAGTAGAAGTTAGTAGTAGTAATAGTCGTCAGTTCAGAAATAACACACGCAGGTTTTATAGTTACAGGGGATGTTTATTTCTTTGAAGCACGTGGTTTCATTTTCAAAGAGAAGGGGAGAGAGAGAGAAGAGAGAGAGAGAGAGCGAGAGAGAGTGTGTGTGTGTGTGTACGGTCAAATTACTCTGTCATAAATCATGTTTGCTAGTACTATATCGAACCCATAGAGGGAACCGCAAAAGGTCCCACTGCTTCCCACGAGACCTGGCCTAAAAAAAGAGACCGATTTTCTTCTTCAGTTTCTCGTCCCGGGGTTGGAGAGCCACATCCATTGCCGATCAAAACCCGGAACTTTCGTTTTTATTTTTAAATCTATTTCCGGGATCATTCGTCGGGCACATTACTGACACCCCGCCTTGTCTGTTGCGTGCTATTCTGCATGCATATATTAAAAGCTATATCCATTTGAAACAGATAAGATAATATCATTAGAATCGCATTCATGCATAAATAGCACTAGATTATAGAAACTCCCGAAGTAGTCTAATCTTAATAGAAGGGAGGATCAAAGTGTAGTATCTGTTTCAGATTCTATGCTTTGACACTTCTTACCTTCTATACCGGCCTCGGCTGGGGGTCCAGTGTGCTTCGGCCTCTGACCGGTAAAGTACAGTTAATGCCATCGTTCCAGAGGGACCGTCCCCTGGATCGATGCAATTTTTATGTGCCCACGTAAAAACGAGACCTTGTGTCCAGCCCTCATAAGTGGGATGAGCAGGCAAATACCCTTAACACTGACCCTAGAGTCCCAAATGTCTCGGATATTACCTTGATATGTAATGCTTTTTATACGCAATCTAATGATATTATCTCTTGCGTGCTATTCTGCATTCAGAAAGTGGAAGCTAAATTCAGTTGTAACTCTTCCAAATTTTAACCTTTTGTGTGTTCTTATTTCTTTTTCTTCTCTTTCCCTTTCAATCCCGTAGACCACAATAATTACGCTACGCTAATCCTCAACATTTAAACTTTTTTCGATACTAACTTGATCATTATTTTTAGCCTAGAGCATCAAAATATTGTAAGCTGACATTTATTTTTGCACGCGTTGAACCTGCTCTTTGGGGAACGTAAATTACAGAATGTAGAATGAGATGAGAAAAGCCCGGGGAATAAAATAAATTTAATGTTCTTATCTGTTTCGACTGAATTACTCCAATGTTTCTTCCACAAAGATTATGTAAAAAGATTTGTTTACCTATTTCACCTTCAAGCATATTTCTTTCTTTTGATCTCATCTCTTTTTTTTGGTTATTCCAATTGAAATAAGAGGCAAATTTTCTACGGATTTTTATCAGTATTGAATTATGTTTCTTCGGGGACGTGTTCTATGAAACGTTAGAAAAAGAAGCGAAATATACATGACACAACATGGAGATTAAACGGAGACAAAAATAAAATGTGTTAATAACTAACTTTTTCATTTTAATTGAGATTGTTCTATGTGTTGGTTGGTTGGGTTTTACGGCATTCAACCCATTGGGTTACCGCACTGTCGGCTGGGGCGTTAGAATGCACCGACTGCACCTCTGCAGAGGGGTAAGACTCCCCCAATGGGGCCAACTGTTGGCCGTGGGTGGCGACCCGTGATGCTTAAGGATAGAGCCCAGGTGGATGAGCAGTTCATGACTTGCAATACTCCACTTTGGCCCTATCTTGGGCTAGACGGGCGGTCGGAGAGGCCCCCTCCGATCAATCGGCTGGTCATGTCAAGCACTAGCACCTATATGATTGCCCCAACCCTATTGCCTTTATGGCAAGCCCCAACCCCTTTTTATCATGTGGGTGCTAGAAGGCGGTGGCTGCGGGTCTACATGTCCTGGGAATGACGTTAAACTCTATCTGATGGTGAGGTTCCAGTTTTGGAGGTTTGGGGAATGTGGAGCACCCCTTCATCATTGCTCCCTGGTCCACTCTGACTCGGAGTGGTAATACCTGTTAGGGTCCCATCTATGGGTTAAATAGAAAAATGTATTTATAAAAAAATGGTATTATCCATTAAGAATTGATTTATTTCAAAACTTTATCGGCATTAAATGGCCCACTGAGGTTGATATCCCGTAAAACAAAACAAACCAAAAACCATTGGGTTATTTTATGCTGAAGACGTTTTTGTTTTATTCATACTTGATGGGTACTCAATTTTTTAAACCCAATTTTTCAATCACATTTTAAAACTCAATGTATTCTATTTAACCCATAGATGGGACATTAACAGATACTAACACTCCATGTCAGATTGAATCTGTGAGTAATGGTTATGTAGGGGTACTCCACATTCCCCAGAGCTCCAGAATTGAAACCTTACCATCAGATAGATTCTAACGTCATACTCAGGACATTAAAACCCTCATCCACAGCCTTCTAGCACATATATGATAAAAGATTGGGGAGGGCTTGTCATGAGGAAAATAGTGCTGGGACCTCAATGTATTAGTATTTGAATCTTCCAGTCGAGAATATGACATAACAATGTAGACAGTTTGCATGTGGGTTTTCATTTTATTTTAAATGTAATCCATCATCATTTTCGCATTTTAATAGAATTCATGACGTTTGTCTGTTAGAATGATGAAGAAGATAATCAGTTTATATATATATATATATATATATATATATATGCTTATTTATTATATATTACTCCCACTTTGGTTGAGTTCTCTTAATAGGGATTTAATTGCAAATTCACCGTTCTGGCGTCTAGCTAACCCTCGCTTTGTTTACAACTGTTTGAGGACTCTAGTGAATTCATTTCCGCTTAGAAATGTAGCGATTAAATATTCTCCTATATTTAACAGCTGTCTATCGGGTATAAAGGCTTGGTGAATGAAAGTTCATTCGGGTCTCAAACCCGGCCAGGGTAGCTGTTAAGGTATAGCCACACTGATGAAAGGTGAAACCTCGAACACGTGTCTGTGGATTACTTATTATATATTATTATATATATATATATATATATATATATATATATATATATATATATATATAATCATCGATTTTGCTTTAACGTTTCCATTGCAGTGGCATCAGTAATAATCCAAAAGTGCTCATATATTAAAAATATAGAGCAGTAATAATAATAAAAATAACAATAATAGAGAAAAAGAGTTATGGGTCTATCATGGTTTCAATCCAAATGATTGTATCTAACTTAGAGTAGGGTCCTGATGAAATCATTTGGATTGAAAGCATGGCAGACCCTTAACTCTTAATTAATTAATACATATAAAATATAACCTAATATTATACATACATATTATATATATATATATATATATATATATAGATGTGTGTGTGTGTGTGTGTGTGTGTGTGTGTGGCTTGCTTCTAATGTTATTTTTTTTATTATAAATATCAACACTTTTGAAATAAAACAAATTCAACACACGAAGAAGTGAAGCTGTTTATATGCCTCATAAATAGCATGAAATTCTTTCGGATATTCCGGTGAATTAGATTAGTAGACGTACTCTGCCAACAAATTGTAATGAGATTAAACTTAATCAGATCTGCTAAAATGAAAAAGAGACAAATTGAAAATTAATTTTGAAATTATCCGCGTTCTTAAGAAGAACAAGCATAACTGATGAAAATGCTCCATAGCTGTTTTTCTTTCTTTCTTTTTTTCAATAAAGAAATTAAGTCAAGAAGACAGGATGAAATGGTATTTACCGCAAAAATAGTGTTTTAATTATTAATTCCTTTAGTGACGTGATCAAAGGAAAAGAAAAACATCCATAATTATTTCTAACATCGAAAAAGATAATATTATTTAATCGAAGAAAAGTTTTTTTGTGTAACTGTCTTCTGCATCAAGGCGAAAACTTTTAAATTCTATAAGCCAATTTTATACGTGGTGTAATTGTTATCGTCATTGGAAATGGAGATGGTGACACGAGTTCAAATCCTGGACGAGGCTCTTGGGAAATGTATGAATCCAATTATTCTATTCGCTATGGGGAGATAGTAGGACAGATTGGACTCTTTAACCTTGGCTAGGTAACCAGTCTAGAAGGAAAAGCAATGGTGTTGATTGCATCTATTCTGTTGGTGGCTTTCACACTGATTTAAGCACATGTCGTGTTATCGTTGGTATCCATCTGTCTACTAGAGACGATGGCGTAGTGTCTAAAAATCATGGAACCACGTAGCCGGGGTGGATTGATATCGAGGATGAACAGTCACCCAAGCAGCAGCCCCTTCTCCAGACTTCTGTTGTAGTTCAAAGGGAAGGCAAAAACTCACACAAACAATGCAGTTTGGCAGCAATTAGTGTCTTAGGAGTTGCTGGGTAGCGCTGATGTTCAGCGTCACACAACCTTTAGAACTTCCCGCTCTGGATTTGATCTTAGGGTTCACTCTCCTAACCTTCCCTTGGAATAAGGTATATCCGCTAAGCAGCAGTGGTTTTACAATAGAGTTTTCCTAGTCTAGATAGATTGCCGTTAAAGACTAAGCAGCTCCATTTACCTCATTTGAGTATTTATGTGAGTAGTAGTTACCCCAATCCTACTACTATAGATGGCCGTATTAGTGCGTGGTATTCTTTTCAAATTTACACCTTCATTTTTACGCGTTGTATTACATCTACTTCGTTTACACCAAAATAATTGTATACACCATTCTGTTCCATATCTTGGATGTTAGTCTTAACTCCTCAAACAATTGCTCTTCGGGCGGTGTAAAAATCAATTTTGAAAGATTTTGCCTGAGGGGTGGGAGTTAAAAATTCAATGTACGAGAAGTAAAATCATCAAATTTATTTAAGGATGACCCCCCCAAAAAAAAACCCCCAAATAATAAAATTTTGCGTGCATCTATCAATTATTAATTAAATAGTTATTTTGAATACAGTTACATATAAATTTTACACAAAATCGTAGGTATTCAGATATTTGTAAACTTTTTAGATAACCTCTTGATATTGAAAACAGATTACTAACTTTAAATATATATTAAAATAAAACTATATATAAATATACAATACGTGGCATGTATTTATTAATACTAGTTTTAAGAAACACTAAGGACCGTGTAAGTTTGCATACTAACATTTTGAGTGTATAATATAACGTTGTTCTTTATTCTTTGACATGACAATTTTGCCTAATATAACCTAAGCAGGAACGTAGTTTAGGTTATAAACAAATGGAGACCGAATCTTCATTATTAATAGATATGTTCAGCTTTTGTTTGTTAGGATTTTTGTTAACATTTTTAGGCTACAGGTGAGAGCACTTTACAATGGAGATCACTTGTGGCACTAAGCCTGATCCGTTTTCAGGTGAATCCTTGTAATACTCAGTGTTAAGCAGAATCTCGGATTGCTGATCCGTTAATACCTGTTAAGTAGGAACAACTGAATACGTCTCAATATCGTCCATTAAATAGGTAAGCGGCCACGTATTCAAGCGTGTTGAATGGCTGGTTGAATCCACGCGGCCACGAAGAGTCTATACATTTAAATTGTGGCCTACAACACACCTTATATGCCGAAATAATCCAACATTTGTCTCTTTTGAATGTAGCTATGACAGTTTCGAGGTCGTACTCTATTCTGATGTCGTCACTAAAGCCTCCAAAGACGAGGAGTGACCTTTCTGGTCGACCTTATTTTGGGCATCATCGATGAAGAACAGATGGTTGATGACTGTGTTGCGTTTCTCGTATCCACAGAGAACATAGTTCTGATATATATATATATATATATATATATATATATATATATATATATATATAATATATATATATATATATATATAGAGAGAGAGAGAGAGAGAGAGAGAGAGAGACTAACTTTTGAAAATTCCGCTAGGGATATTGATTTGTCTTTTGAGAGTTATTTTCCATTACATCAGGTTAGTTCTGATACACCATTCTGTTCCATATCTTAGATGTTAGTCTTAAGTCGCCAAAAAAATTGCGCTTCGGGCGGAGTAAAAAACAATTTTGAAAGATTTGGCCTGAAGGTGTGGGACTTAAAAAATTCAGTGTCAGAGGATTTGTATCATAAGTAAGTAAAATCAAATTTATTAAAGGAGTAAAAAAAACAAAAAACAATTTGAAATGGAAACTTAGTTCTTAAGTATAAAAGACGATCGTGATAAGTGAGCTTTTGTCGATTTTATCATCCAGCTTTGAAAAACACAAACGTTTTCTTATATTCGACCAATGATAAAACTTTCGCCTCCTCTATTATGGTCTTATTCATCAATAAGTGTAATTTGAATATTATTATTACATCAGAGTAATTACTTGAAACCATATAATTGCATGCAAATTATCTGTTTTAATAAGAGACTGTAGTCACAAGCAGTAAATGTGGATATACCACAGTATGCTACTTATTACGTTGTTTCTTTAAGTTTATTTAAGAGTTATTGCTTAATAGTTCAATATGCAAAAAATAAAACTTCATTTAACTCTCTCTCTCACTTTTTTTCTTTCTTTTCATCTTTTCATTATGTTCGATTGAAACAGTTTAGCATTATCCCTTCTCTGTGCCTACCCTCTATCTTTCTCGTTCTCTATCTTTTATATTTTTTCTGTGTAGCATGTCCTTTTTCTTTTCTTTCTTTATAGTAAAAATGGACTGGTCTATTATTTAACTGAGGTGATGATTCATAATAAATAAGAATTCGATGGATAATCAGGATTTACATTTATGCATTTCATCTTGGACTATTTGGACGATTTCATTTTTAACCACGTGAATACCTACTGGTACGTAAAAGTGTAAAAAAAACAGGAAGAACCGGAAACGGATGTTCCTTCCGCAGATACCACGTATGGAAGTAAGGGAGCAACTCGTTTTTAAGTCATGAGATGTCTAGCAAAGAAGAAGTGAGGCCCCGCGAAATTCGGAGATAAGTTTTCAACTCATCACGTAAGTTGCAGGATTGTTAAAATAAAATAAATGTTTTTGCTAGTTGCTAAACCCTCCCACCAAGATAAATGAAGATCCTCTCTCTCTCTCTCTCTCTCTCTCTTCCATGAATCTACTTCTTTGCAAATCATTTCTTCTACTCTAAATTATCAGTAATTATCACATAGAGATAGACGGGAACAGGGTGATATACAGAAGTTATGACAGGGATTGGTCAGTTGTTGACTTAATTGCAAATTACAACTTATTAGAACCAATTAGAATGGATTTTTTCAAACATTACGTAATTCTAAAACTAAGGAATAATTTAGTATAACTTTCCTGTCATTAAACTAACCAGGAAAACGCCTTTAGACATTAAAAAGGTGATAATCTCAGCTTTAGTATAATAATAATAATAATAATAATAATAATATATATATATATATATATATATATATATATATATATATACTTTCTGAATGTTTTCAAGTGAGACTAACAGAATTATCTACCATGAATTACGTGCAGTTAATTATGTTGCAAGAAAATAATTATTACAAATTTCAGTTATTTTACTTTATTTTTAGTTATTTTTATTTAATTCTTACTGTGTTTTTATAACAT
>CM042147.1:47114164-47116664 GCA_023376005.1 Doryteuthis pealeii | reverse complement strand
ACTTTTACACCATTTCCTTCTCTCTCAATATATATTGATAATATAAGCCCCCGACGGTGGCCTAAAGTCGGTATCAGCCAATCACCGAGAAAATGAAAAAATCTGAAATTTTTAGAAACGTTTTGGAGGTCCTTGCTGTTGTAATACAAAATAAGTATCTATGATGCTTTTTAAGTAAGTAATTAATTAAAAAATATATTAAACGTTTTATTTTATTTATTTAATTTTTACCACCCCATCAGGCAATATATTCCAAAAATATTATTTTTACACCGCAGGGAAGGTGAATTTTTTATTGCTATTAAGTAAGTAAAGTCGTCGGGATGGCCTAAAGTCAGTATCAGCCAATCACCGAGGGAGACTATCTCCTTTTCAATAGCGCTAGACCAAAGAGTTTTTTTTTTTGCTTCTGAGGTGGAGCGCTACACCTACTATCAGCTCCTTACTTTACCGTACAGATCCCCCTTGCTACTCATACGCTGAGTTAGCGAGGGCCGGTATCAAACTAGGAAGTTTGTGGTTCCTAGACGAACGCTAAGAACCTTGTGGTTTCTAGCCGAACGCTCTATCGTCTGAGCTAACCCGGCCCTTAGATATTTTGCTATATTTATTACTAAATATTGATTCATATCGTTGATTGAGCACGTACATCTAATTTCGGTAGCGTGGACAGTTTCCAACATTTGCGATTTTCAAACAAAGTGCATATGGTTTTAAAATCGCATAGACAAGATTCATATAGAGTGTATTTGTGCATCCGTGAGTAGCTTCTTTGTTTGTTAACGGGACCATAGAAAATGAATATATTTTTAATTTAAATTAAAATTATTTGTAAGAATTTCAGCTTATGTTATATTGGATAATACATCCAAATAACATAAGCTGAAATTGTTACAAATAATTTTATTTAAATTAAAAATATATTCATTTTCTATGGTCCCGATATATTTTCCAACCAGGAACTTTTCTTAATATTTGTTTTGTTTATAAAGCGCAACCACAGATGTTTTATTTTATTTTAAAACATCACACAGAAATAATCTCACTTTCAAAATTGATAATTTCATAAATATTTTTCTAGACTACATACTCATATTGTTTGTAAAAGAATTCTTTTAAAGAATATCTTGTTTTTTATTATTTTTTCAAAAGTTTGTAATGAGCTCTATTCATTACAATCATCTGGAAATGTCTGATGACGTCAGAACATTTTGAACAAAATAGAACGCTGTTAATGATAACCAAATAAGTTTGTGACATTTTCGTTTCATTTCACTTGAAAAATTTTTTTGAAGAAGCTTCAAGACATCCCTTCTTAATATCAACCTGATGATGGTTAATATATGCAGTATATATAAAGGCCGAAACATTCAAAGGAGGAGATAACTATTCATTCATAAATATATAAATACATCCTTTGAATACTATTTGTCTGAATCCAGTTGAACATATGGCACAATTGATACAAGGGTTGTGTTAATACAGTTCTAATTGACAATCATCTGTAATTTGTACGTTCAATTCTGGTCAAGGGCTATAAAAACATAGAATACTTGATATAGCTTAACACGTGTACCCGGTCATGGTTAACGGAACGTGAACAATCTACTCCGGTTAATTGAATAAAGGTTTCTGGTTCCCGATTACGAATTCGACAAGAATGTTACAGGGTTCATCAAGTAGACCTGAAGAGAGCCGGTGGGTGCATTGGCCGAAACGTTGGGTATATAACAATAAAGATGAGTGCAACTCTCTGAAAATTCCTAACAATACAAATCCTTTGAATGTTTGTTTTTTCATGTGTTTATACTTACATAGTGTCAGATTTATTCTCAGGTGTTCCTTTTTTTTTCTCTCACTTCGTGCCATTCGAGTGGGGTCCTTTTGTTGACCCTCTCCCAAAAGCTGAATGGTAATTTCGTAAAAATTCCCACGCACATTGGATATTAGCGATTCAATGGCGGCATTAGGGTCAAAGTTTCTCTCCTGATCATTTTGACTCTTTTCTAACCAGCCACGTAATCCACACGCTTGCCCCAAAACGACACGTTATAATGCCAGAAGTGGCACACCAAAAATTAGAGAAAAATGAGAGTCCATTAAAGTCAACACGAACCGTTGGATATCTTTTACTTGCAACTGGACTACGGTTATATTTGCCAGAATTGCAATTACACCATAACACCGTCATATATATATATATATATATTATATATATATATATATATATATATAATGATGAAGTGTGATGTTGACCTAAAAAATCAAAAAGCAATTTGTTCAGTTATTGAAACTTATTCTGCCTTCTTGCTACTAAATGGTCCATTACATATTTAACGTTTACACGTGGAGCGATTTTCCACGGTTTATCCTCACTAGAGCCACATGCCTAAACTCCAGAATCACGGGGTTCAATGCTATACATCCCTTAATCGACCACACATATTTGAATAAGGACTATTACACTATGCAGGGGGTGTCAAAGTTTAGGTTCTGGACA
>CM042147.1:47091664-47109164 GCA_023376005.1 Doryteuthis pealeii | reverse complement strand
CAATATATCTATTAAAACAAATCTCCGTGAAAATTTTGTGGATCTCATCCGATTTCCTATGTGAGGTTTACTTATCCATATGGTCATAAGAACATTAATCATCATCAATGGTTCCCAACAGCATGGATTCGTTTGACACTCTCTCCCGATGCGTACCTATGCACTATTACGCGGTAAGTCCTCTAGATGGCATCCAGTGTCCATACAGAATCCAGCATACCTTGCTCGTCTTACTTACATTATACTTAGATAGTTAGTGAGATGGTATGATAAAAGTAAAGTAAGTAAAGTAGGCGGAGTGTTCTATTGTCGGTATCAGCCGAACGGTGAGGGAGCCTATCCACTTTTGGCTAGACATATGAGATTATTGCGTCAGAGGTTGGGGCCAGACTTACGATTAACATCCAACTTTACCGCACAGATCCACCTCGTGCTACTCACGCGCTGAGTTGGCGCGTGACGATAACAAACCCGGAATCAGGTGGTCCCTAAGTCAATTGTCTCAGTTAAATTCAGAAATATCCCTTTTACAAATTTCTGATTCCACAAAGAAAACCGAAGAAATTATCGACCGCAATTTAGTTGTAAATCCAAAAGTGATTAAGCTACTTGAGTAAGTAGATTAATGACTCCGCAGCTAAATCGGCTTTAGATTTGATCCCGAGAATTTCAAGATATCATCTACTGATTTGAAACCTAAAATTAATAGATTCCTTCATACAAAATGGCAACAACACTGGAATAACAATATCCACAATAAACTCTTCCTAATCAAACACAATTTGGGAGGTTGGAGACCAACTTTAAGGACATCTAGAAAGGAACAAGTCATTGTGTACCGATTACGAATTGTTCATACGAGACTAACGCACTTATATACTCAAACAAGAACAACAACCACAATGTGGAACATGTCAAACACCTTTGACAGTTAAACACTTATACATGGAATGCAGTTTTTTTCTCGCATCAGAAACCGTTATTTTAAAGCAATCAATATGAAAGATCTGTTTGAAAATGTCAACATGCAAGACATTCTAGGCTTTTTGAGGGAAATAAAATTATACCCTAGAATATAAGGTTCCTTGTTCGAAACCGAACTTTTCCAACTCAGAGTATTAGTGGTACAGGGATCTGCGCGGTAAAGTAAGGAGCTGATGGTAGGTGTGGCACTCCACCTCAGATACAAAGACAATCTTCTTGGTCTAGCGCTAATGAAAATGGGATAGACTCATTCGCTGTCGAGATGATAGTCGGTATCATTCAGACAGCGAGGGAGTCTATCCCATTTTCTTTAGTGCTAAACCAAGGAGACACCCCGACTAGTTTACTTACTTTATTTTTACTTAGATAAATACAGAATATTTTTAGTCAATTAAAATCTTTTGTAATTCGTGCATTTTAGACTTAAACGTCAATTCGATTTAAACTACAAAATACTTTTAAAAATCTCTTCATCCAATGTGTTTTGTGCCACGTATAAGTGCGATTTTAAAAGTTGTTTTTTTCCACCGTTCCTCCAGTTTACAACCTGTTCAAACCCCCACAGAAAAAATAAAATAAATGAAATAAAATAAATAACTAAATATGCAATTGATCGATTATTCTGATTGGTAAATGCTGATTCTCTTTGACAGGTTCTTTCTGAAAACAAATCTCAGTCGGCCTCCTGACTGAATTAACGATCGCTTCTCAGCTTCGGTCCCTTTCCTGTTTTTGGTTCGCTTTTTAAAAAAGAATATCGATTAACTAAAAAGCGCGAATTCGACACTGGAGTGAAGCTGATAATAATTTTTCCCTTACAAGAGAAACTGCTTAGTAAAGTGAACAAATGTCAAGAGTGGAATGAAAAAAAAAAAAGAATAAAATTTGTATGACCGTGGAAAAGCGACAGAAAATAATGACGGAAAAACTAGGATTGTGGTGAATAGATGAATGAAATCCGAACTCAGTTGGGTGCAGGATAAAGACATAATGAAAGTGGACGAATAAAAAAAGAATATGTCAACAAATTGAGAAATTAACAGCAAAAATAGCGACAGAAACCGACAGCAAAAATATAAACAAAAACAGAGTAGCCAGGACTGTAAAATAATAATAATAATAATAATAATAATAATAATACTGTGGGACTTTGAGATAAAAAACGTATTCCAGCGAGGAGACCAGACCTAGTGTTGATTATCAAAAAAGAAAGAACTTGTCAATTGGTGGATTTTGCAGTCCCAGTAGATCACAGGGTGAAAATGAAGGGAAACGAAAAGATGGACAAATACGTGGACCTTGCCAGAGAACTGAAAAAGCTATGGAATATGAAAGTCAAAGTGATACCAATTATAGTTGGTGCACTTGGAACAGTCTTGGAAAAAAGACTGGAAAATCTGGAAATCAGAGGAAGAATTGAGACCATCTAGAATACTGCACTGCTGTAATCTGCCAGAATACTCAGAAGAGTCCTGGAGACCTGAGGAGACTTGTCACTCAGACTCCAGGGAAATACCATCAGCTAATACTGGCGTGAAAAACTAATAAATAATAATAATAATAATAATAATAATAATAATAATAATAATAATAATAATTACGATGACAGAGATGAGAGCATAAACCATGTATTAAGCGAATGGGAATACAACGCTAGTTCCAACTGGGTTGGGAAGGTGATCCATCAGGAATTATGTAAAAAACTAAATTTTTACCAGACAACAAAATTGTATATGCATAAAACAGAATCTGTTCTTGGTGATGAAACATAAAATTATGTGGGACTTCGGGATAAAGACGGATCTTCACACTATCCCAGCAAGTAGACTTTTGATTAACAAAAACAAGAACTTGTCACCTGGTAGATTTTGCAGTTGCAGCAGATCACAAAATGAAGATGAAGGAAAAGAAAAAATGGGCAAATACCTGGATCTTGCCAGAGAACTGAAAAAGCTATGGAATATAAAGGTCAAAGTGATACCAATTGTAGTTAGTACACTTAGAACAGTTCCCAAATGTTTAGAAAACAGACAAGAGGAATTGGAATTCAGCTGTATTGAGACCATCCAGACAATGTCAATGTTGAAATCTGATTGATCTCTGATTGGTCGATGGATGCCAACAGGTCAAAATTGGAAGAGTGATAGTGAGATGAGTGATGAGTTGGCAGTCTGTGTTGAGTGTTGGTAGAGAACAGACGTTAGGTGATTTTTCTCCAAGGCATTTTTACTTGGGATAAAATAAATGAGATCAGAAAAAACAAGAACGTCTTGTGTTTGTAAATAATAACTATCAAATGCATAAGACAAGATATCCGCAAAAATTCCCAAGTAATTTCCAAACTCAAAGAAAGCTGAAACAGATGTGGAGCATAAAGTAACGATGACAGCAATTGTCGTTGAAAAAGGGCATTAGGTAATTCGAGACCAGATGAAAAATTGAATCATCTCGATCATAACGCTGTTGAGATCAGCTATGACTTTTACAACTGTCATGAAAACCCTTGGGGACTTGCTGTCACAATATTTCGAGTATATGAGAGAGAGAGAGAGAGAGAGAGAGAGAGAGAGAGAGAGAGAGAGAGAGAGAGAGAGAGAGAGAGAGAGAGAGAGACCGTAGAAAGAGTAGAGAGGTGATATATGATGTTTCTGCTTACTGGTTCGAACTTGACTGCCATGTTCTTTCGTCGAGCTAATGGGTTTTCTGTTAAGGGTTGATTTTCTTGTTTTAATATTCAAGTAACAAGATTTGGTTGTTTTCTGATAAAGCTTTTATTTCGCAACCCATCCCATATTCATCCGCCGCGGATCGAGCGACCTACAGGTCCACTCACTGAATTATCTGCCGCCTCTGAATAATTATCTTCACGCCTAATCGCGCGTTTTTCAAGGGATTAAAAGGTTAACAACAATTGTTGGATCTCTTTCCATGGACCCCGTCATTCTAAGTCTAACGGACCCTAATTCAGATATTCTAACTAAAGGTACGTACATAAATCATAAGCTGCTTATGAAATTATGCAACATGTGATAATAATATTGGATGATATAACTACGAAGAGGAAACCAAAATGGAGACAGTGAATTGCACATAATTTAGCTCAGAACAACGCCCTACGTACCAACTGTGTAAAGATTAGAATAGATTAGAGAATATCATGTATAGGCTATGCGGAGAGAGTGGGGAGAAAGAAAAGTGTGGGAGAGAGAGTTTCAGAAGAGAGAGTGGGAGAAAGAGTGGGAGAAAGAAAGAGAGAGTGGAGAGAGAGAAAAAGAAAGAAGGGAGAGAGAAGAAAAAGAGAAAGAGTGGGAGAGAGAGAAAAAAGAAAGAGTGGAGAGAGAGAAAAAGAAAGAGTGGGAGAGAGAGAAAAAAGAAAGAGTGGGAGAGAGAGAAAGAAAGAGTGGGAGAGAGGAAGAAAGAGTGGGAGAGAGAGAAAAAGAAAGAGGTCCAGCTAGTTATCATTAGTTTTTCACACTAACGTTAACTGATAGTCTTCTACTGGAGTCTGAGTGACAACAAGTCTCCACAGGTCTCTAAGACTCTTCTGGGTATTCTAGCCGATTGCAGCAATGCAGTTGTCTGGATGGTCTCAATTCTTCCTGTGATTTCTAGTAATTACTATTATTTTCCTTTTCCTAATATTATGCCTTTCAATTGTAGTTATTATAGAACCAGAGAAAGCGCAGATTCTTTAAACTCGCGAGATTTGGAAATATTTTCCTTGGTGTTCACCGTTTTCATAAAAAAAGATGGAAGACAACAAAGAAAAAAACATCACTGAATTCGAATCTGTTCTATTTGTTTATTTTCTTTTGAATCTCAAACGATTCTTCCGCGCGTCTAATTTTTTGCTGTGTATCACTTTAATTATCCCAATAATTATTGTACCGAAGAATTGTCTCTCTCATTATTTCACTCTTAATTATACGTTAAATATCGACCTCCCAACGTTAAGACTTTATTTTATATCCTCTTAGGGTTTTTTTTTTAAGATTTTAGTATAGGTTAGTTTTTCCATGCTCAATCTCTTCTTTAATCTCTCTCATTCTCTCTCTCTTTCTTCTTCTCTCTCTTTTTCCCCTCTCTCTCTCCTAATCTCTCTCCATCTTTCCCTTCTCTCTCATCTCCCCTCTCTTTCTCTCTATATTCCCTCTTCTCTCTCCTAATAGCTCTCTCCTCTCTCTTTCTCCCACTGTTTTTTTCTTTCTCCCTCTTTCTCTCCCACTCTTTCTCCCGCCGCTCTTTCTTCCCATCTCCCTCGTTTCGCCTCCTTTTCTTTCTTTCTCTCTCTTTCTCTTTCCTTCCTGTCTTTCTTTTACCTCTTCTCTTTCTCTTTCCTTCTGTCTTTCTTTTACCCTCTCTCTTTCTCTTCCTTCTGTCTTCTTTCTTTTACCCTCTCTCTTTCTCTTTCCTTCTGTCTTTCTTTTACCCTCTCTCTTTCTCTTTCCTTCTGTCTTTCCCTTTACCCTCTCTCTTTCTCTTTCCTTCTGTCTTTCTTTTACCCTCTCTCTTCTCTTTCCTTCTGTCTTTCTTTACCCCTTCTGTCTTTTTTTCCTCTCTCTCTTTCTCTTTCCTTCTGTCTTCTTTTACATCTCTCTTTCTCTTTCCTCTTCTCTCTCTTTTCTCTTTCCTTCTGTCTTTCTTTTACCCTCTCTCTTTCTCTTTCCTTCTGTCTTTCTTTACCCTCTCTTTCTCTTTCCTTCTGTCTTTCTTTTACCCTCTCTTTCTCTTTCCTTTCTGTCTTTCTTTTACCCTATCTTTTCTGCTACCCTCTCTTTCTATTTCCGTCTATCTTTCTTGCTACCCTCTCTTTCTCTTTCCTTCTCTCTTTCCTGCTACCCTCTTTCTCTTTCCTTCTCTCTTACCTTCTACACTCTTTCTCTTTCCTTCTCTCTTACCTTCTACACTCTTTCTCTTTCCTTTTAGCATCTCTTTTTCCTTGTACCCTCTTTCTATCTCTTTCACCATCTCTCCCCTTCTACCCTCTCTTTCATTCTTTCTTTCTCTTTCACTCTCTCCATCTCGCTCTCTCCCTTCCCCTCTCTTTCTCTCAGTATCTCTATCAATTTGGTACTTGTTTTTTTCCTCCCATCTTTATAGAATTCTCACAACCTCTCCCATATTTGGAATTTAAAAAAAATTTTTTTGCAGTATTGACCCCATTCTGCATTCATGTGACGAATTTTAGTCTTAATCATATCTCAACGAGAAACTCGACGTCATTCATCAGACCATCGTCTCCGGATGTGCAAAAAATAATAAATTTTAGCCTGTTTGCATAGACACGATCATGAAACGAAGAGACAAAAATCGCTCGACATATGTGCGTGTCTGTGAGTGTCGAGATTAGTAGACGTGTCAGTAAAAGTGGGGATTAATAGATGTCTCTCTCTCTCTCTCTCTCTCTCTCTCTCTCTCTCTGTGAGTGAGTGTGTGTGTGTGTGTGTGTAATGAAAAGGTGATGTGTAATTATAACTGAAGTTTGTCAAAATTAGCAACAAGTTAATTTCTCTTTCCATTAATCTCAACTCATTCAATGTCTGCATTTGTAAGAAATTAGTTGCGTCTACGAAGGCAACCGATGAAGTTAGACTGAAATGTATAAAGTGAGAACTAACTGCATACTAATGCTGGAAATCAGGACGCAGTGGGAATATGTCTCTCTCTCTCTCCTCTCTCTCTCTCTCTCTCTCTCTCTCTCTCTCTCTCTCTCTCATATATAATAATATTATTAATAACAAATAAATATCTATTAGTTTTGGTATACATTTAATTGCATGGGATCTGATACAAATTGGTATCTGGAATTTAATGCATGGAAGCTTATCTGATACCATTGTATCTGTCTCCCTCCCTCCCTCTCTCTCTCTCTCATAATATTAATAATAACAAATAAGTACATATCTATTAGTTTTTGGTATACATTTAATTGCATGGGTGCTTATCTGATTACCATTTGGTATCTGTCTCCCTCCCTCTCTCTCTCCATAATAATATTAATAATAACAAATATATACATATCTATTAGTTTTGGTATACATTTAATTGCATGGATGCTTATCTGATACCATTTGGTATCTGTCTCCCTCCCTCCCTCTCATAATAATAATATTAATAATAACAAATAAATAAATATCTATTAGTTTTGGTATACATTTAATTGCATGGATGCTTATCTGATACCATTTGGTATCTGTCTCCCCCCTCTCTCTCATAATAACATTATTGATAACAAATAAATACATATCTATTAGTTTTGGTATACATTTAATTGCATGGATGCTTATCTGATACCATTTGGTATCTGTCCCCCCCTCTCTCTCTCTCTCATAATATTATTAATAACAAATAAATAAATATCTATTAGTTTTGGTATACATTTAATTGCATGGATGCTTATCTGATGCCATTTGGTATCTGTCTCCCTCCCTCCCTCTCATAATAATAATATTAATAATAGCAAATAAATAAATATCTATTAGTTTTGGTATACATTTAATTGCATGGATGCTTATCTGATACCATTTGGTATCTGTCTCCCCCCCTCTCTCTCATAATAATATTATTAATAACAAATAAATAAATATCTATTAGTTTTGGTATACATTTAATTGCATGGATGCTTATCTGATACCATTTGGTATCTGTCTTCCCCCTCTCTCTCATAATAATATTATTAATAACAAATAAATACCTATCTATTAGTTTTGGTATACATTTAATTGCATGGATGCTTATCTGATATCATTTGGTATCTGTCTTCCTCCCTTTCTCTCTCATATAATAATATTTATAATAACACATAAATACATATCTATTAGGTTTGGTATACATTTAATTGCATGGATGCTTATCTGATACCATTTGGTATCTGTCTCCCCCCTCTCTCTCATAATAATAATATTATTAATAACAAATAAATACATATCTATTAGTTTTGGTATACATTTAATTGCATGGATGCTTATCTGCTACCAATTGGTTTGATGCTCATTTAAACAGAGCAATCATTTTTACTGATGATTGCTCTTGTTAAACGTGCATGAAACCAAATGGTATCAGATAAGCATCTATGCAATTGGATAGATATCAAAACTAATATTGACTTATTATTATTAATGCTTTATATCTTAAGCACTGTCTTATATTGGCTTACAACAGTCTCATGAATGAGATTAGTGTTAACGGTACAATGTAGCAATATGTATGCATATGAATATGTATATTATATATGAGGAAAAGGGGGTTGGAATGAATCCGACAGAATGAGGTTTACCTAAGGAATGAAAGAACAAAACTCAGACAAAAATGTGTAGTATATTTCACTGGAGAGTTGAACTCGGCTTCTTCAGCTTTTATTGAATTATTCGGATCACACAAGTGTTTTATAGAAGGGGGAAGTAGGTAGGTGGGTAAGTTTTGTGGTGAAGTTTATATATATATATATATATGTATGTGTGTGTGTGTGTGTGTGTGTGTGTGATTAAATATTGAGGAATGAAGTTGTTTATGTTTCATCCGTTATTCCACAATTTGTTACTACACTTTGTTGGATTTTAACCGATCTGTTACTCCTCATACACACACACACACACATATCGGCAAAAAGCCATTCTAAACAAACCTTGTTTACAACTTATCACACCGTCGTGTAATAAAAGTCACTAGAAGAGGAATGTTAACCTACTCTAAACAAATCATAAAATCTAAGAAGTTCGTTTGGTGTTGGGGCTATGGGATCGGCCTGTCAGCTTGACGGTCCGGTTTCAAATCACGCACAGGGTGGTCTTCCGATCTATAGCTCTGCTGATGAGGCCGAAATGTACATACAGAGATTGATTTTTCTCGATTTGTTTAGCCATACATTTAATAGGTATTCCCGCCTAATTCATTATTAATTGATTAATTTTCAAAATTAGGTACGACTCCAATTAAGCACTTATTCTCCAAAAAAAAAAAAAAAATATATATATATATATATGCGTGTGTGTCCTGAAAAAATATTCAGGGGTTTGAGGCCAGAATCTCAAATATATTAAAATGTAAAAATATCCTTATTCCTTCTTTTCTTGAAAGAAACAATTTAAATTTTTCATAGAAAAAAATGGAAAATGCCTCTTTTATATCATAACGTAAATTGTTCCGATTAATTGATCAGTTTCTGTGTTTAATTTTCAAATTCGACAATCTATTGACAAATTATACATGGAGATCAAAAGCGTCATAATCGTATATGTCTTTTTAGTCTTAAGCTGGGGTTTTATGTACCATAAACGGTATATATTCCCAATGAAATAACAAAAGCTAAAGTGTATTATCTGGATTATTTGGACTATTGTCTTCATCTTTATTTTTATATAGACAAACTTTAGACCAATGTGTCCTCCGACCTTCATCAGGTGTTTCTTCTCGGACTAAACCTTGTCTATATCTTATTATAATGGAGATTGTGTGTTTTCTGTCTGTAACCGAAACGATATTACTACTCAAGTCACAATTCCCTTAGTTATTGACATCCCAGGTATTTCTTTTCTTTTTCGCTTTGAAATGCAATATTTTACCGTTTTAACCTACTCCAAAAGCAAGTCATCCGTTTGAAGATATTTTTCTTTCCGTTATAAAAACGCAAAAAAAAAATGTATTTTTCGATGAATTTTCCTTTACAAAATGTTAAAATCATTCACTAGCAACTTCATTAAGTAAATGATTGAAGGAGTTAACGCATGACAAATTAACAATTAAAATGTCAGGTCTTCTGAATTTACCGTAAAACGTGCCATTTAAAAGAAACCGCGTGTTTTATTGTTTAACTTCAGAACATTTTATTGAAATCCGATAATTGGCCAATTTAGGAGTAAAAAATTCAAAACATTTGCAGATGCAGATTTCTTTATAGGTTTTCATATCATTTTATTTAATACTGTGGGATAAATGAGAATAAATTGAGGGCTGGTGTTTAAACTGAATAGTTTCATTATTATTATTATTATTATTATTATTATTATTACCATTACGATCACGACTTGTGAATATATTAGACCAGCATGAGTTATGTGATATTTCATTGGAGTCTGAATGATTTCAAGTATCTTCAAGTATTTCATGTTTACACCTTTATCCACCAGATGACAAATTCTCTTTTCCCTTGTTAATTAATGCTAGGTCTATGATATATGAATGAACCAGTATCCATCCTGGAGAATTAAAAAATACAATTTTCTGGATTTTTGATATACAAACGGATCACCTAATCCGGCCAGAAGATTAGACAGTGTTAGTTAAAACAAAACAAATATTATCTAGTTAACATTGCTCTTCCGGTGGACCATATAGTAAAAATGAAAAAAAAAAAAAAAAAAAAAAAAAAAAAAAAAAAACAACAACGAAAATGATAAAAAATATTTTAACCTTAGCAGGAAACAGAAAAACTGTGGAACATAAAGCTGAAGGTTGTTCCAATTGTATTTGGTGCCGTTGGGTTTATAAAAAAAAGACTGAAGGAATTGGAAATGTGAGTAAGAATCGAGAACATCCAGCCAACAGCATTGTTAAGACCAGCTAGAATACTCCCAAGTGTCCTGGAGACCTGAGGAGACGTGCTCCACTGAGACTCCAGGGAAAGCCTAGCAGTTATCGATGGTGTGAAAATTTCACAAGGAGTTATATAATTATTGTTATAATATATCTCGCCAACAGAGAGGATTGCGTAGATGCAACAATCAAAGAAATCGAGGAATACACAAAAAAGAGCAAGGATACATTAATTATGGCCTCTAATAACAGCTAATGAATAATGCTTAAATATTGAAGAAACCTTTTGTCACTGATGCCTACCTTACTTTACAAGATGTAACAATTGATACTGGTCTTTACACAGGACTATAAATTGTTATTACACATACTTGAAATCAAATATTAAACCTAAAGCACCAGTTGACAGAAATTCGATCATCCAAAATGACAGCATTTATGGAGCATTTATTGACAGGAAAAAAACATTTTTCAAATGTCATATTTAGATACACATGTCAACTTCCGAGTTATATTTTAGTCTCTGAAGAGCTAAAGTATTAGACTGAATTGTAGTGTAAGAGCAGTCTCACTTGTCTGAGGGTTCTGGATAATCTCCTGTGTCAGGAGACCCTATTTTGATCACGTGACACAGGAACCCAAGAAGAGAACCCTCTTTTTCCGACGCCACTAACAAGTGCGGACATGCTTGTCACCTCTCCCCAGCAGACACCTATGGTGCATGCCAGACTTTACAGACTCTACTTACAGTAAGTGGTTTCCACCTATTTGTCTATTAACACTACTATGTATGTTTGGACACTTGTGACATTGTATAGCCTGGGGAACTTCGTCTCCCTATATATTTTATAATAACATTTATTATCTGCGTTATTCGGACTATTGTTCCCATCTTCATTGTTACTTGTACAACGTTTCGGCCGATATGCCCTCCGACCTTCTTCAGGTATTTCTTGTCGGACTCGGGAACCTTCTTTTCGAACTCGGGAACTTTCTTGTCGTATTCGGGAGCCATCACGGAACTTTGAATTTAATTAATTTAATACTAATATTCAAGCCTCATCTCAAACATTCAGAGAAATGATAAAAGTTATATAAATGTAACTAACGCGTTTGTTGTTTTCCTAACTGAAGTATTGCGCATTGGGTACTTCTCTTTTAAGTAACCCAATACTTTATGAGAACCAGAGTTAACACTCTGTGAACCTCTTATAGTAGAATTGGACTGTTTGACAATTTTGATTTCGGTATCGATTTATTTTATTTTTTCTTGATATCACAGATTTTCGTTTCGGTTTGTAGTTAAGTTTTTTTTTCCTTTCTAAGGAAACAATTTATTCACTCTAATAATAAAGAGAGCATTGTTTATTGTAAGCCTTTCCTTGAGCTCTTAATCCCGTGCGGATTGCTTTCGTTAAAATAAGAATTGGGAAAACTTTATATATATAAAAAATATTGAGCTCTTGCCAATCTGCAGTGTGCATATCTCGCCAAATGAATTAAATTCGCCCTGGGTTTGACATCCTTCATTTATTAAGTTGGTAATTAAAATAATTATATTAACGTCGTTGTTAAGCGTCTGTTAATATTGCAGCTATTATTTGTTGAAATATGGCAAGGTGCCGTTTCCTATATGACACAATGGATGCGGAGACGTATATTTGGCACATTTACCAGATGTGTCTCAATCATCTCCAAACAAAAACACCAACCCTATTACTACACATTTTGACTGACACGTTTGGCATAAATCCTACCGAAGCAGCTGTGTATTGAGAAGTTCTACTCAACTAGGGTGTTGAAATAACCAAGAAAATATCTGTAGAATCACTTAGCTCAATTGAGAGTTAACACCATACACATGATCCGTTTTTAATTATGTGCTAGAAGTGTCAATTATCACAAAAGTGTGTTATTAATATTAACGCTATAATAACATGAGAGTATGCTTTATGATCAAAATTATGGTTGTCAGTAATAGATTCTGTTTAAAGAATTATTTCATCTGAATGTTGTATTTGATCTACAAGGTGATTGTAAAGTAACTCCCTGTTTTAAAAATCTGATATACTTTTGAATCATTATTTTTACAGAAAATGGATATGAGAAGAAGACGCATACCAAGAAGTTTTATTTAAAGTTCTACACACGCAGAGTTATCATCTTTCAACAACCTCTTGTTAAAAAACGAGACCGTCCAAATCGTCCGAGATGAAATACAAAATATTACATCCTGATTAGCTGGTGTTGCTTAACCGACGAATTGTTATTTCTCATGAGTGTCGTAACCTTAGTTAAATAATGGACCATTCCGTTTTCCTTATTGTTGTGGGGTTTTAAGGGGTCACATGAGAACAAAACGACGGGGAACAAATGTAGGAAAATGTATTAACAAAAGAGTAGACAATTACAGTACAGAGAAGTGGGAAATACGTCCGGCAATAGAATTTTTGAGCTGACTCGCATTGGCTTACTCTCAAGCCAAAATTGTCCCTGTTACTTATAGTAACCGTCGGCGCATTCCATTAGTCTATAGGGTATATCACCTATAACACTTATAAAGAAAGAGAGGAAAGAAAGAGGACATGCTACACAGAAAATATAATAAGAAAGAAAGAGTGTAAAGGAAAGATAGGGTTGAATGAAAAATAGTATATTTTTTGCGTATTGAACATTTTTGCAATATCTCTTAAGTAAACATGAAAACGTAATAATTTAAAATATCATACGGGGGTATATCCACAGGTCCTTCTATTATATAAATAAGTACAGGTGTTTAGGGTTATTAACAATGTCACCATTTTCCCAGTTTAAAGTTCACAGGTATTACGAATCCACTGTCAAAGACAGGCTTACTAAAACAAAATAACCAGTATTGTTATTTTCTCCCGTAACTCTTATCGTCACGTAGTTTCGTGGCATCAATAAGTGTATATTTGAAGGATTGTTAGATTTTAGAGTACCAGGATGAACATTTATCCATCTGCGACTCGAGTGGGTTAGATTAGACGATGTATTACTTGAGAATGACCTTTTTGTTATTCTTATGTTATCCCATTATGATAACGACCTTTTGCGATGTCTCAGATTTCATTTCTAAGATCAAACATGGCAATCGGTCTCCTGGCCTCGTATGACATGTTCATCTCAGTTAATGTTTCCTACTAATGCATTCAATGATGATATTTGCATTTTATGAAAGGTTCACATGACAAATTCTGTCACGCCATGTAATGCCGAAAAGTAGTAGCTTGTGGATTTACCAACCCCTCTGTATGCGTAGGATGTGACACAACGTCAATTTTTTTAGCAAACTTTAACAGGTTTGAATATTGGTGTAGATATTTTGACACTTGATTAGATTCTTGACCGCATAGTAAAGAATATTGTTTAGCACTAGTCAATAGAAATTTTATTATGTGTATGTGTAGAAATTCCTGTTGACTTTTGCTAAAGTCAATGTTCATTACAGATATAACATCATAACCATACATAAACACACACACACACATATATATATATATATAATAATACATTTTTTGAAAACAAAGTAATGCAAAATATATGTTGAGAAAACATATTTATTAAATTCTCGCATTCACCGGATTATAACACCACGGTCGGTTTCAACAAGCAATGATATAAACTTTCAAAACATTGGATACTCTGAAGATGGCAGTTACCGCTGAAAATATTAAGTATTTAACACCAAAGAATTTAATAAATATGTTTTCTCAACATATATTTTGCATTACTTCGCTTTCAAAAAATTTATTATTACGTTTAAGATTAATGCTTCTATTGCTATAAGAACAAACAGAAATCTTTGATATATATAATATATATAATATATATATATATATATATATGTGTGTGTGTGTGTGTGTGTGTGTGTGTGTGTGTGTGTGTGAAAGAAAATTGAAGTGAATCCGCAGTATGTAATATAGGAGATGCCGTTTCTTTTTACTAATAGGGTGTATGTATGTATGTATGTATATATATATATATATATATATATATATATATATATAATATATATAATATATACACGTTTTTTAAAAGCGAATATTATAGAATATTCCGACAGCAGTTTCATGCCGTAGCAATTCTTCAGGGATAACATTTCCTGAAGAATTGCTACGACAAGAAACTGCAGTCGCAATATTTTATAACATTCTCTTTAAAAAACGTATATTTAGCTCTTTTTTACCCGAGCAATTTTAAACCGATTTTACTTAATCCAGAAGTAAATGTGTTTGCTTCGTGGATTGGCAAAGATCCGTGTTATATATAATATATATTAATATATATATATATATATATATATATATTATATATATATATATATTCATTAATTATATTTTTATTTTTGATACATACTCAGTCTTACACACACACACAGTCACATGTCACATAAACACACACACGACTAGCGAAAGCAATAGTCTATTTACATTTTCAAACACACACAACGTAAAGGAGCGTCTATGTCACTTTAAAACGGTTGCCTTAGCGTTCGTCATAATTTCAAACATCCATCGAACGCTAGTTTTTCATTCAACAGTTTTTAAATAGATTGACCGACAAAGCAAAAGACTCTCACAGTCTTCTTATTCTTTGTGATGAATTTAATTTCCTCAAATTAACAAAAGCCCTGATGAAGATCTATTGACACAGATCGAAACACTGCAGCATCGGCGAAATAAACATCACACGTTTTATGGACTTGTGTTTTTTTTCAATTTTTCACTAATATATATATTATATATATATATATATATATATATATATAATTGGAATGGTCAACGATTCAGACTACAGGAAGGTAGTAGTAGAGAAATACCTAGTCTTGCTGCAGAGATTTAACTACTGTTGTTAAAGCGCTGTGCATTGGACTGTATCTCATCTATATATTTTGTACAAAAGAGTAATAAAACATGTTATCATCTTCTTCCAGATTTCAATGTTGTTATTTGATAACTCAGGTACCTAGTATTAGATGGGAATGAATAGTGACTTTAGAAAGTTAAAGAAGCAAAAACTATTTTGTATCGAGAATCTAGTTTTAATTTAATATTGTTTTTATATAATACCTTAGCTTGAGTGACAACAGACTTAGATTACGAATGTAAGCTCTGTAAAATAATTAGGAATCTCCAGGAATGTTTTTTGTAGTTTTTAATTCTTGTTTAGGTATTTGGATTAAGGAAACCGAATAGTGTGAATTAATATATAATTAGAAATGTTTCGATAAAAAAAGACCCAGCGTTGGCAGACAGAGACAAGTAGCAAGAGATAAGAGACAAAATATATGCACGACGTCAAACGGACTCAGGCTCCCTTTCTTTCGAATTATTAGTTGTCCAGGTTAATCAAATTTCTGCCCTTCCTTCCTTTTTACGTTGATGGTTTATTGCAAGCCGATTTTCACGGTGAAATAGAAGTTGTTGTTTTACTCTAGCATGAAATTGGCGTTAAAGAATTCTTTCTTCTCAGTGTTACCACAAAAACGAAAAACTCAACCATTTGGAAAGAAATGCCCGCCCCTTAAAACAGAATGTTGTAGCGCAACAGTCTTGTTGCTTCAGCACGGTGTTTGACAAATGCTGTACGTCAGATTAAATTGAATTGGACCAAATTTGTTTCGTACTTAATGAGTCTCAGTTACAAAGACTGGAACATATGACCTTTAGCGACCCTTTTTGCGATCTCGTTCAATCAGGACATTTTTTTTTCATTTACACTGTCAAATCCGGCTGTTGGTTAACAGATGATTTTTTAGATTTTTTCAATTATAAAACTAACCCTAACCTAGACAACCGCGATTTTGGACGGTGTAAATAGAAAACAATGTTCTTCAGAATGAACAGGTCGAAAGGGGTGCCTAAAGGTCAGATAATGGTCCAAAAGGATTAACATATATATAGGTACTGATTCGAGATCCAACTCTGTTTCTATAAAATCTTGTTTAAACAAATAAATTAAATAGTTAGAAAAACTAATGTTCCCACAGAAAAGATTAGAAAATTTACCTAAGCGTAGGTGATTATATATTATTAATTGAATAGGATAACTTATATAACGATGTATGTTATGCCCACTATCAGCTGTGAGAGACGCCCTGCGATGGCTAGGCCACGTCAGGAGGATGGACAAATGTCACCTCCCCAAAGACCTACCGGAAATGCGAGTTATAGAGGGCACCCGACCGGCAGGGAGACCTCTGGGCTTTAAAGATGCTTGTAAGAGAAGACATGAAGAGACATGCCAACATTGAACCATCACACACGGGAGCTTATGCAGAAGACCACACGACCTGGCGCCTCCTCGTCAAACAAGAACGAAAAGTAGGGAAAAGAGAGGGAGGCAGCCGCCCGCAGAAAAGAGATATTCATAACGAAGGAGAAGCTACAGCACTCGCGCTAAAGCATCACCGTTTGTTTGCAATCAGTGCAAAGCTCAGAGATGACATTCAACAATTGGTCTGTTTAGCCACTCACGCATTTGCAGATAATGAAAAAGTGGACACAACGCCATCGTTTCATAGACAGAAAGATGCAACGAGGATGTTAACTTATAATAACTGTAATGTTTTTTAACAGGAAATTCGAAGGTTTTCCTACAATCTTTTTATGTAAGGTTTTAATATCTATTTCGCCTCTGCAAGTTTTTTCACATTATAAATAAACTATTGCCTTTAACTAAATTTCAGTGTGACAGCAAGTCACCTCATGATTCCAGATCAACAGTTCTGTGGTCTTGACTTCCTCAATTTTTCCCACCGGATTTCTAAGATTCGTGTTCTCTTTTTATAGGTGGTTGGGGTTTGTCCAGGTTGCCTGATTATGATTGTTATTACTGTTAACAGTCAAGTTTCACAATATTTTTAACCCTCTAGCAAGATAGGTCTTTTCAATAACTTTTAAATCTACCTTGGAAAAGGAATTTCAAACTGGCTGATAAAGCCCGTTCTTCTGTTTGTCAA
>CM042147.1:47067058-47091564 GCA_023376005.1 Doryteuthis pealeii | reverse complement strand
TTTTAAAAATAATTTATTCAATCCTGGTTTGAAGGCGTTTTTATAGCAAAAAAATTTTATGAGGGATGTATCTTTTTTTATTCGATAGCCACGCGCCAAATAGTAATACCCCCCCCTTTCAAACGATATAAGAAGGATATATATATTAGCTAACCCCTTCTGCCACAGAGAGGGAATGTTACCACCAAAGGCCACCATTTTCTTAAGTAGACGTTACAGGTTTGAAATTCAGTTTTCCATCTCCTAGACTGGTTAAAGAGGATCCACTCTGCGTTACTATTTCCCCTCTCACTGGAGGCCGGAATAGGTGTTGATTCATACCTTTCCCACAGTTTATAGCAGCTAATTCAAACAACTCGCTACCATCATTCGAACTTCAGGTAGGTCATGACAATCCCGCAACAACGTAACTATTACCGGACTTACCATCCACCACCACAAACACACACACACACACACACCACATTATGACAGTGAACAAACAAGTCTGTTTGAAGATGGCCGATAGCCGCTCAATTTATTTTGGAGGACGGATTACTGTACTGTAATTAAAGTTTACCACCTAATTTAAGACATTAATTGAGTTAGACATTAAAATGAATATAGGCAGTCGCCAATATTCGAGATTTACAATGTCAAGCGATAAATAAAATCGAGAAAAGGTCAACTCTCTTGGCTGACAATTGTACATACAGAGATTGACTTTTTTCTCGATTTGTCTTTACGCACTTACATCTTAAAACAGATAAGCACGCCTAATCATTTAATTCATAACTTAAATTAATTCTAAATTATACGGTAATGGCTTTACATACAGCTCATGATCATATAATATAATTTCACAATAGTTCTCCCTAGACTGGTTACTAACCAAGTCTTAAAAGAGCCTCAGATCTACCCTATTATTTACTGGTCCCACATTTAAAAGACCCTGTGTCACACCCGCATACGCTTGGACTGTGCGGTAAATACCTGAAGTATGGTGAACATCAGTTGGATAATACCATGTATCCAACGTCATTCAGCACTTAATGCTGAAATCTAAAACTAGCCTCTGTTCAGGATTATGAACCGAGTCGAACCGAGTCCATGTTCGTAACGAACTCAAACTGTACACAGATCATCTTACGTTGCTGAATGTATCACCATTAGAATCGTTACCTAGAGTTACATCATTGTAGACTTGATAGTTTCAAGAAAAAAAGAGTTCGGCTGCTAAAAGACAATAGATTTCGACCGATGAGAAAGAAAAAAAAAACCCAGAATTTCTTAAATCTAACAGAACAGTAAGACAGAAAACAAACAACTTTCGACTCCGTTCCTGATGCAAAAACTATAAGACAACAATTTCCTGGGGCGGAAGGGAATTTTCTTGATGCACGATCGATATCAGATCGAATCATCTATTCTCTTTTGTTTATCGCAATATGGAGTCGCTCTCAGCTGTGCTGAAAAACGGAAACATATGTATTACAATAAATTTCGAAGACTCCCCAGAGGGTTCATAGAAGGAATGTGAAGTGAAATTGTTACAGGAGATGGAGATATTAAGAGTTTAAAAAAATATTGTGAAAATCTATAGAGATATTCTTTAATGCATTAAAATTCGTAAAACACAAGAAATGTAAGTTTACATCAATGAAAAAAAAATTATAGTATGCCCTACAAAAAAAAGCTAAGAAATCTCTCCAGAACAAAAATATTGCTTCATATTTTCTATTTTATTTTTTATATTATAAGTATTTTTTTTAATATTCTCGAATAATTCATAATATAAAACACAAAACATGCTTTAATTAATGGCGAAAATGAATAGCCGAGCCTAAAAAAAGCTAGAAATCTCTCCCAGCAAAAATATTATTCTTTCCCGTTTTCCTTTTTTCTTGAACTATATAAGCAAGTTTGTTTTTTAATATCTCAGATTATCGTTAAAAAAAAAAAAACAAAAAAAAAAAAAAAAAAACTACAAAAATATATTAATTCAATAAGATAAACGTTTCGTTTTACAAACCTTAGGAATGCTCTCAAGCAAAAATATTTATTATTGTTTTCTCTAATTATAAGTATTTCTGAATGCCACAATTAATTAAAAACACACAAAAAAAATATGGAATTAATACAGAAAAATAAGATATATGAATAAAAATTAGAATCATCTCCAGCAAAAAATATCTTCACTTTATTGAATTTCTATTGTTTACTGTTAAACATAATTTTTCCCATATTAAATGTATTACTTTGACAGACAAAATCAATACCGATTCTATAAATGATTCGTATTTACAGTACAACGTTTTTTTTATTCTACTCTAACTATGATTTCCAAATCGTTGCAGTGGTTTTTAATTTTTGATTAAATGACAAACGACTTCTACGATTAAACACAAGGCGACGATTTATATTGAAAGGCTCATTCACGGTGAAGGTAACGAACTAACTCGCATATATTGAAATGTATTTATCCGCATTCTATTTTTAGCATATAAAACAACATAAATCTTCACCTTTCATTACTTCAAATCTTTATAGAATAATTATTGCATTTTTATCGTAATTCAAATTCCATTGCTATAATCATATATTAGATATATTATAATATGATATATATATATATATAGTGTGTGTGAAGTGTCGCTGAAATGTATCTGCTATGTATTTATATCGTATATATAATACAAGCATCACAATTCTGCAGCTTGTGATGTGTGAAATGTTAATGCTGATGTATTATATCACTTGTATATCTATATACATACATACCATCATGGTGTGATGCTGTGACATGTATTGCTTGTCATTTATTTAATATATCACATACATACATCTCATTGTTGTCGTGAATGCTCTATGTCATGTATTTATATGCTATATTATACATAGCATACCATCTAATGTGTCTGTGTGAATCGATGCTTGTAATTTATACCTTGTATATATATACATACAAACATCTCATGTTGATGTGTGAAGTGTAAATGCATTATGTTATTATATGTTCATATATATCATACATACATTCTGTGTGTGTGTCGAAGTATCGTTGATTATACTGTATATTATATACATACCCATAACCCCTATACATCTATGTGTGTTGTGAATGTATGCCTTGCACTTATATTATATCATCATCGTATACATACAGTACATTCTATGTGCTGTGTGCAATGTAGCTTGTATTTTTATATGATATATATGAATACCATACATACAATCTATGTGTGTGTTGCAATGCTCATGGCTTGTATTTTAATATCGTATATATAATATACATAACATCATCTATGTGTGGTGTGAATGTATGCTTGTATTTATTAGTTATGTTATATTATATAATATATATATATATATAATATATAATATATATATATATTATATCATATTATATAATATATATAATGTGGCATTTGTCGTTGAATGTATGCTTGGCATTTGTAGTGTATATATATAATATATATCTATATATTATTACTATATTACATATTTGTTATTTGTGTGAATGAATGCTCATTATTTAGTAATGTGACTATATATATATATACCACACATATATGTCGTGTATTGTCGTGAATGTCATAGCTACTGTATTTATATGTGATATATAATATATACTATAGTCCCGCCCGGGTAGAACAACAACAGATAGTTATGAACGATGTAGGATAAAGGGACTCCCGCCTGCTCAATCGTGTCCAGATATGAAACATGCATGCTTCCAAACTCCGGTAGGTCTGTGCACACGTTAGTTACCACACATCCATCGACCATGGGACTTTTTGAGAGACTGCATCGACCATGAAGAAAGAAAGAAGACGGGAACATTTGTACATCTTCGATAATTATAGTTGGTAAACGCTGCTACAACGCACGAATACCACTCTCTAAATTTCCATAGATTGTTGTCCAGTGACAAGACCTAAGCAAGATAACTGGCAACATCATGTCAATTGCAGGTGTTAATCAGAGTTGTCCTTCTACCTAGGATGGATTAACCTAACAAGAATAAAGGGGTCCAACACTCCCCCCCAAAAAAAAGGTTCTAGAGGCCCGTTGAGCACTAATTCCTCCGCCCTTTGAAACAGAGGTCTTGTTTTTTCGTCCTCGCCGGAATGTCTAGCACCCTCTACATCAGATAAAATCTGTTGGGGGTTACCGGTCTTATTCGCGACAGATTGACCCACTATCGAAACAGTTTGTACTGGATTACCGATAGTACCCAGTAGCCGACATCAAGCGACCCCTGCAATACTATATATGAATATATATATAATATACTATATTATTTATATATATATAAATATGATATATATACATACTGTGTGAGTGTGAATTATGCATGTATTTATGTGCTATAATGCTATACATTACATACATATGATGATGTGTGAATGATTATGCACTGTTATTTATGTGATATGTGATTTACATAAAACTATGTGTGTGTGAATGTCATAGCCATTGTATGTGTGTAGTGCAATGTATGCATGCTAATTTATTGTGTATCATGATATACATAAATACATTATGTGGTGTGAATGTTATGCAGGTATAGTGTCGTTGTAATTATGCACTTGTACTTTATGTGTATACTGCTATACATAATACATATGTGTGTGTGACACGTCAATGCACTGTACTTAAGTGTACATACATATATACCATCACTATAGATGTGTATGTGTTGTGTGAATGTATCATGTATTATTTGCTATAATGATATGCACTACATATAGATGTATGGTATATATATATTATCTTATATATGATATATATATATATAATATCATATATATCTTTGAAAGGGAACGGATAAACTCCAACACCGTTAATCCAATAATAGATTTATTTACAAGCAAAATTGGGGCCTTATTTAATTTAAGTATGTATTTAATTAAAGCTCCCCAAATCAAGTCTCCCTAAAGATTGGAAATCAAATAATTATGAATTGCCTAACAGAAAAATTACTTCTTAATTTTTTTTTCCTTTGCCGAAAAATGTATAGTATTGAAAGCTGTCACCAATTGAGGCGACAGGAAGTCAAAATTTTTTGAGGGAAAAAATAAAAAAAGGGGAATACTTTCAAGGTCACGGTTTTAGTCAGAGCAATTAAAACTCAGAATAAAACGTCTGAAAAAGTATTGGTTTGCGGTATTTGCACCGTAAAATATACCTCAAATATTTAATTCTTAGAACGCCTTTTTCATGCAAATCGCAAGTCAGAAAAAATGACAATTACCAAGTGCTGTTTAATTCTTTATATTTTCTTTTTCGTTACTTACCTTTTATATCAATATATTATATATTATATATATACTTATATATGTATATAATATATATAATATTATTTATTATTATATGGACATTCGGCGTCTCTCTAACACAAAACTATCAAAAATGGGCGTTAATGAATACATATTTTGGCGTTATAGTTCTGGTAATATTATTGTTAATTAAGATTATTGAATTAATAAATGTTAATCTTTTCTAATTCCAGTTTCTTATTTCAATTTCGTTACTTTTTTAATTTAATATATTTCTAATACATTTAAACTTAAATAAAATTACGCACTGAGGGCGCCATCATTCTTGCCTAACACATACACATGCTATAATATACCACATATGTACATATTGATATACATCACGCACATACACAACACACACACCACACACATATATATATAAATATACCTATATATAATATTATATATTAGTGTATGGGTCGGTCTTGTTTTCCCAGAGTCGTACTGTCGTGGACTGAGATGAAGAAAATCCGAGTGTTGTATCCCACAATTTTAAATGTAATGAGACTACGCGAAATACTATTTCCGTTAGAAAACAAAAGAATAAGACAAAACTTATTAAAGAAAGAACATTTACTATACAAATAAACAAATATTGCTATTAGCTCATTGTTACTTTCAAGGGTGTCGCCGACCGTTATGTATCTAGTAGGTAAATTGTGTGTGCAGAGTGCGTATGTCATAGTTTATATCTTGTTCTTTTTATTGTGTCAACATTTGTAGCACTTGTTGTTAAAACAGCATGTCTGTCTACTGATTGATTGAGGAGAGAGAGAGAGAGAGAGAGAGATGAGAGAGAGAGAAGAGAGGATGAGAGAGAGAATATGATAACGAAAAAGGAGGACGCGACCTATTATCATCATTTGTGTTCTCGGACATGACCATCTGCCCATTGTTGTCGAGTTGCGGCGAGACCGTCCAGGGCCCGACTCTGTCGAGTTGCGAAGACAGCTTCCGCTCCCCTTCTCGTCGAGTTAGGGGAGCATTCGCTACCAACCTGAAGCCTTTTCAAGACTAACATGGACCATTTATTATAATGTTTATTTTTTTTTTTATGTTAATGGTCTATGGACTTTTTAACCTTGATGGCTATAAGTTAATATTCCATCAAACTATCAGCTGATGTTTGATTGAAGTTAGATATCGATGCATTTTGTTACCTGTGGCATATCCCGCAGATACATGCAGATAATTGTCATTGGAATAAACCATTGTTTCTATTCTGCTAACAATATTTCCAAACTAATTTCTATTCGATTCCTCATTTTGTTTGCCAATGATTTCAAAAACTTAACTCTACTAACAATTTGTAACAAATTATATGTTTTAAGAAAAGAATTACTTTCATCTTTAATTTATTCAAACATGCGACGATAAAATATAGGGGTCATCATCCTTATAAATAACATATATATATTATTCATATACATTATAATATACAACACAACACACTTATAACTACATTATTATGCACCACTCATTATATAATAATTTTATATTACACATATAATATACAATATACATCATATAACATATATACCACACATATACATATAAATATCATCGCCACAACCATACATATAGTATACATATTCTACACACATATACCATATAAATATATACACCCATACATAGTATATAACATAAATACGCACACTAACATATATATAACATATAATACACACACACATACTACTATATATAATTACATACACCAAAATTATACTATATAATTATATATATACTATATCTACTATAGTATATACTATATATACTTATATATTGCCTAAAACCCAGTTAAAAAAATTAATTTTTGTTTTATTTCCTCAGTCTGGATCTTTACCATCCGGTTCAGCATATTTTGCCCACAAAAAAAACACCTGATGACACATTTAAGACAAAAGCCTGCATTCTAAGTAATATAATATATATATATATAAATATATGATTTTAGCAGTTGGATGTTGCTTGATGAAGTTTAGACAGTGTTAAAATACACCAGAGAGCACGTGAGATTTGCTTTTGCGTAAACAGTTCCTTCCTAGAATGTTTTTCAATCAGCATTCCTCCCTGTTCTATAGAAATGGATTTTCTTTAAAAACCAAAAGGAGCAAAGAAAAAATGAAATAGTTTCGTTTGAAATGTTTACGTTTCTATAGAGCTTTTTTTTTTTGTTGGTTCCTGTATTCCCTTTTGCTTTTTTTAAAGAGGCGATGACAGGTCAATAATTGCTACATATCCATATCTTTTCATTCCAATTGTCTTATCTCTTCACGACACCAACGTTTGCCATTGACCGCTCTAAACGACGATGCGTTGTGAAAGGCACCGCTCCCAAATCCATAGACCACATCTTTTAATTTTTTTCGTATTATTTCGAACTTGATTAAAACGTTTGTCAGAAATATTACTCTTTAAAACAATAAAAATATTTACAATGTTATAAAAATACAGTAAGAAATTAAATAAAAGTAAAATAACTGAAATTGTGTAATAATTATTTTCTCGGCAACATTCACATATTACACTTGCCACGTCACAATTCATGGTAAGAAATCAATTCTGTTAGCCTCACTGAAGACATTTCAGAAAGTGATAATATATATACTATATATATATCATACATATATAGCTCATCATATCTATATAATAATATCATTAATTATTTATTATTATTATATTATACTAAAGCTGGACATTTATCACCTTCTTTTTAATGTTCCTAAATGGCGTTTTCATTTTAGCTTTAATGACACAAAAGTATATACATAAATTTATTCACTATAGTTTTAGGAATTACGTAATTTCTTGAAACAAATCATTTAATTTGGTTTAACTTTAGTCCTAATTTAAGCTCAAACTGACCAATCACTGTCATAAACATATGTACTATCACTCTTTTCCCGTCTGTCTCTATGTGACGAGTTAACTGCATCAATATTAGACTCGAAGAAATGATTTGCAACAAGAAGCATGTTAGATGTCATGAAGAGACTGCGAAGAAGAGAGAGAAGAGAGAGAGAGAGAGAGAGAGCAGCAGAGGAGATGAGAGAGACGAGAGAGAGACGGAGCTAGCTGCATAGACACATGCAAGATAACTACATATGACTTCATTCCTAACTGTAAGCAACTAGCAAAGAACATTTAGCCAGCATAATCGTCAGGAGCGTGGGTACAGAAACAACCAAACATAACGAACAAAAATTGTTATCAACCCTTGCTGTTCTATTCTCCATCGCCACAGTGATTCGGTGCTCCTATGAAATATTATATATTTTATTATACTATATCAATATATATACATATTTCTAAAGGAATAATAAAAGTTAGGAGTTAATTTTTGCTTTAAGAACACAGCCATAAAGAATACACCATAACCCCTTCTCTTCCCTCTCTCTCTCTCTTTCTTCTCCTCTTTGATTCTCTGTGGATAGAGGAAACGCCAACACAGTCTTCAATCCATCTTGTTCTTCATACGATGCATGCCAAGAATACAAGGTCCGACCAGAAAGTTGTGGAGGCCTTTAGTGACGACCATCAGACATAGCAGTTACGATTCCTCGGAACTGTCAATAGCTACATTCAAATAGAGACAAATTGACAATGTTGGATTATTTTCACGGCACCTATAAGCGTTGCCTGATAGCGCCACAATTTTTGTATATACTCTCGTGGCCGCGTGGATTCAACTCAGCCATTCAGTACAGCTGAATAACGTAGCAGCCTTACCAATTAAATGGAACGATTTGTTCCCTACATATAACATGGTATTAACGGTATTCAACAATCCCGAGATTGCTGCTTTAACACATTTTCAAGGATTCACATGAAACCTCGATCAGGTATAGCTGCAACAGCAGTGATTCCAGTTGTTATTATCTTTGTAGCTCTAAAAATGTTACAAAAACAACAAGCGCTGATCATATCTATTTACATAAGTGAAGTCATTCGCGTTCGTCACTATTTGTTTATAGACCCTAAACTTTTTCCTGCTTAGTTCCTTAGTATTAGGCAAAATTGTCGAAGTCAAAGAATAAAGAAACAACGTTATTTATTATTACACTCAAAATGTCAGTAATGCAAAACTTACCACGAGTTCTTTAGTGTTTCTTAAAAACTAGTAATTAATAAATTACTGCCAGATTGTTAATTTATATCCCATAGTTATTTTATACCTATATTTAAAGTTAGTAATCTGTTTCTTCCAATATCAAGACGGTAATTTAAAAGTTTTTTATTAATATCATGCCAATACCTTACGCATTTTGTGCTAAAAATTATACTGTAACTATATTCAAATAAACTATTTAATTAATAATGATATGATGCCACGCAAAATTTTATTTGAGAGGAAGGGGGAGAATAAGTTTCCTTATGTTGGTTTGTTTTTGTTTCTCTTTCATCCTTAAATAAATTTATGATTTTACTTTATGACTTATAAACCTCGTACATGGAATTTTTAGTTTCCCCACCCCTGCAGGTAAAATCTTTCAAATTTGCATCTTTACACGCCCCGAATGGCACATTGTTTGATGAGTTGAAGACTAATACATCCAAGATAATGGAACAGAATGGACTGTATACAACTACTTTTGGAAGTAAAACGACAGTAGATGTAATTACAAGCGCGTTAAAAATGGAAGGGTCTGTGTAATTTGAAGCAAGATACTACGCTCTGGCTGTAAGGCCAGTCTCTCTTTGTCTGCGCGGTTTCGTCCGTGTCAGGAGGACCTATTTGGTCCCGCAACACAGGAATGCACAAATTCTTTGATGCACTGAACCGTGCTTGGTCATCTCTCGTCCAGCAGCAAGACAAGCCTTCGGTGCCACACCAGGACGGCTACAGCCTCTATTTAGCTAAGTGGTATACCACTTTTCTATTAACACTATTGTGTATGTTTGGCAGCCTTTGAGACATTAAATAAGCTGGGAACTTTGTTTTTCTTCTAAATCATTGATTCCATTACTAAAGTCATATCAATAAATGTACAACTAACGTTGTTTTTTGTTTTCTAACTGTGTTAAGTATTCCCATTGAGGTACTTCTCTTTAAGAGACCAATGTCTTTATTCTAAAACCAGAGTTAACACTACTGTGGACCCTCTTATACGGCCAATCTATAGTAAGTATAAGGATTTCTCTCTGTCTTTTTTCTGTTGACCGAGCGGGATCTCCTACTACTATAGATGGCCCGTATCAAGAGGTACCACAGAAGTGTTACACTCTGGTTTCTTATAAAAACACTGGGCTACTTAAAGGACTAAGTACCCAATTGACGGATACTCAGTTTAGGAAAACAAAACAAACCACGTTAGTCTACAATTTATAATCAACTTATCATCAACATATTAGGCGGAACAAAGTTCTTATTAATGTTCTCAAGTGTCCACAACATACACAATAGTGTTAATAGACAAAAGTAGGTAACCACTTATGTAAGTAGAGGCTGTAGCGTTTTGTGTGTGCAACGAGGTGTCTGCTGGAGAGAGATGACCAAGCACGTCCAGGCTTGATTCAGTGCCATCAGAAGAGAGAGCGCTCTCTCTAATTGACATTCTTGTTCGTACCAATAATAGGCGTCTCCTTGACACGCGTAGTTAGATGTCACCAAACACCCGCAGAAAGAGAGACTGCCCTACAGCCGTATTTAGGTTGCGTAGTATTCTTTCAAAATTACCCTTCATTTTTTCACGCGTTGTATTACATCTACTCGTATTACTCCATTTTGCTTATACACCATTCTCTTCCATATCTATGGATGTAAGTTTAACTATCAAAATTGCAGTTCGGAGCGGCTGTAAAAATCAATTTTGAAAGATTTTTACCTGAGGGGTGGGATATATGTCTAACAAATTCCAATGTACCGTAGGTTTATACGTCCATAAGATAATCATCAACAATTTATTAGGATTGGAAAAAAACAAAAAATACAAAAACCAACCCCAAAGGCAATTTGAAATGGAGAAGACTTAGTTGATCCTCCCTTCTTTTTTCTATTGCTGTGCATCTATTTCATATTAATTGTAAAATGTTATGTTGTATATGTAATTATTATAAACATCGTAGGATTATTCAGATATTGTAACTTTTAAATTACCTCATTGATCATTGACAACAGATTACTAACTTTTAAAATTTATATCATTAAAAATAACACCTTATAAATATACGAATACGTGGCACATATTTAGTTTTAAGATAAAGACCGTGTAAGTTTGCATACTGAACATTTGAGCGCTATTTAACGTGTTCTTTATCTCTTTATTTTGCTCAATTATTTAAGCAGGAACGTAGTTATAGGTTAAAACAAATAGGACCGAAAGCTTTTTTTCTTTTTATTATTAATTAAGATCATGTTTCAGCTTTTGTTCTTTGTTGAACATTCTTTAGGCTACAAGGTTTTTGAGAGCACTTTACATGGAGTCACTGTTTGCACTAAGCACTGATCAGTTTTTTCAGGTGAACTCCTTGTAACTAACTCAGTGTTAAGCAGAATCTCGAGATTGTTGATCGTTAATTAGCCTGTTAGTAGCGAACAATATCGTCCATCTAAATAGGTACAGTGCACGTATTCAAGCAGTGTTGAATGGTTTTTTTAATCCACAGCGGCCGACGAAGAGTACTATACATTAAATTGTGGCTACAAGCACACCTTTAATATGCCGATAATCCAACACTTGTCAATTTGTGCTCTTTTGAGATGTTTAGCTTATGACCAGTGTTCGGACGGGTCCTGTAGCTCTATTACTGATGTCGTTCACTTTACAAGCCTCCAAAGACGGGTTATTGTCGACCTTATTTTGTGGCATGCACTACGAGTGCAAGATACAGCATGGTTGATGGACTGTTTTGCTCGTTTCTCGTATCCACAGAGAACATAGTTCTGACAGAGAGAGAGCAGGAGAGAGAGTGGAGAGAGGGAGAGAGGAGAGAGTATGTACGGTGTTATTGTCTTTATGCTGTGTTTCTAAAAGCAAAAAATTAACTCTAACTTTTATTTTTTCCTTTTTAGAAATATTATATACTATATTTTTATATTATATATATATATTACTTATATAATCTCTCTTTGCTACACTGGGACACGAACGCGTACCCACCTCATCTGCCGTATGCCACAATACCTTCCCAATCAGAATACCGATCCATCTCCCTACCCTCACAGACCCCACACAACCCAACAGACCCATCCCGCTCGACCGACCCCGTGCCACCCACCACCTGCATACGATACAACTACCGACTCATCCCCAATTCAACAGCTCCACCTTCCGCCAAACCGAATATCCCCCGAGCCACATCTCTAACTTTCCTCCTCCTCTTCACCTCTCACCTCCACTATGCAAACCCTCGCAGTCTCGCTCCGTACTCAGGATGACTATGAACCGCTGCCTATTCACCTCGACAATGTAAAAGAGTTATATGGGGTATGTAAGACAGCCAAGGATTTGAACTAACAATTATTATGCTTTCGTAATGTTCGTTTTCAATCGCTAACTCCTGCCATCTGTGGCCTAAATGTTCTTGCTAGTTGCTTAACCCCTACGACCATGCTTAAATGACAGATACATGTAGATTATCTTTGCATGTTCTAACGCTCAGCGTCTCTCTCTCTCTCTCTCCTCTCTCTCTCTCTCTCTCCAATCCCTCCGCAATGTCTCTCCAAATTCTCCTCACTCGCATACCCCCTATCTGCTTCTGTCTCCTGCCATCTCATCTCTCTCTGCAGTCTTCCAATAATCTACTTCTTTGCAAATCATTTCTTCTAGTCTTAAATTATTCAGTAACTCTCACATAGAGACAGACGCGGAAAAGAGTGATATGTACATACCAGTTATTGCACAGGGTGAATTGGTCAGTTTTTGACCTAATTAGGACTAAATTAGAACACAATTTTAAAATGGTTTTGTTCAAACATTACGCTAATCCTAAAAGCTAAGGAATAATTTAGATAACTTTGGTCATTAAATAACAATGAAAACGCCTTTAGCACATAAAAGGTGATAAATCTCAGCTTTAGTATAATAATAAAATATAATATAATATTATATATTATATATATATCATACTATATATATATATATAGATATATACTATTACACTTCTGAATGTCTTCAAGTAGAGCGCTTAACAGAATTAATCATACCATGAATTACGTGCAGTTAATTATGTGTGCCCAGAAATAATTATTACAAATGTTCAGTATTTTACTTATTTAAATCCTTACTTATTTTTGATAACATTGTAAATATTTTTATTGTTTTAAGCAGTAAAATATTTCTGGCAAACGTTTTTAATCATCGGTCTGAAATAATTAAAACAAAAATTAAAATGTGGCATGTTTAGACGACGTGCCTTCACAACGCATACGTTTTGCGCGTCAAATGCAAACGTTAGGTCGTAAGAGACAAGACCAATTGAATGAAGACTAGGATATGTAGCCAATTATTGACCCTGCTCATCGCCTCGTTTTAAAAAGCAAAAGGAAATAACAGGACACCAACAAAAAAAAAGCTCTATAAACGTAAAAACATTTCAAACGAACTATTTTTATTTTTTCTTTCTCCTTTTGGTTTTAAAGAATCCCATTTCTATTAAACAGGAACATGCTGATTGAAACATTCAGGAAGAAGACTGGTTGCGCAAAAAGCAAATCTCACGTGCTCTCTGGTTTTGTAACACCTGTTCTAAACTTCAATCAAAGCAAACAACATACTCTAAAATCTATTATTTATATACTTAATATCATATATATTAGAAATGCAGCTTTTGTCTTAAATGTAGTCATCAGGTTTTTTTCTTGTGCAAAATATGCTGACCAGGTTAAAATCCAGACTGAGAAAAAAAACAAAAATTAATTTAACGGGTTTTTAGCATATATATTATATATATATATACTATATATATATTATATATATATATATATATATAATGTGTGTGTGTGTATGTACTATTATTATATTATGTATGTGTGTGTATGATTATACTGCTATATATATGATATCGTGTAGCGTATTGTATTATACTATTGTATTGTGATATATTTATATGTAATATGTGTGTTATATTGTATATATATGTATCGTGTGGTACCTATATACTCATCAACCTTGTATATGTGCGTATATAGTGTATATATATGTATATGTAGTATATATATCGCTGCTATATGATAATGTATTATATGAAGTGTCGCACTATATTGTATATATTAAGGTGTGGTGGTGCTGTATATATTAATATGATATACTATATATAATATCATATATCGTCATGTTTTATAGAGATGCGCAAGACCCTATATTTTTACCGTCATGGTGGATTTGAATACTTTAGATAAGAAGTTCTTTCTTAAACATAAAATTTCTACAATTGTATTGACGTTAAAGTTTTGAATCCATGCCAAACAAAAGAGAATCGAATACAGAAATTAGTTTGGAAATATTTTAGCAGACTAGAAACATATGGTTTAATTCCTCAATAGACAATATCTTGCATTCATGGTCATCGGAATGCCACAGGTAACAACAAATTTCATTCCCGATATTTACTTCATTACAAAATCAGCTGATATTTGATGAAATTTAACTTAATGATCAAGTAGATTTACAAAAAAAAAAAAAACAATTTATAAAAATGCTCCAATTTAGCTGAAAAGCTTCAGTTGGATGGAATCGGTCCCTAACTCGAGGAGGAGGAGCGGAAGCTCTTCGCAAACCGCCAGATGTCGGCCTGGACGGTCTCCCAAACTCGACAAATGGGCAGGACCGGTCACTTCGGAGACACAGAATGATTATCAGGTCCGCTCTCCTTCTTTCGTTATATTTTCCTCTCTCCTTCCTCTTCTCATCTCTCTATCTCTCTCTCTCTCTTCTCTCTCTTCTCTCTCTCAATTTTCAATCAGACAGACATTGTTTTAACAAAATTGCATACAATGTTGACACAATCAAACGAAAAATATAAACTATACATACGCACCTGACACACAATTACCTACAGTACATACGGTCCGCGACACCATGAAATAACAATTGGGACGTATACCAAATCTGTTTATTTATGTATATAAAGTTCTCTTTTTATAAATTTTGTCTTATCTTTCGTTTTCTACGCGAAAATATATTTCCGTAGTCTACATAATTTAAATTGTGGGATACAACACTCGATTTTCTTCATCCACACAACAACACCAGAGAAAACAGACACCCACAACATTAGTATATAATATATATATATTATACATATATAGTGGTGTGTGGTGCTGCTGTGTATGATTGCGTGTGTATATATTATATGTACATATGTGTATATAACATGTGTTGTGTTAGCAAGAATATTCGGCACCTCATGAGCGTAATTATTAAGTTTTTAATGATTGAAATATACTTTATAAAAGAGTAAGAAATTAAATAAGACACGAATATGAACCAGATCTTTACGAGTTCTATACTTAATATTATATCTTAATTAACAATTAAGATATTAAAGAACCTCCCAAATAACGCGGCAAATATCTCTTCATTAACCCGATTTTGATTAGTTACTCTGGTTTGAGACGCGGCATCGTCCAGTTCATAGATCCAATACCGTCCAAGAATCTCGCACATTTCACATCTCTAATCTCACCTCATTCACCCTCTTCACGCCACTACTCGAACATCACACCTACCCGCTACTATCCCGCTTATATTATATACCTATATATATATATATATTATATATGTATGTATATCAAGGATCGCTCGAACGTAATCACAGCATAATCAAACAAATTAACATGCACCGTCTCGTATCGCATCGTCCGTCATATCTCATTCCTTCCAACTCTGACTCTGCGATTTTTCAACGAAAGGTGCCTCTCATAACGATAATTATAATTGAGTTACCTTATTACCGTTGCACAACTAACCGCTCTAAACACACCATACCTTTTTCAGACCACTCCCTCATTTCACATCCCGACACACTACAGTCTTCACGTACCCTCTATCGTCTGGTCTAATCCCCTGCGACTTGACTAGTTAATATTTCTTCCACCTCACTTCCATCGCTTCCTCCAATTCTGCAACACCCTTCCTGGTCGCCACTATCGCTGTGCCATGGATTCCTCTACTCTCCTATCTCTATCATCCGCATAATTACTATACATCCATTTCTTGCTCAAAGTTCGAAAATAACCAAACACCCTTTCATACAGAAGGCTAAATTCATCTTTCTGCCTCATTGCACCCTCATTCAACATTCTCATTCTTCGATATTTTCCAACCTGCTCGCCGACGGAGACTATGATTTTGGGGAGCTTTTTAAATCATCTTAATTAATTTAAGGGCCCAAATTTTGCTTTGAAGTAACCTCATCAATTATGGATTAAACGCGCTGTTTGAGCTTCCTTCCTTAGCTCCTTCTACACAAAGATTTACTAACTATTATTCATCGATCATTTTACTCTACCGTCCAGTATTATATATATACTATATATATATACTATATACACATAATCTATCATGCTATGCCACCATATATTTACATATATAGATCACATTGCCATACAATTCCACACAGCACATACACACTATATGTATGCTATATACTGTATGGTAACACCTTCTTAATCAATGCATACGTCACAACACATCAATGTATTTTATGTATCATATTACCACACTAATGACATAGCATACATTCACACACACATACATGCATCACATTCACACCACATATGTATTATGTATACATATACACACGTAAAATACATCGCATACTTCACACACACATACATGCATACATTCCACACACACATATGTATTTATGTCGTATACATATACACCAAAAATACATGCATCATTCACACACACATATGTATTTAGTATTACATATACAACTTAAATACCCACTGCATCACATTCACACACACCATATGTATATGTATATATATATATATATATATATATATAATATTATATTATTATAATTTATATCATTGTCAGGTCGCTTGATGCGCTACTGGTACTTATGCTAATCCACCCTCCCCCCACCACCCCACGCCTCCCTCCCCCCGTACCCCCCCCCGCCCCCGCCGCGTTACACTAACCTGTTTCACTAGTCGGGTCATCGGGCGACTACGAACCGGTAACCCACAGATTTTTATCTGCATGAGAGGGTGGCCTAGACATCACTGCAGGACGAAAAACAAGACCTGCTTCAAAGGGCGGAGGAAGTTATTGGCGCTCAACCGCCATCTAGAACCTTTTTCTTTTGGGGGGGTGGAGTGTTGGACCCTTATCCCTTGTTTTTCTTTTTTTTTTAGGTTGATCCATTCAGGAGAAGGACAACTTGATTTAACACCCTGCAATTGAAATGATTGCCAGTTATCTTGCTTAGGCTTGTCATGGACCAACAATCATTGAAATTTAGAGAGTGGTATTCCGGTTGTCACAAGCGTTTACCACTCATAATATCATGATGTACAAATGTTCCCTTCTTTTCTTCTTTCATCGATCAGCCTCTCAAAAAGTCCATGGCGATGGGATGTGTGGCAACGTGTGCAGACCTGACCAGTTGGAAGCATGCAGATACATATCTACAACATTAGCGGCAGGAGTCTTATCAGTCAACATCGTTGTTGCTGTCTACCCGTGACAGGGGACTATAATTTAAATACTATAATATTAAACTACAAGCATACATTTCCAAAATACACACATATATAGTGTGTTATATACTATACTACCATATACATACCAGCTTCACATTCACACAAATAACAAATATGTATAATTATATATATATATATATATATTATACATACAAATTCCAAGCATACATTCACACAAATCCCCACAGCATATATATATATATTATTATATTATATATATATATATATCTAATATATACTTATATATATTAATTTAATCACATATAATACAACATACATTCACACACACATGTGTATGTCTTTGCTAGTTCATACTTATACATATAAATACAAGCATTACATTCACACACACCATAGATGTCATGTAGTTATTAATCATACATATAAATACAAGCCTACTTCACCACAATACATGTATGTATGTTATATATATACATATAAATGCAAGCTACATTTCACACACACCATTAGATGTATTGTCTGTTATATATTATATACACAGTATAAATACAAGCCATACCATTCACACACACACAGAGGTCAGCTCGGAATCCAGAATCTCGGCGCGAGATTCTGTACTACGTATATTACATATAAATACAAGCATACATTCACACAACATAGATGTATGTATGTATATATTATACATATAAATACAAGCATACTCACACACACATAGATGTATGTATGTTATATACTATACATATAAATACAAGCATACATTCACACACACATAGATGTATGTATGTATATATATACATATAAATCAAGCATACATTTCACACACACACAGATGTATGTATGTATATATACATATAAATACCAAGCCCCATACCACCACAGGATGTATGTATGATATTATATATACATATTAAATACATACATTCAACACACCACCGACACATATATATATACTATATATATATATATATATATATATATATGCAATGGAATTTGAATTACGATAAAAATGCAAAATAAATATCTAAAATTTGAATAATGAAGTGAAATTTATTTTTTTATGCTAAAAATAAATGCATAAAACATTTCATAATATATCGATTAGTTTTTACCTTCACCTGAAATTAACCTTTCAATATAAATCGTCTTGTGTTTATGAAAAGTCTTGTCATTTTAACAAATTAAAAACTGCAATCGATATTGGAAATCATAGTTAAGTAGATAAAAAAACGTTGTACTAAAATCAATCATTTATTAGAATCGGATTTGATTTTTTGTCAAGTAATACATTTAATGAGGAGAAAAATATATTAAACAAAAATAGAAATCAAAAATAAATATTTTTGCTGGAGATATTTCTAATTTTTATCATGATATTTATTTCTTATTAATTACCATATTTTTTGTGTTTTTATGAATTTGAGCATCAAAAATACTTTATATATTAAAGAAAACAAAAATAAATATTTTTGCTTGAGAGATTTCTAGGTTTTTAGCACGTTATATCTTATTAATTAATATATTTTTGTGTTTTTTACGAATCTGAGATATTAAAAAACAACTCTTATATATTAAAAAAAGGAAACGAAAATAAATATTTTTGCTGGAGAGATTTCTAGCTTTTTTTTTAGCACGCTATTCATTTCCCATTAATTAACATTTTTGTGTTTTTATGAATTCGAGATATTAAAAAAAAATACTTATATATAAAAAAATAAAAGAAAATAGAACGAAATATTTTTGCTGGAGAGATTTCTAGCTTTTTTTTTAGCATACTATTTTTTTTTTTATTGATTAACACATTTTTGTGTTTTTACGAATTTAAGCATTAAAAATACTTATAGATTTCACAATATTTTTTAAAACTCTTATATCTCATCTCCTGTAACAATTTCACTCACTTCTTCATATTAACCCTCTGGGAGTCTTGAATATTGAATACAATGTTCCGTTCTTTCAGCATCAGCTGAAAAGCGACTCCATATCGATAAACACAAAAGAGAATAGAATTCGATTGATATCAGTGCATCAGAAAATTCCATTCCCCCCAGGAATATTGTTGTCTTATATTTTTTCATCAGAACGGAGTCGAATTGTTTGTTTTTTTTCTGTCTTTACTTTCTGTATTAGGGAATTCTGGGTTTTTTTTTCTTTCCATCTCATCTATTTCTTTTACACACAACTCTCTTTTTTTCTGCCTATCAATCTATGATTAACTCTAGGTAAACGATTCTATATGGTGGATACTCAGCATCGGAGATATCTGGTGTAACAGTTTGAGTTGGGACAATGGACTCGTTGACCCCCCGAGTTTCAAATCCTGAACAAGGCTGTTTAATTTCACATTAATGCTAATACTGTTGGGAACATATATTAATCCAAACTATTCACCATCCAGGTATTACCGCACATCCAACGTATGCGGGTGTGACACAGGGTCTTTAATGTGGGACCAGTAAATAATAGGGTAAGATCGAGCTCTTTAAACTTTGGTTAAGTACCAGTCTAGGGAGAAACTATTGAAATTAATATTATATATATGCTTAATTAAAGCCATACTATTTGAGAAATTATTTAGTTATAATTAAATGAATTAGGCGTGCATATCTGTTTAAATGTAAGGCGTAAACAAATCGAGAAAAAGTCAATTCTTCTGTATGTACATTTCAGCCAGAGATTGACCTTTTTCGATTTATTTACGCCTTACATTTAAACCGATATGCACGCTAATTCATTTAATTATAACTAATTAATTCTTAAATTAGGTGTAACTTTAATTAAGTACATAATCTCCCAAAAAATTGACGGCTATCGCCATCTCAAACAGATTGTTTGTTCACTTCATATGTGTGTGTGTGTGTGTGTGTGTGTGTGTGTGGAGGCTAGGTCTGTAATAGTTACTGTTGTGGGGAATTGTCATGACCACCTGAGTTCGAATCATGTACGAGGTTGTTTGCATTAGCGCTAATAAACTTGGGAAAGGTATGAATCAAACTATTCCGCCTCCAGTGAGAGGGAAATAGTAACGCAGAGTGGACTCTTTAACCAGTCTAGGAGAAGGAAAACTGAATTCAAACCTGTTAAACTCTACTTAAGAAATTGGCCTTGTGTAACATCCTCCTCGTGCAAAGGGGTTAGCAAATATATATATCCTCTTATACTTTTAAAGGGGGGGGGTATACATTTGCTTATCGATAAGAAAATAATCCCCATAAAAAGTTATTTGTCTATAAAAACGCCTTCAAACCGATTAAAAAATATTTTAAAGAAGGGGAGGTAAAATATGTACATTTACTTGTCGTAAAAAGACTTAAGACGCAAAATATCGCTTTCACATCGCATTAACTTTTCGGGAAAAACGTCTTCAAACAGTTAGGGAGTTCATGAATAGCACGGGTCGGATTTTGAGCAGGTACCGCTTAGCTTTTTTCCAAGCACTTATGCGATATGCACCAAAATGTAGGCTTTTTAATTTAAAAACGAATCAAAATTATCTAAATTCATTATTTAAGGTCAGATTTTTGTCTTAGTCGAAAAGTAGTAACATCATAGGCACAAAAAAAGCAATTTAAATTTAAATATCTAATATATATATATATAAAGATAAAAAGTGACTTACCAGTAAATATGGTCACGATGGTTAGGTGGTGCAGAATTCAGGGGGTAAGTCAGCGATATAACAAATACAAAGTGCTCAATATGAAGTAGAGCAAATTTATTATAAAATGGGCAGAAGAGATAACCTACTGTAACGAAAAAAAAATGGGTACAAGAGATAACCTACTGTAACAAACTCTTTAATACAATGAACACACACGTGTGATCGACTGCAATTAATCAGTACCTCGATTAATTCAGTGGATTTAACCCTGAAGATCCTTATGGTGAAACTCGAGTAGGTTATCTCATGTACCCATTTCATAATATATATATATATATATATATATTATATATATATATATGTAAGAAAAAAAAAAAAAATAATATATATATATATATATATATATATATATATGTATGTGCGTGCGTGCGTGCGTGCGTGTGTGTTCTTATTTATGGATTAGTGCTATAAAAATTCTGCTTGGAAGTAGGATATGTATCGGCCTTGTAGATTCCAATTGTTCTTGCTACGAACACAACATACCGTAGGCTTCAATTCAGAGCGAACTCATTATTTATTGACAATGTACTATAAGAATTACTTAGTTATATGTGTCTGACATGAGGTCAAACTAATGAAACATTTTGGAAAAGTATATATCTGTGTGTGCGTGTGTGAAGATCATAACAGATTAGGAAAAAGCCATCAAAATGTGTGGAAATGTTAGGGAAAAGGGAATAACGATTACAAAGAATTAAATTCAATTAATATTTCGCCTCTGTTGTTTTAATCAGACTGGATTTCATTTTCTTAAAATAGAATGATAGATTGACAACGAAAAGGAGAAAAGAGGAGGCGGAGAAAGTAGATAGAAAGGAGGTAAAAGTTGTTGTCATAGATGTAGGTAGTATAAATTTCGTTTGGGGGAAAATCATTTTATCCTTTTATCCCTACACCCGAACTTATATACTACATACATCTTTGGTCACTACTTTTACGCCCTTTCCTTCTCTCTCAATATATATTGATAATATAAGTCACCAGGGTGGCCTAAAGTCGGTATCAGCCAATCACCGAGGAAACGAAAAAATCAGAAATTTTTGGAAACGTTTTGGAGGTCCTTGCTGTTGTAATACAACATAAGTATCTATGATGCTTTTTAAGTAAGTAATTAATTAAAAAAATATTAGACGTTTTATTTTATTTATTTAATTTTTAACAACACCATCAGGCAATATATTCCAAAAATATTATTTTTACACCGCAGGGAAGGTGTATTTTTTATTGCTAATAAGTAAGTAAAGTCGTCGGGATGGCCTAAAGTCGGTATCAGCCAATCACCGAGGGAGTCTATCCACTTTTCAATAGCGCTAGACCAAAGAGTTTTTTTGCTTCTGAGGTGGAGCGCCACACCTACTATTAGCTCCTTACTTTACCGTACAGATCCCCCTTGCTACGAGGCGAGGGCCGGTATCAAACTAGGAAGTTTGTGGTTCCTAGACGAACGCTAAGAACCTTGTGGTTTCTAGCCGAACGCTCTACCGACTGAGCTAACCCGGCCCTTAAATAGTTTGCTATATTTATTACTAAATATTGATTCATATCGTTGATTGAGCACGTACATCTAATTTCGGTAGCGTGGACAGTTTCCAACCTTTGCGATTTTCAAACAAAGTGCATATGGTTTGAAAATCGCATAGACAAGATTTATATAGAGAGTATCTGTGTATCCGTGAGTAGCTTGTTTGTTTGTTAACGGGACCATAGAAAATGAATATATTTTAATTTAAATTAAATTATTGTAACAATTTCAACTTATGTTATATTGGATAATACATCCAATATAATATAAGCTGAAATTGTTACAATAATTTTAATTTAAATTAAAAATATATTCATTTTCTATGGTCCCGATATATTTTCCAATCAGGAACTTTTCTTAATATTTGTTTTGTTTATAAAGCGCAACCACAGATGTTTTATTTTATTTTAAAATATCACACATAAATAATCTCACTTTCAAAATTGATAATTTCATAAATATTTTTCTAGACTACATACTCATATTGTTTGTAAAAGAATTCTTTTAAAGAATATCTTGTTTTTTATTATTTGTTTCAAAAGTTTGTAATGAGCTCTATTCATTACAATCATTTGGAAATGTCTGATGACGTCAGAACATTTGGAAAAAAAAATGATAACCAAATAAATGTGTGACATTTTCGTTTCATTTCACTTGAAAAATGTTTTTGAAGAATCTTCAAGACATCTCTTCTTAATATCAACCTGATGATGGTTAATATATGAAATATATATAAAAGCCGAAACATTCAAAGGAATGGAGAACTATTCATTCATAAATATATAAATACATCCTTTGTATACTATTTGTCTGAATCCTGTTGAACATATGGCACAATGGATATAAGGGTTGTGTTAATACAGTTCTAATTGACAATCATCTGTAATTTGTACGTTCAATTCTGGTCAAGGGCTATAAAAAATAGAATACTTGATATAGCTTAACACTTGTACCCGGTCATGGTTAACGGAACGTGAACGATCTACTCCGGTTAATTGAATAAAGGTTTCGGGTTCCCAATTACGACATGAAGGCTCGCGAATTCGACAAGAATGTTACAGGTTTCATCAAGTAGACCTGAAGAGAGCCGGTGGGTGCATTGGCCGAAACGTTGGGTATATAACAATAAAGAAGAGTGCAACACTCCGAAAATTCCTAACAATACAAATCCTTTGAATGTTTGTTTTTTCATGTGTTTATACTTACATAGTGTCAGATTTATTCTCAGGTGTTCCTTTTTTTTTCTCTCACTTCGTGCCATTCGAGTGGGGTCCTTTTGTTGACCCTCTCCCAAAAGCTGAATGGTAATTTCGTAAAAATGCCCACACACATTGGATATTAGCGATTCAATGGCGGCATTAGGGTCAAAGTTTCTCTCCTGATCATTTTGACTCTTTTCTAACC
>CM042147.1:47057058-47062058 GCA_023376005.1 Doryteuthis pealeii | reverse complement strand
TATTTTGGGATATTAAAAAATCAGTTGAGTGTTTCCATGGTTAAAAAAAGAATAAAAACAAAAAGATGGCGTTGTACTAATATTCACGCTTGGAATTATTTTTCTTCTGTGACGTGGTTCATTTATCTGATATTGAACAACTAATGACCCCACAGTTAATTTTCAAACAAACAATATATCTATTAAAACAAATCTCCGTGAACATTTTGTGGATCTCATCCGATTCCCTATGTGAGGTTTACTTATCCATATGGTCATAAGAACATTAATCATCATCAATGGTTCCCAACAGCATGGATTCGTTTGACACTCTCTCCCCATGCGTACCTATGCACTATTACGCGGTAAGTCCTCTAGATGGCATCCAGTGTCCATACATAATCCAGCATACCTTACTCGTCTTACTTACATTATACTTAGATAGTTAGTGAGATGGTATGATAAAAGTAAAGTAAGTAAAGAAGGCGGAGTGTTCTATTGTCGGTATCAGCCGAACGGTGAGGGAGCCTATCCACTTTTGGCTAGACATAGGAGATTATTGCGTCTGAGGTTGGGGCCAGACCTACGATTAACATCCAACTTTACCGAACAGATCGACTCCGTGCTACTCATGCGCTGAGTTGGTGAGGGTCGATAACAAACCCGGAATCGAGTGGCCCCTAAGTGGATTGTCTCAGTTAAATTCAGAAATATCACTTTTACAAATTTCTGATTACACAAAGGAAACCAAAGAAATTATCAACTGCAATTTAGTTGTAAATCCAAAAGTGATTAAGATACTTGAGTAAGTAGATTAATAACCCAGATGAAAGAGCTGACCCTGCAGCTAAATCGGCTCTAGATTTGATCCCTGACAATTTCAAGATACCATATACTGATTTGAAACCTAAAATTAATAGATTCCTTCATTGAATATATATCTGTCGGAGGGAAGTCGTTAGTATATATCGCTGATGAGACTTAATAAAGTCGAAACAGTCTGTACGATATTCTACACACCGAGCGATCCATTGCTGGGATTACACTTGTCAAGTTCATTTTCTATAAGAAAAAGTATCGAATTTTATGCGATACATGCGTTGTAAGTGCCTTCAAGTAAAAATTTAATATATACTTTAGTCAGCAACGCTTCTAAATAAACAAACATCCAAAAATCTTATTCACTTCGCCGAAGGGCATACGGTCTGTTTGTTGTTATTATTCTCTCAAAAACGCCCCCTTACCTATTATGGTAGAGGCGTGTAGTATCATTTGACAAGCTGAATTTCACTGGGATTGTTAGCTGTGTACTGTGGCCGAGGCGATATAGTGTTTCACTAGTGTTTCACTGTGTCTGCTGAAGTCCCGGTTTCGATTTGTCGGAGGGAAGTCGTTAGTATATATCGCTGATGAGACTTAATAAAGTCGAAACAGTCTGTACGATATTCTACACACCGAGCGATCCATTGCTGGGATTACACTTGTCAAGTTCATTTTCTATAAGAAAAAGTATCGAATTTTATGCGATACATGCGTTGTAAGTGCCTTCAAGTAAACATTATATATATATATATATATATATATATATATATATATATATATATATATATATAGTAGAAACAATATGGAGAGTCAATGGACCAGATCTAAAGGTATCAACATTCTAGACTTGTATCTGATTATACGATTCATATTTGGATTATGCTAAATGATTCTACAATGTATAGAACACAAATTGTTAAATTCAAAAACTATATGAACATCATACACACGGACGCACACATACACGTATATATATACTTTGAAAATGGAAGTGAATCCGACAGTATGTTGAAATGAAAAATAAAAGAAAGAAAATGTTGAAAGGATAAAATAGGATTTATTTTATTTTATTTTACTAACACGTGTTTCGGCCAGGAGTTTATCCATGTATACATGTATTCTATAACTGTTTTCTCTATCGCTGTAGGACGTTTCTCCAAGCGATTTCAAAAAAGTTATTTTTTCGAATATCTCCGTATTTCAACCGATTTGATTTAAAACAGCGAGGATTTACTCTGACGAAGGCTGTTGTTTCTTTGTATACTAAAAAAATGTGTAGTTTTTCTATTATTGTTATTTTATTTTGTATTTAAAATAATAATAGATAGAATAAATGTATACATGGATAAACTCCTGGCCGAAACACGTGTCAGTAAATTAGAATAAATCCTATTTTATCCATTCAACATTTTCTTTCCTTTATTTTTCATTACAATATATATATATATATATATATATAATATATATATATAATAGTAGGATTGGGATACTTACAACTCCCTCAATATAGATGCAGCTCCTTACCCTTGGACGGCAATCTATGTAGACATGGGAAGTTTGTTATAAAACCTCCACCGCCTAGCAGCTGTACCTCATTTCTAGGAATGTCTAGGATAGTAAACCCCGAAAACAAAATGTGGAGCTGAATTCAATAAGGTACTATGATGCTGAACTTCATCGGTATCCAACAACTCATTTGACACTATCGTTGCCAAACTGCATTCTGTATCTATCATTTGGGTCATTACAGCAGTTTGGAGAGCTCATCCTCCATATTAACCCGCCCGGACTACGTTGTTACATGTGTTTTGGACACAAGGCTATCGTCTCCAGTAGGCTGCTGGACGCCAACATATAGAACTGAATAAAGATATGTTCACATGTACATATCTAACGATTTAAGATAATTAGGTTGTATATTGTACAAACGGAAATAGAATTTCAGGGTAAATTAAACAAAGAAAAGACGAAAAAAATGACAGTGGGACGTTTTTCCCGGTAAAAAGCGAACAAAGGAGTTAAAAACGGAAGCGAGGCATTCCGGTCAAAGAAAGCAGGGAGAAGCTAAGAAAAATATATAACAAAGGTCTGTTATCAGATCAAAAGATAAAGATGTGTAGGAGTATCTATGAATATAAAAGGCCTGAGGGTTGGAGCCGAGGTCAGTCAGACAGCGGACGGCGACAGAGCACAAGGAGCGACCGTCGACACGATCCATCACTGCCAGCGGGCAGTGAGGTTCGTCCCCCCTTCCCAAACGCAGCGCCAATCATCCTAGCAGCAGTAGTAATTGTCACCACTCGCCACCCACTATCCGAGGGAGAGAAATAAAGTACCGTACTATACCATGTTGTGATTTTCTAAGTCCGACTACTACATACCGCTACGTATACAGATACAATTTAGCAGGCATGAATTTAAAAGCCGCTAATATTAACATATTGGAATTTGATGCCAGTTTATAACAATTAGATATGATTTTGCTGAACAACATTGTGTCTAAAGTTGTATAGTAGGCTACTACACGCCGAAACACATTGCACGTAAAAAAGCTATTTAATTAAACCAATGAATGTAAAGACACATACTTATGTTACGTATACAAATGCAATAATTTATCGTGTTTAAAAAATCTTTCAGTATATACATGGGAAAATAATAAAGATAATTGGTTCAAGATTAGAATAGATACAAGGGCCGGTTGGAGCTCAGTCGGTCTAGAGTGTCTAACATAGGAACCACAAGGTTCTTGTTCGAAACCGGCCTTGCCAACTCAGAGTATTAGTAGCACAGGGATCTGTGCGATAAAGTAAGGAAGCTGATGGTAGGTGTGGCACTCGACCGTCAGATGCAACGACAATCTTCTTGGTCTACGCTATTGAAAATGGGATAGACTCCTTCGCGTCGAGATGATAGTCGGTATCATTCAGACAGCGAGGGCGTGGGCGGTTATCTATCTCATTCCTTTAGGCTAGACCAAGAGACACTCTAACCGACTGAGCCACCCCGAACTAGTTTCTTACTTTATTTTAACTTAGATAAAATACAGAATACTTTAGTCATTAAAATCTTTTGTATTCGTGGGGCATTTTAAAACTTAAACTCAATTCGATTTAACACTAGCAAAATACTTTTAAAAATCTCTCATCCAAATGTGTTTTGTGCCACGTATAAGTGCGATTTTAAAAGTTGTTTTTTCCACCGTTCCTCCAGTTTACACTGTTCAAACCCCCACAGAAAAATAAAATAAATGAAAAAATAAATAACTAAATATGCAATGATCGATTATTCTGATGGTAAGATGCTGATTCTCTTGACAGGTTCTTTCTGAAAACCAAATCTCAGTGGCCCTGACTGAATTAACGATCGCTTTCTCAGCTGCGGTCCCTTTCCCTGTTTTTGGTCGCTTTTAAAAAAAGAATATCGATTACTAAAAACGCGAATTCGACACTGGAGTGAAGCTGATAATAAATTTTTCCCTTACAAGAGAAACGGCTTAGTAAATGACAAATGTCAAGAGTGGAAATGAAAATAAAAAAGAATAAAGTTTTATGACCGTCGGGAAAGCGACAGAAATAATGACGGAAAACACTAGGATTGTGGGTGAATAGATGAATGAAATCCGAACTAGTTGGGTGCAGGATAAAGACATAATGAAAAGTGGAACGAGTAAAAAAAGAATATGTCAACAAATTGGAATTAACAGCAAATTAGCGACAGAAACAACAGCAAAAATATAAACAAAAACAGAGTAAGCATGACTTTAAATTATAATAATATAAATTATAATAATAATATACGGGTTTGTTCGGTACTTTCGGAGCCACTAGTTGTCAGAACTAGTCAAATGGGATTTTCATCCCAGTAGATCAAAGGGTTGAAATTGAATGGGACGAAAAAGGATGGACCAATTAACGTGGGGGGACCCCTGCAGAGACTGAAAGCTATGGATTATGAAAGTCAAAGTGGTACAACAGATTGTGATGTTGCACTTGGAAACGGTCTTGGAAAAAAGACTGGAAATTCTGGAAGTGCGTGAAGAATTGAAGATCATCCTAGATACTGCACGCTCTCGGCACATCTGCCAGACACTCAGAAGAGTCCTGGAGATCTGAGGAGACGTGTTACTAACTCAGGGAATCCGATCCAGCTATGCTGGTTGTGAAAAACTATAAATAATCAATATAATAATAATTATT
>CM042147.1:46969007-47056958 GCA_023376005.1 Doryteuthis pealeii | reverse complement strand
GCCAACGCCGAAAGCAGTTATTATGCTTCCCATACGCGACCAGGCCTTCGCCTAGGGTTAATTTAAAACTATGGAGTCACCATGCTTGCCACGCGCCCGCGCTTTTACGGGCATGACCAGAAGATGGTAATTCTCTGTTATAAAACCAGCTCGGCTAGTTCACCACACACAACACACATACTTATATAATTACTAATAAGCTATATAATATAGACTATATATACTATAACTTAATATATACACACGCTATATGTCAATGCCTGCATGTGTATGTGGAATTTCGAGAGTACTGTCTACGTTTCCTTCCTAACCGAGTCTCAACTTCTTAAGTGCACAAATCTTGATCAACGCATCTAGTGCACCTCCCGCACACCAGTTTTTAAATCAGTAAATCATAAAATCATCACAAATCCTATCGTCTCAGTGCTGCGCTAGGGCTCTCGTTCCATTTCTCAAGTTCCAGCTGGTTTCTTTATCATACCTCTCAGTCCTCTTACCAGCCCTCGCTATCCTCATCGTTTTATTGCATTCGCTGGCTGTCATCATGCAGTAGTTCATTTACTCTTCTCAACATGCTACAAGGACTGAATGGAAAATTTGCACGTGTTTGACTCTACATTCTTCAATCAGTTGTGATGCCATATCGCCACTGGTTCTCACGAAAAAAGACGTTTTCATTTGACGTGTTTCCACGACTTCTTCCATTATTCTTATGTATCATTCCTTCTTTTCTCTTTCCTTTCCTTTTCTTCTTCGGCTTAATTCCTTAGTTTTACTAGATAACATCACTTAATGAAAAAAAATATTGCATAATGTAGGATTGTCATTCTAAGATCAAAAGACTCATGTATACACACACCGATGTACACATTGCCGCCGCGCACACACACATATAAACTATATATATTAAGTCGGAAACATAGAATCGCTTAATAACCTAAATCAAAGCGAGACAACATTTGCGAATTTCTGGTTGCGCCGGCGTGATGGTAAGAGCCGGCCGTGCGTTCGGCACAAAGGCCGAGTTCCGATCCACACGCTAGGCGGGCCCTTCGTATCATAGCTCTGTGGCTGATGAAGCACCAATAGGTCGAAACTATATATTCAGAGATTGATTTTCCGATTTGTTTAGCCCATCACATCTTAAGTAGCTTAACATCCCGCTAATATTAACCATAAATGAATAGACTTTAAAAAAAAAATTAGGCTCTGACTAAAATTAAAAAAGCCACATATTCTCCCAAATATATATATACTATATATATATAAACGTATACACTATATATACCATCTATCATATTAATGTGACTCCACGCTGCCTCGCGCGGCATCTCCATCCCAAATCTCGCACCGCTTCGCACCGTCTGCGGCGCGCCCGATGCGGTGCTGGCTCGAAACCAAGTGTTCCTTGACTCCTAGGATTCACGCAAAATTGGGAAGTCAAAAGATAAACATTTGCATAGGAATATAGTGTTACATATGAACAGTATTATAACGGGGCGCGGATGAATGAGGAGAACGTGATGCGACGCGTACAAATATTAAATTGTTTCGGATGTTTGGCCTCCTCGGATTTGATTTTTTAATAATTCGGAATAGAGCTCATCCCCGGTCTTTACTTGACATGCTCTTTCAGTTCTCACTATTTTTTTCTTTCAATTTACTTTTGTTACATACGCCAGTTTACATATAAAAACACACCTTAAAACCCCCCCCCAATATGGAGATATATATATAATATATATATATATATATATATATATATATATCTTTAGATAAGAAAGGAAAAAACTGCAACACCGTAATTCCAACATAATAATTTATTTCGACCAAAATTTGGGGCCTATAAAACATCTGTAAGTTGATTTCATATAGCTTCCAAAAAAAATTTAAGTCTCATAAGATGGTAGATCAAGATATTTGAATGCATAACTGAAAAAATTTTACTTCTCAAAAAAAAATAAAAAAAATATTTAACGTTCTTAAGAACTGTTCAACCCATGGCGCAGAGTCAAATGGCGAAAAAGAGATACTTTCCAAGGTCTGGTTTTCTTAAGGGTGGTAGTTCAGACAAAATGAAACTCCATGAATTAAATAATGAAGAGTCTGTAATAGAGTAAGATAAAACAAAACATATATAAAATATAAAAAAGTATATAAGAAATATATCAAAAAATTTATATATATATTATATATACTACTTATATATATTTATATATATATATATACTATAATATATATATATATATTATAGGTGTTGTGTGCCGTGTGTGTAATAGGTGGAAGTCTGGTGCTGTATCAACAAGTGTGTATTGGTTTTATTCCTGAATTATATTTGGGATATTAAAAAATCAGTTGTGGAGTGTTCCATGGTTAACAAAAAGAATAAAAACAAAAACATGGCGTTGTACTAATATTCACGCTTGGAATTATTTTTCTTCTGTGACGTGGTTTCATTTATCTGATATTGAACAACTAATGACCCCACAGTTAATTTCAAAACAAACAAATATCTATTAAAAACAAATCTCCGCCGTGAACATTTTGTGATCTCACCCGATATCCCGCCCCATATGTGAGCGTTACTTATCCATATGGTCATAAGAACATTAATCATCATCCAATGGTTCCCAACAGCATGGATTCGTTTGACACTCTCTCCCCATGCGTACCTATGCACTATACGCCGGTAGTCCTCTAGATGGCATCCAGTGTCCATACATAATCCAGCATACCTTACTCGTCTTACTTACATCTATACTTAGATAGTTAGTGAGATGGTATGATAAAGTAAAGTAAGTAAGAAGGCGGAGTTTCTATTGTCGGTATCAACCGAACGGTGAGGGAGCCTATCCACTTTTTGGGCTAGACATAGAGATTATTGCGCTGAGGTTGGGGCCAGACCTACGATTAACAATCCAACTTTACCGAACAGATCGACTCCGTGCCTTACTCATGCGCTGAGTTGGTGAGGGTCGATAACAAACCGGAATCGAGTGGCCCCTAAGTGGATTGTCTCAGTTAAATTCAGAAAAAATATCACTTTTACAAATTTCTGATTACACAAAGGAAACCAAAGAAATTATCAACTGCAATTTAGTTGTAAATCCACAAAGTGATTAAGATACTGAGTAAGTAGATTTAATAACCCAGATGAAAAGAGCTGACCCTGCAGCTAAATCGGCTCTAGATTGATCCCTGACAATTTCAAGAACCATATACTGATTTGAAACCTAAAATTAATAGATTCCTTCATTGAAAGATATCTGTCGGAGGGAAGTCGTTAGTATATATCGCTGATGAGACTTAATAAAGTCGAAACAGTCTGTACGATATTTCTACACACCGAGCGATCCATTGCTGGGATTACACTTGTCAAGTCATTTCTATAAGAAAAAGTATCGAATTTTATGCGATACATGCGTTGTAAGTGCCTTCAAGTAAAATTTAATATATACTTTAGTCAGCAACGCTTCTAAATAACAAACATCCAAAAATCTATTCACTTCGCCGAAGGGCATACGGTCTGTTTGTTGTTATTATTCTCTCAAAAAACGCCCCCTTACCTATTATGGTAGAGGCGTGTAGTATCATTTGACAAGCTGAATTTCACTGGGATTGTTAGCTGTGTACTGTGGCCGAGGCGATATAGTGTTTCACTGTGTTTCACTGTGTCTGCTGAAGTCCCGGTTTCCGATTTGTCGGAGGGAAGTCGTTAGTATATATCGCTGATGAGACTTAATAAAGTCGAAACAGTCTGTACGATATTCTACACACCGAGCGATCCATTGCTGGGATTACACTTGTCAAGTTCATTTTCTATAGAAAAAAGTATCGAATTTTTATGCGATACATGCGTTGTAAGTGGTTAAGTGCCTTCAATATAACATACTATAAAATATATATATTATATATATATATATTATATATATATTATATATATAGTAGAAACAATATGGAGAATCAATGGACCAGATCTAAAGGTATCAACATTCTAGACTTGTATCTGATTATATACGATTCATTTGGATATGCAAATGATGATCTACAATGTATAGAACACAAATGTTAAATTCAAAACTATATGAACATCATACACACGGACGCACACATACACGTATATATATACTTTGAAAATGGAAGTGAATCCGACAGTATGTTGAAATGAAAATAAAAGAAAGAAAATGTTGAAAGGATAAATAGGATTTTATTTTATTTTTATTTTACTAACACGTGTTTCGGCCAGGAGTTTATCCATGTATACATGTATTCTATAACTGTTTCTCTATCGCTGTAGGACGTTTCTCCAAGCGATTTCAAAAAATTATTTTTTCGAATATCTCCGTATTTCAACCGATTTGATTTAAAACAGCGAGGATTTACTCTGACGAAGGCTGTTGTTTCTTTGTATACTAAAAAAATGTGTAGTTTTTCTATTATTGTTATTTTATTTTGTATTTAAATAATAATAGATAGAATAATGTATACATGGATAAACTCCTGCCGAAACACGTGTCAGTAAATTTAGAATAAATCCTATTTTATCCATTCAACATTTTCTTTCCTTTATTTTTCATTACATATATATTATATATATATATATATATATATATATATATAATAGTAGGATTGGGATACTTACAACCCCTCAATATAGATGCAGCTCCTTACCCTTGGACGGCAATCTATGTAGACATGGGAAGTTTGTTATAAAACCTCCACGCCTAGCAGCTGTACCTCATTTCTAGGAATGTCTAGGATAGTAAACCCCGAAAACAAAATGTGGAGCTGAATTCAATAAGGTACTATGATGCTGAACTTCATCGGTATCCAACAACTCATTTGACACTATCGTTGCCAAACTGCATTCTGTATCTATCATTTGGGTCATTACAGCAGTTTGGAGAGCTCATCCTCCATATTAACCCGCCCGGACTACGTTGTTACATGTGTTTTGGACACAAGGCTATCGTCTCCAGTAGGCTGCTGGACGCCAACATATAGAACTGAATAAAGATATGTTCACATATGTACATATCTAACGATTTAAGATAATTAGGTTGTATATTGTACAAACGGAAATAGGAATTTCAGGGTAAATTAAACAAAGAAAAGACGAAAAAAAATGACAGTGGACGTTTTTCCCGGTAAAAGCGAACAAAGGAGTTAAAAAACGGAAGCGAGGCATTCCGGTCAAAGAAGCAGGGAGAAGCTAAAGAAATATATAACAAAGGTCTGTTATCAGATCAAAAGATAAAGATGTGTAGGAGTATCTATGAATATAAAAGGCCTGAGGGTTGGAGCCGAGGTCAGTCAGACAGCGGACGGCGAACAGAGCACAAGGAGCGACCGTCGACACGATCCATCACTGCCAGCGGGCAGTGAGGTTCGTCCTCCCCTTCCACAACGCCAGCGCCAATCATCCTAGCAGCAGTAGTAATTGTCACCACTCGCCACCCACTATCCGAGGGAGAGAAATAAAGTAAACCCGTACTATACCCATGTGTTGTGATTTTCTAAGTCCGACTACTACATACCCGCTACGTATACAGATACACGATTTAGCAGCATGAATTTGAAGCCGCTATATAACATATTGGAATTTGATGCCAGTATATAACAATTAGATATGATTTTTGCTGAACAACATTGTGTCTAAAGTTGTATAGTAGGCTACTACACGCCGAAACACATTGCAGTAAAAAAGCTATTTATTAATACCAATGATTGTAAAGACACATACTTATGTTACGTATACAAATGCAATAATTTATCGTGTTTAAATCTTTCAGTATATACATGGGAAAATAAATAAAGAATAATTGTTCAAGATTTTAGATAGATACAAGGGCCGGTTGAGCTCAGTCGGTAGAGTGTCTAACTAGGAACCACAAGGTTTCTTGTTCGAAACCGGCCCTTGCCAACTCAGAGTATTAGTAGCACAGGGATCTGTGCGATAAAGTAAGGAGCTGATGGTAGGTGTGGCACTCGACCTCAGATGCAACGACAATCTTCTTGGTCTAGCGCTATTGAAAATGGGATAGACTCCTTCGCTGTCGAGATGATAGTCGGTATCATTCAGACAGCGAGGGAGTCTATCTCATTTCCTTTAGTGCTAGACCAAGGAGACACTCTACCGACTGAGCCACCCCGACTAGTTTACTTACTTTATTTTTACTTAGATAAATACAGAATATTTTTAGTCAATTAAAATCTTTTGTAATTCGTGCATTTTAAACTTAAACGTCAATTCGATTTAAACTACAAAATACTTTTAAAAATCTCTTCATCCAATGTGTTTTGTGCCACGTATAAGTGCGATTTTAAAAGTTGTTTTTTCCACCGTTCCTCCAGTTTACAACCTGTTCAAACCCCCACAGAAAAAATAAAATAAATGAAAAAAATAAATAACTAAATATGCAATTGATCGATTATTCTGATTGGTAAATGCTGATTTCTTTGACAGGTTCTTTCTGAAAACAAATCTCAGTCGGCCTCCTGACTGAATTAACGATCGCTTCTCAGCTTCGGTCCCTTTCCTGTTTTGGTTCGCTTTTTAAAAAGAATATCGATTAACTAAAAAAGCGCGAATTCGACACTGGAGTGAAGCTGATAATAATTTTTCCCTTACAAGAGAAACTGCTTAGTAAAGTGAACAAATGTCAAGAGTGGAATGAAAATAAAAAAGAATAAAGTTTGTATGACCGTGGAAAAGCGACAGAAATAATGACGGAAAAACTAGGATTGTGGTGAATAGATGAATGAAATCCGAACTCAGTTGGGTGCAGGATAAAGACATAATGAAAGTGGACGAATAAAAAAAGAATATGTCAACAAATTGAGAAATTAACAGCAAAAATAGCGACAGAAACCAACAGCAAAATATAAACAAAAACAGAGTAGCCATGACTTTAAAATTATAATAATAATAATAATAATAATAATAATAATAATAATACTATGGGCTTTGAAATAAAAACGGATCACTTTATTCCAGCAAGGAGACCAGACCTAGTGTTGATTAACAAAAAAGAAAGAACTTGTCAATTGGTGGATTTTGCAGTCCCAGTAGATCACAGGGTGAAAATGAAGGGAAACGAAAAGATGGACAAATACGTGGACCTTGCCAGAGAACTGAAAAAGCTATGGAATATGAAAGTCAAAGTGGTACAGATTGTAGATGTTGCACTTGGAACGGTCTTGGAAAAAAGACTGGAAAATCTGGAAATCAGATGAAGAATTGAGATCATCTAGAATACTGCACTGCTGCAATCTGCCAGAATACTCAGAAGAGTCCTGGAGATCTGAGGAGACGTGTTACTCAGACTCCAGGGAAATACCATCAGCTAATGCTGGTGTGAAAAACTAATAAATAATAATAATAATAATAATAATAATAATAATAATAATAATAATTACGGTGACAGAGATGAGAGCATAAACTATGTATTAAGCGAAAGTACTAAACTAGCAGAATGGGAATACAACGCTAGTTTCAACTGGGTTGGGAAGGTGATCCATCAGGAATTATGTAAAAAACTAAATTTTGACCTGACAACAAAATTGTATATGCATAAAACAGAATCTGTTCTTGAAAATGAAACATAAAATTATGTGGGACTTCAGGATAAAGACGGCTCATCACTCTATCCCAGCAAGGAGGCCAGACCTAGAATTGATTAACAAAAACGAGAACTTGTCGCCTGGTAGATTTTGCGGTTCCACCAGACCATAGGTTGAACCTAAAGGAAAACAAAAAGATGGACAAATACCTGGCCCTTGCCAGAGAATTGAAAAATATATGGAATATGAGGAGCAAAGTGATACCAATTGTAGTTAGTGCCCTTGGAACAGTTCCCAAATATTTAGAAAACAGACGAAAGTAATTGGAAATCAGCTGAAGAATTTAGACAATTCTGGCAACACCATTGTTGAAATCGGCTAAAATACTCAATAGGTATCACATGCACCCTTATATTCCACAGTTTTTTCAATTCTCTAGCAAGGTCAAGGTATTTGTTTATCATTTTGTTTCCGTTCATTTTCGCCCTGTGTCTGCTGGAACTGAAAAATCTACCATTTAGCAAGTTCACTTTTTCTTGTTGATCATTACTAAGTCTGGTCTTCTGGCAGGGATAAGGTGATTAGTCATTATTGTTATTATTATTAATATTATCTATAAATTACTACGCGTGTTCCTTAATCTTCCGACCGTTATCATCCTGCAACAACGACTGGTTAAAAATGAGACCGTTCAAATCGTCCAATATGAAATGAAAACATGTAAATACTGGTTAACTGATGTCACTTAATTCCCGAATTTTTATTTCTTATGAGTGTCGTCACTTCAGTTAAATAATGGATCATTCCGGGTTTATTATAAAGAAAGAAATGTAAGAAAATGACATGCTACAATATATATATATATGTATATATATAAAAGTAATTGGTAATTTGCTTGAAGCATTGTTAAGTATGTTATAATATATTAATAGTTTGAAGGCAATTACAATGCGTATAAAAAATAAAAACAAAAGAATGTTATTTTTGTCTTATCGATTTCAAAGAAAACGTTATCTTCTAAGATAAAGTTTTCTTTGAAATCGATAAGACAAAAAAACAACATCTTTTTGTTTTTATTTTTTATACGCATTGTAATTGCCTTCAAATTATTATATATATATATATATATAAGAAAGAAAGATTGGGGGAAAAAAGAAAGATTGGGGGAAAAAAGAAAGATTGGATGAACGCGCGGAACCGATAACGCTAATCTTTTTCAATCAAACATAATGAAAACACGAAAAGAAATTAAAAAAAAAATGGGAGAGTTAAATCAGGATTATTATACATTTTATGTATTAAAGTATTTTTTAAATAGCTCTTAAGTATACATATCAAACCTTGTAATATTGAAATTATCATACTGTGGTACATCCGCAGGTCCAGCTAGTCATCATTATTATTAGTTTTTCACACTAACGTTAACTGATAGTCTTCTACTGGAGTGAGTGACAACAAGTCTCCTCAGGTCTCTAAGACTCTTCTGAGTATTCTAGCCGATTGCAGCAATGCAGTTGTCTGGATGGTCTCAATTCTTCCTGTGATTTCTAGTAATTACTATTATTTTCCTTTTCCTAATATTATGCCTTTCAATTGTAGTTATTATAGAACCAGAGAAAGCGCAGATTCTTTAATCTCGCGAGATTTGGAAATATTTTCCTTGGTGTTCACCGTTTTCATAAAAAAAGATGGAAGACAACAAAGAAAAAAACATCACTGAATTCGAATCTGTTCTATTTGTTTATTTTCTTTTGAATCTCAAACGATTCTTCCGCGCGTCTAATTTTTTGCTGTGTATCACTTTAATTATCCCAATAATTATTGTACCGAAGAATTGTCTCTCTCATTATTTCACTCTTAATTATACGTTAAATATCGACCTCCCAACGTTAAGACTTTATTTTATATCCTCTTAGGGTTTTTTTTTTAAAGATTTTAGTATAGGTTAGTTTTCCATGCTCAATCTCTTCTTTAATCTCTTCTTTTCTTCTCCAAACTCTTTCTTCTCCTCTCTCTTTTCCTCCTCTTCTCTCTCCTCCTCTTCCTCCTCTTCTCTCTCCTAATCTCTCTCCTCTCCTTCTTCCTCCTCTTCTCTCTCCTAATCACTCCATCTCTTTATCCGCCGCTCTTTTTTCCCATCTCCCTCTCTTCGCCTCTTTTTCTTTCTTTTCTCTCTCCCTTTCTACCCTTTTCCTTCTCTATCTTTTATCTTCTTTTACTCTTCCTTCTGTCTTTCTTTTACCTCTCTCTTTCTCTTTCCTTCTGTCTTTTTACCCTCTTCTCTTTCCTTCTGTCTTTCTTTTACCCTCTCTCTTTCTCTTTCCTTCTGTCTTTCTTTTACCCTCTCTCTTTCTCTTTCCTTCTGTCTTTCTTTTACCCTTCTCTTTCTCTTTCCTTCTGTCTTTCTTTTACCCTTTCTCTTTCCTTTCCTTCTGTCTTTCTTTTACCCTCTCTCTTTCTCTTTCCTTCTGTCTTTCTTTTACCCTCTCCTTTCTCTCTTTTTCCGCTACCCTCTCTTTCTTTCCGTCTATCTTTCTTGCTACCCTCCTTTCTATTTCCGTCTATCTTTCCTGCTACCCTCTTTCTTTCTTCTCTCCCCCTTCAACCATCTTCTTTTTTCTTCTCTCCTCCCTTCAACCATCTTTCTTTTTCCTTCTCTCCTCCCTTCAACCATCTTTCTTTTTCCTTCTCTCCTCCCTTCTACCATCTTTCTTTTTCCTTCTCTCCTCCCTTCTACCATCTTTCTTTTCCTTCTCTCTTACCTCTCACTCTTCTCTTTCCTTTTACCATCTCTTTTTCCTTGTACCCTCTTTCTATCTCTTTCACTGTCTCTCCCCTTTTACCCTCTCTTTCATTCTTTCTTTCTCTTTCCCTCTCTCCTTTTTCCTCTCCCCTTCCTCTCTCTTTCTCTCAGTATCTCTATCAATTTGGTACTTGTTTTTTTCCTCCCATCTTTATAGAATTCTCACAACCTCTCCCATATTTGGAATTTTTTTTATAATGTTTTGCAGTATTGACCACATTCTGCATTCATGTGACGAATTTTAGTCTTAATAGTATCTCAACGAGAAACTCGACGTCATTCATCAGACCATCGTCTCCGATGTGCAAAAAAATAATAAATTTTAGCCTGTTTGCATAGACACGATCATGAACGAAGAGACAAAAAATCGCTCGACATATGTGCGTGTCTGTGAGTGTCGAGATTAGTAGACGTGTCAGTAAAAGTGGGATTAATAGATCTCTCTCTCTCTCTCTCTCTCTCTCTCTCTCTCTCTCTCTCTCTCTCTCTCTCTCTCTCTCTCTCTCTCTCTCTCTCTCTCTCTCTGTGAGTGAGTGTGTGTGTGTGTGTGTGGTAATGAAAAAGGTGATGTGTAATTATAACTGAAGTTTGTCAAAATTAGCAACAAGTTAATTTCTCTTTCCATTAATCTCAACTCATTCAATGTCTGCATTTGTAAGAAATTAGTTGCGTCTACGAAGGCAACCAATGAAGTTAGACTGAAATGTATAAAGTGAGAACTAACTGCATACTAATGCTGGAAATCAAGAGGCAGAGGGAATTTCTCTCTCTCTCTCTCTCTCTCTCTCTCTCTCATAATAATAATATTATTAATAACAAATAAATACATATCTATTAGTTTTGGTATACATTTAATTGCATGGATGCTTATCTGATACCATTTGGTATCTGTCTCCCTCCCTCCCTCCCTCACATAATATTAATAATAACAAATAAATACATATCTATTAGTTTTGGTATACATTTAATTGCATGGATGCTTATCTGATACCATTTGGTATCTGTCTCCCTCCCTCCCCCCTTCCTCTCTCTCTCTCTCATAATATTAATAATAACAAATAAGTACATATCTATTAGTTTTGTATACATTTAATTGCATGGATGCTTATCTGATACCATTTGGTATCTGTCTCCCTCCCTCCCTCACATAATATTAATAATAACAAATAAATACATATCTATTAGTTTTGGTATACATTTAATTACATGGATGCTTATCTGATACCATTTGGTATCTGTCTCCCTCCCTCCCCCTTTCTCTCTCTCTCTCTCATAATATTAATAATAACAAATAAATACATATCTATTAGTTTTGGTATACATTTAATTGCATGGATGCTTATCTGATACCATTTGGTATCTGTCTCCCCCTCTCTCATAATAATATTATTAATAACAAATAAATAAATATCTATTAGTTTTGGTATACATTTAATTGCATGGATGCTTATCTGATACCATTTGGTATCTGTCTCCCCCCCCTCTCTCTCTCTCATAATATTAATAATAACAAATGAATAAATATCTATTAGTTTTGGTATACATTTAATTGCATGGATGCTTATCTGATACCATTTGGTATCTGTCTCCCTCCCTCCCCCCTCTCTCATAATATTAATAATAACAAATAAATAAATATCTATTAGTTTTGGTATACATTTAATTGCATGGATGCTTATCTGATACCATTTGGTATCTGTCTCCCCCCTCTCTCTCATAATAATATTATAATAACAAATAAATAAATATCTATTAGTTTGGTATACATTTAATTGCATGGATGCTTATCTGATACCATTTGGTATCTGTCTCCCCCCCTCTCTCTTCATATATTTAATAATAACAAATGAATAAATATCTATTATTTTGGTATACATTTAATTGCATGGATGCTTATCTGATACCATTTGGTATCTGTCTCCCTCCCTCCCCCCTCTCTCATAATATTAATAATAACAAATAAATAAATATCTATTAGTTTTGGTATACATTTAATTGCATGGATGCTTATCTGATACCATTTGGTATCTGTCTCCCCCCTCTCTCTCATAATAATATTATTAATAACAAATAAATAAATATCTATTAGTTTTGGTATACATTTAATTGCATGGATGCTTATCTGATACCATTTGGTATCTGTCTCCCCCCCCTCTCTCTCTCTCATAATATTAATAATAACAAATGAATAAATTCTATTAGTTTTGGTATACATTTAATTGCATGGATGCTTATCTGATACCATTTGGTATCTGTCTCCCTCCCCCCTCCCCTCTCTCATAATATTAATAATAACAAATAAATAAATATCTATTAGTTTTGGTATACATTTAATTGCATGGATGCTTATCTGATACCATTTGGTATCTGTCTCCCCTCCCTCCCTCTCATAATAATATTAATAATAACAAATAAATACATATCTATTAGTTTTGGTATACATTTAATTGCATGGATGCTTATCTGATACCATTTGCTATCTGTCCCCCCCCTCTCTCTCATAATAATATTATTAATAACAAATAAATAAATATCTATTAGTTTTGGTATACATTTAATTGCATGGATGCTTATCTGATACCATTTGGTATCTGTCTCCCTCCCTCCCTCTCATAATAATATTAATAATAACAAATAAATACATATCTATTAGTTTTGGTATACATTTAATTGCATGGATGCTTATCTGATACCATTTGGTATCTGTCTCCCTCCCTCCCTCACATAATATTAATAATAACAAATAAATACATATCTATTAGTTTTGGTATACATTTAATTACATGGATGCTTATCTGATACCATTTGGTATCTGTCTCCCTCCCTCCCCCCTCTCTCTCTCTCTCTCATAATACTAATAATAACAAATTAGTACATATCTATTAGTTTTGGTATACATTTAATTGCATGGATGCTTATCTGATACCATTTGGTATCTGTCTTCCCCCCCTCTCACTCATAATAATATTATTAATAACAAATAAATACATATCTTAGTTTTGGTATACATTTAATTGCATGGGTGCTTATCTGATACCATTTGGTATCTGTCTCCCTCCCTCCCCCCTCTCTCTCTCATAATATTAATAATAACAAATAAATACATATCTATTAGTTTTGGTATACATTTAATTGCATGGATGCTTATCTGATACCATTTGGTATCTGTCTCCCTCCCTCCCTCTCTCTCATAATAATATTAATAATAACAAATAAATACTTATCTATTAGTTTTGGTATACATTTAATTGCATGGATGCTTATCTGATACCATTTGGTATCTGTTTCCCTCCCTCCCCCTCTCTCTCATAATAATATTATTAATAACAAATAAATAAATAAATATCTATTAGTTTTGGTATATATCTAATTGCATGGATGCTTATCTGCTACCAATTGGTTTGATGCTCATTTAAACAGAGCAATCATTTTTATTGATGATTGCTCTTGTTAAACGTGCATGAAACCAGATGGTATCAGATAAGCATCTATGCAATTAGATATATACCAAAACTAATATTGACTTATTATTATTAATGCTTTATATCTTAAGCACTGTCTTATATTGGCTTACAACAGTCTCATCAATGAGATGAGTGTTAACGGTACAATGTAGTAATATGTATGCATATGAATATGTATATTATATATGAGGAAAAGGGGGTTGGAATGAATCCGACAGAATGAGGTTTACCTAAGGAATGAAATAACAAAACTCAGACAAAAATGTGTAGTATATTTCACTGGAGTATGGACTTGGCTTCTTCAGCTTTTATTGAATTATTCGGATCACACAAGTGTTTTATAGAAGGGGGAAGTAGGTAGGTGGGTAAGTTTTGTGGTGAAGAAAAGTTATATATATATATATATATATACATACATGTGTGTGTGTGTGTGATTAAAATTGAGGAATGAAGTTGTTTATGTTTCATCCGTTATTCCACAATTTGTTACTACACTTGTTGGATTTTAACCGATCTGTTACTCCTCATACACACACACATATATATATATATATATATATATATATATATATATATATATATATATATATATATGTGCGTGTGTGTCCTGAAAAAATATTCAGGGGTTTGAGGCCAGAATCTCAAATATATTAAAATGTAAAAATATCCTTATTCCTTCTTTTCTTGAAAGAAACAATTTAAATTTTTCATAGGAAAAAATGGAAAATGCCTCTTTTATATCATAACGTAAATTGTTCCGATTAATTGATCAGTTTCTGTGTTTAATTTTCAAATTCGACAATCTATTGACAAATTATACATGGAGATCAAAAGCGTCATAATCGTATATGTGTTTTTAGTCTTAAGCTGGGGTTTTATATACCATAAACGGTATATATTTCCAATGAAATAACAAAAGCTAAAGTGTATTATCTGGATTATTTGGACTATTGTCCTCATCTTTATTTTTATATAGACAAACTTTAGACCAATGTGTCCTCCGACCTTCATCAGGTGTTTCTTCTCGGACTAAACCTTGTCTATATCTTATTATAATGGAGATTGTGTGTTTTCTGTCTGTAACCGAAACGATATTACTACTCAAGTCACAATTCCCTTAGTTATTGACATCCCATTCTCCATGATTTTATTTTAATTTTAACCTCAATTATTAATAAAATTGTTTTACATTATTAATACTGTTAACCATATTTACATCCTATCAACATTCAATTATATTTATATATACAACAAAATAGCAGTTTACAGTGTGAATGGGAAGGCTAATTTGCATATTGATATTAAAAAATCGAATTTAATAAATATATGCTCAGTGTTATTGATTTCTAACTGTTTGGTTTTATTTTAATGAATATAAGCAAAAATCTCTTCAATGAATCTGAAATGAAATCCATTAAGAAGAAAAAATAACTCATTTTATTCTTTACTTCCTCTTTTAACTAAATACTTAAATTAGAAAAAATAACAATGAAAGACGAGAGTGATGGAAGAGTAAGTTTCAGTTTCGATTATACCCCCCCTCTGTTTCAAATCTTTTTATATGCATTCTTATTTAGTTTCATTAGCCTTTCTAATTTAATACAATATTTTATTACATTAAAACTTAAATACTTGCACCCGGAGGGTGCATATATTTGCTAGTAACAATAAAGATTAGAACAATAGTCCAAATAATTCAAATTACCAAGCCTCATCTAAATAATTTTTAAAAAAAGCCAAAGTATTTACCATTAGAAAATAAAATAAATAAGTAAAGGAATGAAAGCTTGAAGATCTGTACAAAGAAATGTATACATATAATTGGCTTGCAGAAGAAGAAAAAAACTACGTCAAGTATTTTAAAATCCGAGACACCATTGAAGCCGGTTTATTAAAAAAAAATGATTTGATGCTTTTAGGAGAGAAGTATGATTTAACGAAGGAAAATATATAAGCAAAAGAACAAATTAAACGATCTCTATTCAACGATATAAGGGTTTTAACTAGACAGTAAAAAAATACTGAATTAAACACAAAATGATTAAACACATGCATATATATATATATATATACTTTTATGTCCATCCTCTTTCCCACCCCAACTAACCTAACCTCCCCTGTTGACCCTCACTTTGGTAACCTACTTGGCCATAACCCACATACTAACCAACAGGTTTGATTTTATGGTCATCTACCCCCCCCCTTTTATTACTCCCGTTTGCTACTTCCTCTACTCAAATCTCATCTTACTCAAAGATGTCCCCTATAACAAATCAAATCTTTCACTCACCACAAAACTTACCCACACACCTACCTATTTCCCCCTTCTATAAAATACTTGTATGCTCCGAATACTTCAATAAAAGCTGAAAAAGAATTAAACACAAAATAAACCTCAACGATATCACGGACTCTTAGTTATCGAAAGGATTATGATTCCTGAATTGTATGGTGATAGCACTTACAAGCATCCATACTAAAAATAAATTTCCCATACAAAAATGCATGTTAAGCATTTTTGCACCGTATCAGTAATATTTATTTCGTCAGTTTTTTTACACTAATAAACAATATCCCAGTATTTAGTCTCTTATTTTAAACAGGTTAAAACAATTTTTTTTAAATAAATTACTTTACAAATAAAAATATCGTAAAAGTTTAATGTCAGATAATTTTTACAGGACACGAACCTTTTTTTTTATAATCGTGATTGTTCTTGTAAGACATGTCGGAATGATAAGCGTGCAAAACCAATGACGTCACTTTTTGAATAAGATCTTCAAACGTTCTTCAACGCCAATTTGATCGACTGTCAAACTATCAAAATGACTTCCCAGGATGAGACATTACTATACTCGGATACATAGGGAACACCCGATGAATGCCGGAGAATACAGTGGTCAAAACGTTGTGTTAATACATACGACAATAAAAATGAAGACAACAGTCCGAAAAATCAAAATTATTCAAAATCCCAGGTATTTCTCTTTTTTTTCGCTTTGAAATGCAATATTTTACCGTTTTAACCTACTCCAAAAGCAAGTCATCCGTTTGAAGATATTTTTCTTTCCGTTATAAAAACGAAAAAAAAACTGTATTTTTCGATGAATTTTCCTTTACAAAATGTTAAAATCATTCACTAGCAACTTCATTAAGTAAATGATTGAAGGAGTTAACGCATGACAAATTAACAATTAAAATGTCAGGTCTTCTGAATTTACCGTAAAACGTGCCATTTAAAAGAAACCGCGTGTTTTATTGTTTAACTTCAGAACATTTTATTGAAATCCGATAATTGGCCAATTTGGGAGTAAAAAATTCAAAACATTTGCAGATGCAGATTTCTTTATAGGTTTTCATATCATTTTATTTAATACTGTAGGATAAATGAGAATAAATTGAGGGCTGGTGTTTAAACTGAATAGCTTCATTATTATTATTATTATTACCATTACGATCACGACTTGTGAATATATTAGACCAGCATGAGTTATGTGATATTTCATTGGAGTCTGAGTGATTGCGAGTATCTTCAAGTATTTCATGTTTACTCCTTTATCCACCAGATGAGAAATTCTCTTTTCCCTTGTTAATTAATGCTAGGTCTATGATATATGAATGAACCAGTATCCATCCTGGAGAATTAAAAAATACAATTTTCTGGATTTTTGATATACAAACGGATCACCTAATCCGGCCAGAAGATTAGACAGTGTTAATTAAAACAAAACAAATATTATCTAGTTAACATTGCTCTTCCGGTGGACCATATAGTAAAAATGAAAAAAAAAAACAAACAAAAAAAACAAACAAAAACAACGAAAATGATAACAAATATTTGAACCTTAGCAGGAAACCGAAAAACTGTGGAACATAAAGCTGAAAGTTGTGCCGATTGTACTTGGTGCCGTTGGATTTGAAAAAAAAAAGACTGAAGGAATTGGAAATTTGAGTAAGAATCGAGAACATTCAGCCAACAGCATTGTTAAGACCAACTAGAATACTCCCAAGTGTCCTGGAGACCTGAGGAGACGTGCTCCACTGAGACTCCAGGGAAAGCCTAGCAGTTATCGATGGTGTGGAAATTTCACAAGGAGTTATATAATTATTGTTATGATATATCTCGCCAACAGAGAGGATTGCGTAGATGCAACAATCAAAGAAATCGAGGAATACACAAAAAAAGAGCAAGGAAACATTAATTATGGCCTCCGATAACAGCTAATGAATAATGCTTAAATATTGAAGAAATATTTTGTCACTGATCCCCACCTTACTTCACAAGATGTAACAATTGATACTGGTCTTTACACAGGACTATAAATTGTTATTACCCAATACTTAAAATCAAATATTAAACCTAAAGCACCAGTTGACAGAAATTCGAGCATCCAAAATGACAGCATTTATGGAGCGTTTATTGACAGGAAAGAACATTGTTCAAATGTCATATTTAGAAACACATGTCAACTTCTGAGTTATATTTTAGTCTCTGAAGAGTTAAAGTATTAGACCGAATTGTAGTGTAAGACCAGTCTCCCTTATCTGAGGGTTCTGGATAATCTCCTGTGTCAGGAGACCCTATTTTGATCACGTGACACAGGAACCCAAGAAGAGAACCCTCTTTTTCCGACGCCACTAACAAGTGCGGACATGCTTGTCACCTCTCCCCAGCAGACACCTATGGTGCATGCCAGACTTTACAGACTCTACTTACAGTAAGTGGTTTCCACCTATTTGTCTATTAACACTACTATGTATGTTTGGACACTTGTGACATTATATAGCCTGGGGAACTTCGTCTCCCTATATATGTTATAATAAAATTTATTATCTGCGTTATTCGGACTATTGTTCCCATCTTCATTGTTACTTGTACAACGTTTCGGCCGATATGCCCTCCGGCCTTCTTCAGGTATTTCTTGTCGGACTCGGGAACCTTCTTGGACTCGGGAACTTTCTTTTCGAACTCGGGAGCCATCACGGAACTTTGAATTTAATTAATTTAATACTAATCTTCAAGCCTCATCTCAAACATTCAGAGAAATAATAAAAGTTATATAAATGTAACTAACGTTTGTTGTTTTCCTAACTGAAGTATTCCGCATTGGGTACTTATCCTTTAAGTAACCCAATGCTTTATAAGAACCAGAGTTAACACACCTGTGAACCTCTTATAGTAGAATTGGACTGTTTGACAATTTTGATTTCGGTATCGATTTATCTATTTTTTCTTGATATCACAGATTTTCGTTTCGGTTTTTAGTAAAGTTTTTTTTTTTCCTTTCTAAGGAAACAATTTATTCACTCTAATAATAAAGAGAGCATTGTTTATTGTAAGCCTTTCCTTGAGCTCTTAATCCCGTGCGGATTGCTTTCGTTAAAATAAGAATTGGGAAAACTTTATATATAAAAAAATATTGAGCTCTTGCCAATCTGCAGTGTGCATATCTCGCCAAATGAATTAAATTCGCCCTGGGTTTGACATCCTTCATTTATTAAGTTGTTAATTAAAATAATTATATTAACGTCGTTGTTAAGCGTCTGTTAATATTGCAGCTATTATTTGTTGAAATATGGCAAGGAGCCGTATCCTATATGACACAATGGATGCGAAGACGTATATTTGGCACATTTACCAGATGTGTCTCAATCATCTCCAAACAAAAACACCAACCCTATTACTACACATTTTGACTGACACGTTTGGCATAAATCCTACCGAAGCAGCTGTGTATTGAGAAGTTCTACTCAACTAGGGTGTTGAAATAACCAAGAAAATATCTGTAGAATCACTTAGCTCAATTGAGAGTTAACACCATACACATGATCCGTTTTTAATTATGTGCTAGAAGTGTCAATTATCACAAAAGTGTGTTATTAATATTAACGCTATAATAACATGAGAGTATGCTTTATGATCAAAATTATGGTTGTCGGTAATAGATTCTGTTTAAAGAATTATCTCATCTGAATGTTGTATTTGATCTACAAGGTGACTGTAAAGTAACTCCCTATTTTAAAATCTGATATACTTTTGAATCATTATTTTTACAGAAAATGGATATATGAAGAAGACGCATACCAAGAAGTTTTATTTAAAATTCTACACACGCAGAGTTATCATCTTGCAATAACCTCTTGTTAAAAAACGAGACAGTCCGAGATGAAATACAAAAGATTAAATCCTGATTAGCTGGTGTTGCTTAACCGACGAATTGTTATTTCTCATGAGTGTCGTAACCTTAGTTAAATAATGGACCATTCCGTTTTCCTTATTGTTGTGGGGTTTTAAGGGGTCGAATAAGAACAAAACGACGGGTAACAAATGTAGGAAAATGTATTAACAAAAGAGTAGACAATTACAGTACAGAGAGGTGGGAAATATGTCCGACAATAGAGTTATGAGCTGACTCGCATTGGCTTACTCTTCAAGCCATAATTGTCCCTGTTACTTATAGTAACAGTCGGCGCATTCAATTAGTCTATAGGGTATATCACCTATAACACTTATAAATAAAGAGAGGAAAGAAAGAGAGGAAAGAAAGAGAGGAAAGAAAGAGGAAATGCTACACAGAAAAATATAATAAGAAAGAAAAAGTGTAAAGGAAAGATAGGGTTGAATAAAAATTATTATACTTTTTGCATATTGAACTTTTTTGCAATATCTCTTAATAAACATAAGAAAACTTTGTAATGATTTAAATTATCATACTGTGTTATATCCACAGGTCCTTCTATTATATACATAAGTACAGGTGTTCAGGGTTTTTAACAATGTCACCATTTTCAGTTTCAAATTCACAAGTATTACAAATCCACTGTCAAAGACAGGCTTACTAAAACAAAATAACCAGTATTGTTATTTTCTCCCGTAACTCTGTGCGTCACGTAGTTTCTTGGCATCAATAAGTGTATATTTGAAGGATTGTTAGATTTTAGAGTACCAGGATGAACATTTATCCATCTGCGACTCAAGTGGGTTAGATTAGACGATGTATTACTTGAGAATGACCTTTTTGTTATTCTTATTGTATCCCATTATGATAACGACCTTTTGCGATGTCTCAGATTTCATTTCTAAGATCAAACATGGCAATCGGTCTCCTGGCCTCGTACGACATGTTCATCTCAGTTAATGTTTCCTACTAATGCATTCAATGATGATATTTGCATTTTATGAAAGGTTCACATGACAAATTCTGTCACGCCATGTAATGCCGAAAAGTAGTAGCTTGTGGATTTACAAACGCCTCTGCATGAGTAGGATGTGACACAACGTCATTTTTTTAGCAAACTTTAACAGGTTTTAATATTGGTGTAGATATTTTGGCACTTGATTAGATTCTTGACTGCATAGTAAAGAATATTGTTTAGCACTAGTCAATAGAAATTTTATTATGTGTATGTGTTGAAATTCCTGTTGACTTTTGCTAAAGTCAATGTTCATTACAGATATAACATCATAACCACACACACACACACACATATATATATATATATATATATATATATATATATATATATATATATATATATATATATATATATATATATATATATATATATAATACATTTTTTGAAAACAAAATAATGCAAAATATATGTTGAGAAAACATGTTTATTAAATTCTCGCATTCACCGGATTATAATACCACGGTCGGTTTCAACAAGCAATGATATAAACTTTCAAAACATTGGATACTCTGAAGATGGCAGTTACCGCTGAAAATATTAAGTATTTAACACCAAAGAATTTAATAAATATGTTTTCTCAACATATATTTTGCATTACTTCGCTTTCAAAAAATTTATTATTACGTTTAAGATTAATGCTTCTATTGCTATAAGAACAAACAGAAATCTTTGATATATATATATATATAATATATATATATATATTATATATATATATATGTGTGTGTGTGTGTGAAGAGAAAATTGAAGTGAATCCGTCAGTATGTAATATAGGAGATGCCGTTTCTTTTACTAAATAGGGTGTATGTGTATATATATATATATATACGTTTTTAAAAGCAAATATTATAGAATATTCCGACAGCAGTTTCATGCCGTAGCAATTCTTCAGGGATAACATTCCCTGAAGAATTGCTACGACAAGAAACTGCAGTCGCAATATTTTATAACATTCTCTTTTAAAAACGTATATTTAGCTCTTTTTACTGAGCAATTTTTAAACCGATTTTACTTAATCCAGAAGTAAATGTGTTTGCTTCGTGGATTGGCAAACATCCGTGTTAATATATATATATATATATATATATATATATATATATATATATATATATATATATATATTCATTAATTATATTTTATTTTGATACATACTCAGTCTTACACACACACACACAGTCACATAAACACACACACGACTAGCGAAAGCAATCGTCTATTTACATTTTCAAACACACACAACGTAAAGGAGCGTCTATGTCACTTTAAAACGGTTGCATTAGCGTTCGTCATAATTTCAAACATCCATCGAACGCTAGTTTTTCATTCAACAGTTTTTAAATAGATTGACCGACAAAGCAAAAGACTCTCACAGTCTTCTTATTCTTTGTGATGAATTTAATTTTCCTCAAATTAACAAAAGCTCTGATGAAGATCTATTGACACAGATCGAAACACTGCAGCATCGGAGAAATAAACATCACACGTTTTATGGACTTGTGTTTTTTCAATTTTTCACTAATATATATATATATATATATATATATAATTTGGAATGGTCCAACGATTCAGACTACAGGAGGGAGTAGTAGAGAAATACCTAGTCTTGCTGCAAAGTTTTAACTACTGTTGTTAAAGCGCAGTGCATTGGACTGTATCTCATCTATATATTTTGTACCAAAGAGTAATAAACCTGTTATCATTTCTTCCAGATTTCAATGTTGTTATTTGATAACTCAGGTACCTAGTATTAGATGGAATGAATAGTGACTTAGAAAGTTAAAGAAACAAACTATTTTGTATCGAGAATCTAGTTTTATTTTAATATTGTTTTATATAAATACCTTGAGTGACAACAGACTTAGATTACGAATGTAAGCTCTGTAAAATAATTAGGAATCTCCAGGAATGTTTTTTGTAGTTTTTAATTCTTGATTTAGGTATTTGGATTAGGAAACCGAATAGTGTGAATTAATATATAATTAGAATGTTTACGATAAAAAAAGACCCAGCGTTGGCAGACAGAGACAAGTAGCAAGAGATAAGAGACAAAATATGCACGACGTCAAACGGACTCAGGCTCCCTTTCTTTCGAATTTAATAGTTGTCCAGGTTAACAAATTTCTCCCTTCCTTCCTTTTTACGTTGATGGTTTATTGCAAGCCGAATTTTCTACGGTGAAATAAAGTTGTTGTTTATCTAGCAAAGTTATTGGCGTTCGATTCTTTCTTTTCAGTGTTACCACAAAAAAAAAAAAAAAAAAAAAAAAAAAAAAAAGAAATACAACCATTTTGAAAGAAATGCCACGCCCCTTAAAAGAATGTTCGTAGCGCAACAGTTCATTTTGCTCAGCACAGTGTTTGACAAATGTCTGTACGTCAGATTAAATGATTGATACAATTTGTTCTGTGCTTAAATGAGTCTCAGTTAAAAAGATGGACCATATGACCTTTAGGCACCCCTTTTGCGATCTCGTTCATCGGGACATTTTTTTCATTTATACTGTCAAAATCCGGCTGTTGGTTAACAGATGATTTTTAGATTTTTTTAAATTATAAAACTAACCCCTAACCCTAACAACCGGATTTTGACGGTGTAAATGAAAAAAATGTTCTGATGAAACGAGATCGAAAAGGGGTGCCTAAAGGTTATATGGTCCAAAAAGATTAAATATATTATTAGGTGTATAATTCGATATTCATACTCTGTTTCTAATAAAATCTTGTTTTAAACAAATAAATAAAATAGTTTAGAAAAACTAATTTCCCACAGAGAAAGATTAGAAAATTTACTTAAGCCGTAGGTGATTATATATTATTAATTGAATAGGATGTTAACTTATAATAACGATGTATGTTATGCCCACTATCAGCTGTGAGAGACGCCTGCGATGGCTTGGCCACATCAGGAGGATGGACAAATGTCGCATCCCCAAAGACCTACTGTATGGCGAGTTAGTAGATGGCACCCGACCGGTAGGGAGACCATACCTGCGCTTTAAAGATGCCTGCAAGAGGGACATGAAGACATGCCACATTGCCATCAACACATGGGAGGCTTATGCAGAAGACCGCACGACCTGGCGCCTCCTCGTCTAACAAGGAACGAAAAGTAGTGGAAAAGAGAGGGAAGGAGCCGCCGCAAAAAAGAGATTCATAAGGAAGGAGAAGCTACAGAATCTCCAGCAAGCATCACCGTTTGTTTGCAATCAGTGCACCAGAGATTGACATTCAACAATTGGTCTGTTTAGTCACTCACGCATTTGTAGATAATAAAAAAGTGGACACTACGCCATCGTCTTCAATAGACAGAAGGATGCCAACGAGGATTTTAACTTATAATAACTGTATGTTTTAATTCGAAGGTTTCCTACAATCTGTTTATGTAAGGTTTTATCATTATTTCACCCTCTGCGAGTTTTTTCACATTTGTAATAACTATTGCTTTTCACTAAATTTAGTGTGACAGCAAGTCACCTCAGCTTTCCAGATCAACAATTCTGTGCTTTTGACATCCTCAATTTTTCACCGGATTTCTAGATTCGCGTTCTCTTTTATAGGTGGTTGGGGTTTGTCCAGGTGCTCTGATTATGAATTTTATTACTGTTAACTTCAAGTTTCACAATATTTTATAACCCTCTAGCAAGATCACGGTCTTTTCAATTACTTTTAAATCTACTTGGACAAGGAATTCAACTGGCTGATACACCCGTTTCTTCCTGTTTGTACAACCGTTATCTTCTTGCAACACTCACTGGATAAAACTGAGACCGTCCAAATCGTCCAAGATGAAATGCAAAAATGTTAATCCTGGTTATCTAGTGTTGCTTATCCGCCCAATTCTTATTTCTTATGAGTGCCGTAACCTCGGCTAAAATGTAACATTCCATTTTCATTATAATGAAAGAAGGGAAAGAAAAGACATGCTACACAGAAAATATAATAAGAAAGAAAGAGAGTAGGGGAAATATATAGAGAGGGAGTAAGCGCTCTGCAGCAATATCGCTAATCTGTTTCAATCTCACATAATGAAAAGATAAAAAAAAGGAAAGAAAGAAAAATAAAAGAGTGAGAGAGAGTTAAATCAAGAATATTACACGTTTTACATATTGAACTAATTTTAATAGCTCTTAATATCTAGCGTAACAAACGTTGTAATAATTAAATTATCATAATGTGGTATATACACAGGTCCTGTTAGTCGGATGATAATTTCGAAAAATAATATAGCTACATTTATGTTTAATATTTGCTATATTTTCCTTATAGTACATTATTCTTTTTACTGTTGTAATGAAACATCATATAAATATTTACGTGTCTATATGTTTATATCTTTTTGTTGTGATCCGTATTATCAAGAAAAATCAATAAAAAAAAACAAAAACAAAAAAAACAACGATTTCATTAAAGTACATTACTTTTTACAGTTGTAATAAAATATGATATAAATATTTTCGTGTCTAAGTGTTTATATCTTTTCGTTGTGATCAGTAGCATCAGGACAAATCAATACTCAAAACCAAAACGATGTTAATGACCTGATGTTTGCAGACCTGTGTTAATTATATCTTGTTAGAGTAGCGCATTAAAATTTAAGTGGATGCAATGCCCATAGACAGGGAAACTCCAGAATGCATTAAAAAGAATAAAGAAAATTGTTATATAGATTAGACAAATTATGCTACTCTTTGAAGTTGACCAGCTGTTTTTGGAACGGGTTGGTTAATTAATAAGATTGGCACATATTCATTAGCAAAATCAAGTAGCGAAGACATTAGACTATTAAAATAAATAAATAAAAACAAGGACCAAAAATATCTACTTAACATGGTTTCGGTTAATTAGAATACACTCTCAAGTAGGCGAGTCATTTGAACTTTAATGCCGTACATAAGCCTCACAACAGCGTCATGCCTCCTTACAAGACTGCAGTTTTATGATGACCTTCAAGCGTTGGAAAAATCTAATAATATTGATACATATATTATCACTTTAGCACTTACAATACACATGCATATGAGTTAACAGCACTTTTATGGCAAGGATCTACAGATATTATCATAATTATATATACTAGCAAATAGATGTCCCATCCGGGTGCAAGTATTTAAGTTTTAATGCAATAAAATATCATATTGAATTAAAAGTGCTAATGACACTAATTAAAAATGGAGATAAAAGATTTGAAACAGAGTGGGGGGTATAAAAAAAAAAATTGAACGACTGAAACTTACTCTACCAACACTCTAGTCTTTCATTGCTGAATTTTCTTAATTTAACGATTTAGTTAAATAAAGAATACAATTACAGTTATTTCTTCTTGCTAATTAATTTCTTTTAAGATTTGTCTTAGTTATTTGCTCATATTTATTAAGATAAAACCAAACAATTAGAAATCAATGATACTTTGCACATTTATTAAAGTCAAATTTTAATATCAGTATGCAAATTAGACTTCCGTTCACACTTTAAAGCGCTATTTTTTGTATATATAAATACAATTGCATGTTAATAGTTGTAGATATGGCGAACAGCATTGGTAATGTAAAACAATTTTATTAAGAATTGAGGTTTACATAAAAATAAAAGCATAGAAATGTCACGTAATTAAGTAAGGGAATTGTGACTTATGTAGTAATATAGTTTATATTACAGACAGACAAACAATCTCTATTATAACAAGAAGATTATATATATATATATATATATATATATATATATATTATAAAGTTGGCGGTACGTACAAATTTTAAGTAGTGCTCTACAAGGTGTATGCATTTAAAATTGTACTCAGATATTCTAAAAAAAAAAAACCTTTTTTCGGTGACCTCTTGTTAGAGAAGAATTCCTTGACGGAACAAATTTTAAAAGAGTAAATAGTACTGAATGCCGAAAAGCAAGAGGAGGAAGAAAACAAAGCTAAAATTGTATCCATCGTATAACTAAGGAATAGGAATGGGTAAATTTATTTTCTTAACGAATTGTGTTATGGCAGGTAGAATTAAGAAAAGTTCGATTGAATAGAAGTAAATTATAAATATTGATTTTGTACGCAAACCCGTTGTCGAAATTTACTAATGAGGAGGGTCTCGAATACCGACAGGTCTACTTTATTATTTGATGCCTCCCATATATATATATATATATATATATATATATATATATATATGTTGAAAGAATACATAAATAAAGGAAAGAAAATGTTGAATGGATAAAATTAGTTTAATGAGTTACCAACACGTGTTTCGACCGGGAGTTTGTTCATGTACACATTAAACTAATTTTATCCATTCAACATTTTCTTACCTTTATTCATCTTTTCAAGATATTGTCGGAGATTCATTTCCATTTTTGAACTTTATATATATATATATATATATATATATATATATGACGTGTGTTCAAATATTTTGAGACGCAAGCTGTGTTTTCTAAGACAGAATTGAACAATAAATAGAACTTTATTTTCAAATTATCCCATTGCCATTGTAAACACATATTCCCGTGATATTTTATTGGGCAAAGCACAGTTTCAATTCATCTTATAATAAAGAAAAAATGAATACACCCGGATGATTAAAAAACAAACATTCATATCATTTTGCTAACAATTGCTATTAACTCAAAACCTGACCCGTCTCTTACATTTTACCTGTCAATTCTCTCTCTCTCTCTCTCTCTATATATATATATATATATATATACACACACATTAGTTTATCTGTGATTAAAGAGTGAGATTGGAGAGTGTGAGGGTGAACTTCCTAGTTTATTTGTATGTTATATAGAAGCCAGCCCTTAGCTTCTGATGAAATTAGCAAACGAAAAAAGTGGAAAGTTCCTCTAACACTCTCCAATATCTCTCTCTCTCTCTCTCTCTCTCTCTCTCTCTCTCTCCTTACGCTCAGAGGAAATCACATATATAGGGAGTAGTTAATTATATAATATATATAGAATGAATAGATAACGAAGAGAAAAGTATTAGCATATAAAGGTGCTCAATGCTAATATACCAGATCAGATTTACAATCAATAATATATCATATTATGGATATTATTATCTTGTTACTATTAGTTTCATGCTTACACAATCCTTAGACAGGAGTCAAATGGTTGATATTAAAAAAAAACACTAGTTTTTAGCGTTTATATAAACGTGAATCGTGTTCACGCGATGGAATGTTAACGCTAAATTAAAAAACAAACTGTGGCTTATATATATACAGAGAGAGAGAGAGAGAGAGAGAGAGAGAGAGAGAGAGAGAGAGAGAGAGAGAGAGAGAGAGGGGGAAGTGTCAGATCGAATATAGAGTAAGATACGGGTCAGTTTTTGAAATAATTGGAAATTACAACTAATTAGGACCAATCAAAATAGATTCTTATAGCATAACTCAATCCCAGAACTAAGGAATATCTTAGCATGTATTTTGTGTCATTAAGCAAAATAGGAAAAAATAATCCAGGAACCTATCATTGATTCACTCTGCTTTATAACATCAATAATGATTATATATATGTTCGAGATACGACTGACTAATCAGCGCAGGGCAGCGTCGTCAGTTATGTTATAAACTGGTTTCATAGGGGGATTTCGAGTCTTCCCACATAATATCCCCTCCGCCAGTCAGACCCCGTTAGAGTTGATCAAACTAACTCGCTGCCTTTTTTTTCAACGCCAACAGAAAAATGGCTTTAAATAGAGTATGCCAACGCAGTCCTCGGCCTCTCTACATCTGGTTGGCTAATTCTACAGCCAATCATCGTTCAGAGTAGTTATATATATAAGCGTGTACTTACCCAAGTACTGGCTTCAAGGTGTCAAAAATATTACTTACCTAAAAGAAAAGAAAAACAAAATTATGACTTGATCTTTCAAAATAATGCATAAGTTATAATATAAATAGTAAATAGCATTAATTGCTTTACCCCCCCATATATATATATATATATATATATATATATATATATATATATATATATATGTATATATATGAGAGGTATCCAAGACTTGGTTTTAAGGGATGATTCTATATGTGATTTGTAAGATACACTATATTATTGTATGATCCAGTATGTATAAATACAGTGAATCTTTAAATCACTAAAAAGAGCTCAATGTATAATAAACTTTTTAGATTATATACAGAGCAATATTCATCTTTGAAAGGAAGGAAAAACTCAACACCGTTATTCCATAATGAATTTATTTTGACCAACATTGGGGCCTATATAAATCTAAGTTGATTTAATACAGCTCCCCAAAATTCAGTCTCATCAGATGTTAAATCAAAATAATTTGAATTGCATAACAGAAAAATTTACTTCTCAAAATTTTTTCCCTTTACAAATGTATACATTGGAAGACTGTCACCATGGCGACAGGAAGTCAAATGAGAGAAAAAAGAATACTCTTCAAGGTCTGGTTTCTTCGGGGATGGTAGTCAGACAATTAAACTATGAAAATTGAATGAGTCTGAAAAAATATAGAGTAAGGATAAAACAAAAAAATATATATATAAAATATATAAATATTAAAAAGAAATATATTAAGAAAAATTTTTTATACAAAGATATATAAAGAAATATATATAAAGAAATATATATAAAATATATACATAAGGATATATATAACAAAAATATAAGCATAAAAAATAAATAAAAAATTGTAAAATAATGATATAAAAAATATTATTACTGCTATTAACCAAATAAACAAAGTAAAACCTAAAATATAATAGATAATATAATGTTGTATAAATATAATATTGCTAAAAATGAAAAAAAAAAAAAAAAAGAGCACATGAACACAGATTCCAAAAAATTAAAAGAATTTTAATACAGATAATTTTATTAGAAGTGGTGAGTCCATCTGTTCAGTGTTTAGTTAAATCCATTTAAATGTACATATATGATACATACGTGTGTGTTGTTTATGTCGATGTATACAGAAAGAATGAATAAAAGTATACTAATAACATTCAAAAGTAATTTCCACTCACGAACCAAATTTTAACATTAGGTTATCTATTGGGTTACTGGTGTGTTCTCTAAGATAGGTTTCCGCTTCTTGTTTATCTCAAACCACCAATATAGCTCAATTTAGGGGGAAACTTTGTGAATATGCTTGCATCGTCCAAACTCACGATCTGGTTGGAATTAACGAGATTAGTTTTTAATCGATTCCACAAGAGAAAAGAGTTCTTCGTATACTAAGGACGTTTATTTTAAGTCAATTGATTATAACTACCAGGAATCAGCTCAATAAATGACTTGATTAGCCACAACAACTGATTATCTATATATTAATACTAGTGTTCCTTAATTGTATGACCGTTATCATCTTGCAACACCCTGTGGTTAGAAAGGAGACTACCCAAATCGTCCAAGATGAAATGCAAATATGTAAATCCTGATGATCCATTTTGCTTATCCACCGAATTATTATTTCTTAAGAGCATCATCACCTCAGCTAAATAATGAACCATTCAGTTTTTATTATAAAGAAAGAAATGGAAGAAAAAGGACATGCTACAAAGAAAAATTATAATAAGAAAGGAAGTAGGGGAAACAGATGTTGGTTGTTTAGATTTTACGGCATGACAACTCTTGTCGGGTCATTCTATGCCAAAGATATATAGATTTTGTCATTCTTTGGTTTGGTCTATTTTACGGCTTATCAACCTAAGTGGGTAATTTAATGCCGATAAAGTTTTTAAATAAATCAATTCTTAATGGATAATACAATTTTTTTATAAATACATTTTTCTATTTAACCCATAAATGGGACCCTAACAGGTACTTCCACTCCGGGTCAGAGTGGACCAGGGGGCAATGGTGATGAAGGGGTGCTCAAACCCCTAGAACTGGAACCTCACCATCAGATAGAGTTTAGTGTCATTCCCAGGACATGTAGACCCTCAGCCACCGCCTTCTAGTACACACATAATAAGAAGGATTGTGAGTTGCCATGAGGGCAATAGGGTTGAGGCAATCATATAGGTGCTAGGGCTTGACGGGGCCAGCCGATTGATCAGAGGGGGCCTCTCCGACCAAAGAAAAGCCTAAAATGGAATATTGTCATCGACTGCTCAACCACCTGGGTTCTATCCTCAAGCATCACGGGTCGCCACCCACGGCTAACAGGTGGGCCCCATTGGAGGAGTCTTACACCTCTGCAGAGGTGCAGTCGGTGCATTCTAACGACAGGACGGTTTGTCATTTTTTAAAAAACTAAAACTATTTTTCGAATTCATTTTATTCTATTTAACCCAGAGATTGGACCCTAACAGGTATTACCAATCCAGGACAGAGCGGATATGGGAGTAATGCGAATATGGAGTACCTCTTCATGACCATTATTCTGATCCGGAGTGGTAGTACCTGTCAATATGTTAAAATCATAGAAAATAATACTCTAAAAATAGTGAATAACCAACTAGACATTATGACAGAAGAAAACAAAGTCTTAAGAAAAATAAAAAATAAAAAAACTACAAGCCTCGACAAAATATCCCCTGAAGTGTGGAAAATATGAAAATTCGATGATATATTCCTTAAACTATGCAATGCAATATATAAACAAAATATGATAGAAGAATGGACAAAAGGCTGCAACCTCCCATTCCCCCGAAAAAAATGACCTTGATATCGTTAAGAACTACAGAGGCATAACTCTTACTGCCATAGCTGCTAAGATATATAATGTCCTTCTTCTTAATCACATCCAACCCGAAATAGAGAAGATCCTTAGAAAAAAAAAACATCGGATTCTGCAGAAATCAATCCACAACTTCTCGGATCCTGACTATTCATCGAATCATAGAAGAGGTTCGAGCAAAGAATCTTGAGGCAACACTGCTATTTGTAGATTTCTCCAAGGCATTTGATGCATCAAGGCATCAAGAATGAATAATGAGCTCCAGAACTGGAACCTCCCTATTAGATAGGGTTTAACGTCATATCCCGGAAATTAAGACCCTTAGCCTCCGCCTTCTAGCAAATATATGATAAAACGGCTTTGTGCTTGTCAGAGAAACAATAGGATTGGGAAAAGCAAATAGATGCTATGGCTTGACGTGACCAGCCGATTGATCGGGCGGATCTCTCCAACCGCTTGTCAACCAGGGTTCTTTCCATAAGCATCAAGCCTCGCCACCCACAGCTAACAGCTGCCCCCATTTGAGGGGGCCTACACCTCTGCAGAGATGTAGTCGGTGTAATCTAAATCCCCAGCTGAAGCGTGGGGAAATATATATAGTGAGAGTGAACGTACAGAAGCGATAACGTTAATGTGTTTCAATCGAAAATAATGCAAAGAAGGAAAAAAAAAAAAGAAAAAGTGAAAGAGTTAAAATAAGATTATTATACACATTATATATTAAAGTATTTTTCAATAGCTCTTAAACCGTAATAATCAAATTATCATCATACTGTGGTATATCCGCAGGTCTCGCCAGTAGATTTTAATAGGATATAGTTTTTGTGGATTTTAGAGAAAATTACAAATTTTATAGTTTGTTGTTAAGTACAACGTAAAGTAATCATTGTTCTTGTTCAGGATCTGTGAAAGGTTTCCTTTCAGTTTTCAGGGTTGGTCATTCTTTAACATTGTTTACCCAGAAGCACTTTACTGGCGTTTGCTAATTTTGACACCTACTTTCACGGATTCATGGTGAAACTTGGTGTATCTGTGATCTTTCAACAAATTTAGTTTCTGTATTTCGAGTGCCCTGACTACTTCAAATTCCTACTCGTAAGATTTTATCCAGATCGTGATCGATTCTATTTCTATTTAAGTCCAATGTAATTTGGTCTTGGAACGATTTTTCTGGTTGGAGAGTTCACACCATAATTGAAGTTTACCTCAAAGGATCCTCTCCCTAAAGATGGCAAGCTCTCCTTTTTTTCTACCATTCCTGGTCGTCTTCTATCAGCCGAAGTTTCGATAGTTAAGACAGGTAATTAACATCAGATCTATACATTTGTGGTGGAATGTAAGTTGGTTCGACATTCATACCATTTTATAACGGAGATTTTCCTAATCGGTTCCATTCATGTATAACATCTGGTCGATGCCGATTTGATAAATTCTCTTTGAATCTCTGAAGTGAGGAATATTTACTGATGTGATCAGACAAGAACCCCCAGCAAAAGTACTATTATAGTCACAACAATTCCCACTGTCGTACACTACGACCTTCCTCAGATGCACATGGTAGGCGGAAATATTATTGTAATGTCACACACTGAACCCTTCATGCAATTATCGGGAGTAGATGGAAGAAGTTTATTATCTATTTACAAACAGTATTCTTGATCATTGTTTTTGCTTAAACTTTTTATGCTGTCTATATATATATATATATATATATATATATATATATATATATATAATATTAAAATAAGTGTATTTTGGCAGCATTTTTTCTTTTATACAAGTTTTGTTGAACTGTACAGACAATTCTTGTCGGACGAGTTTTTGGTTGATCCTTTCTAATTTTCGGGCCATCTTTTTGGTGTCGGGGTGGAACTGGTGTAACAGTCCACCAAAGGTTTCTATACGAGCGCTTTCGGCAATACAGTTTGCCATCATCAGGTAGGAAACGATGGTATGGTTTCCTACCTGATGATGGCAAACTGTATTGCCGAAAGCGCTCGTATCGAAACCATTGGTGGACTGTTACATCAATTCCACCCGACACCGACACCAAAAAATGGCCCGAAAATTAGAAAGGATCAACCAAAAACTCGTCCGACAAGAATTGTCCGTACAGTTCAACAAAACATATATATATATATATATATATATATATATATATATATATATATATATATATATATATATATATATAACCGATATAGTAAGAGTAAGCCTACTCGAGATTCACTTACTAGACGGCTTTCTAAACCAGCTCTACAAATGTATTGAGCATCTTTATATTCATTCATAATTGTGACTTATTCTGTTAATTATTCTATCGACACTCAAAATTACGACGCACTCGATTTTTTGCTTTCTTCGTTAAGTCACCCTTATATGTGTGTGTGTGTGGGTTGCAATTACTGATGACTAATGTTCAATGTTCATTGCAATGTTCATAAGCGCTCCAGAATCTGGTCTTGTGCCTATATTTGTGTTACCTGAAATGGATCATTTATATGATATTTACAATTAATCGTGTTCAAACACCGATCTCTAATGTAGTTTTTAGTGTGTTAGAATATATATATGAGTGTGTCTGAAATTCTCATTCACAATTTAAACTGTCCCATGTGGGATATATCTAATGTATTACTAATGTCTTTTTCCGATAGAATCAGTTAAGATCATGCCATGGACCTCTGTTGACTGTTCATATGTTATTTTAAAACTGGCTAATCTATAATTTCTACACGGAGAGGGTTTCATACTCATTTCATGTTACATCGGAACGATGCTGTTTTGGATAGAAAATCGAGAATGGGATGGATTAAACTTTTTGGAACCACAAGTCCACCGATTAAAAGAAAGGTACCTGCAAAAAAAATGTCACATATATATATAAGAGAGAGAGAGAGAGAGAGAGAGAGAGAGAGAGAGAGAGAGAGAGAGAGAGAGAGAGAGGATAGATAGATATCAGTACATTGCTTTTTTTTTTCAACCTTTGAAAGCATGCCCGGTTCAAACCATGATTGCATATTAACACACCGAAAAAGTTATTTACCTGGCATCCCACGTATGTGGGTATGACACAAGGTCGTTTAATGTGGGACCACCCACGAACTGAAGCTCATATGATGGCAGATGCAAAAAATGCGTAGATCACGTCTGCGTTCCTCCTCAAAGGCCCACTGGGATCATGCCATTGATATATATCACAGGTTCAGTGGTCGAAGACACCGAACCCCCGCCTCGAAAAGCAAGTTAATGATGTGTTTTTGAATAACGTTGATTACGATTAGAACTAAAGTCATTAGCGTTCGATTCTTTCTAACGAGATTAAACAACATTCGTGCTTACGTTTAATATTACTACTACTACTACGTTGTTGATATTCTTCAATCTCAATAACTGTATAACCCTTATATGAACAATGAACATGTCTAAAATGTAAAAATGGCGGTGGAATGGTCTATTGTCGTTAGCAACCGGAGGAGTAATAGTGTCTATCCTCTTTTTTCCAGCGCTAGACCTGGGAGATTGTTTGGCTTAGGTGGACCACCACACCTATTGCCTGCTCTTCATTTTACCGCACAGATCCGATTACCCAATCTGTCTTACTAATATACTGAGTTGGCGCGAACCAGTATCGAACTAAGAACCTTGCAATTTCAATGATGATGCTCTACCGACCGAGCTAAAAAAATAAAAAAAAAAAATGGTAAGCGATTAGTTAGATGGGGCGACCATTATCTCTTGCATCACACAGGTGATATTTTAAAATGTGTGTGTGGGGGGGGGTTTCTGTCGCTCTCAATATATCATTAGTCCACATGAGTAAGTTCCGTGAAGGCTTACGATTACGTTATGAAGGTTCCTGATTTTCAAAATATTTGATTGTACATTAGCACATCAATATCGGGGGGGGGGGAGAAAAAAGGTTCGGAAATTATTAACAAATAGACGAAAAGGATTTGTGTTACAGCTCTTCTGTTGGGTCTTTAGATTTAATAAAGTCTGTACGTTTGAGGGAAATGACTTTCAAAAAAGAACATGCGGATATTTTGTAAGATGAGTGTATTTAGTGTATGATTTACAGTTCAATATGTTATTTATTTTGTGGCATTACCACAACGTTAGAATGCTGACGTATATGTGTTTCTTTTTTTATAAAATCTTAAATCTGAATTTCATCGAATCTACAAATGAATTTATATTCTCCAATCACCATCTATCTATACATATATAAAGGGCTGTATGTATGTATGTCCGGATTAAACTACGAAAATAAAACAATTAAGATATTAATAAACATTAAATATCAACGGTTCCTGCTTTTTGTGCTAAAATTACGAAGATTTGATTTATATTCGAAGATATTTAAAAATTAAAAGGACTGCATTCTATTAATAATGGGGATTCGCTCCGGTTTTTGTCTGTAACAAAAATTACGTCACTGCTTACGTCACATTACCCAAACATAGAATAAATATACTCAAAATTTGAACATGCAACATTAGACAGTCCTCATTGTTTTATAAAAACAAGCTTTAATAAATACATGACTGGCATTATATATCTATATATAGTTTGTTTTAATTTAATACATATTTAAAGTTTACATTTCAAATTGTTTTATTTTTTAATCCTTTAATGAATTTGATGATTTTACTTACTTAGGGTACAAACTCGCAACATTGATTTTTTACTCCCGCCCTCAGGCAATATGTTTCAAAAATCTATTTTTACATCGCCCGGAGGACGTTTTTTTTATTTTGTACTAGTAGGTATATTAAAATAAAGATGAGGAAAAAACTCCAAAACATCCATATAATGAAAATATCGAGTCACATTTTTAAAAATTAAAAACGAAAAATATGGAGAAAGTTGCCGTATATATTGACAAGGCATCAAGCGTATTTCAAGCTTTCACTTCCTATTTATTCAGCTAATTTGCATCATTCAGCTGCAATGTGTTCCGTGTGAATAGGCTGTGCACTACGTCACCTGTTGAACACTGCAAGAGAAAAGCCGTTTGAAAACTAAATCACGATTATATGATAACGATCAGGCTGCTATTTAAGGTGATTGGATGAGGATGATTACTGGGATATTTATTGATATCTGCGCGTAAATTGATAAGAAATCAAAGAAACCATGATGGCGAGAAATGGAACCCACTATTCCTCATGGGTTAATCATCTAATGAGACACCATAATGTAATCTCTGTAGAGTAGTAATAGACTGTCCCATTAAATAATGGGGGCTTCTAGAGAAAGTACTAAACGATAAAAGTTTCCGTCTCCAATAGTATATGAGCCGGGCTTTTTCAAGGCCGGCAAACTAGTGTAAAATAATTAGGGGTCTTAAACAATTATCTTAGTAAGTTTATAACTTATGATTTAGGTTTTAGATTCGGAAGGGAAGAAAAAAAAGCAAAATAATTTTTTTTTAAATATTTGAGAGAAAACCTTTTTGGGATGTGTTGTATACTGAATCATTCAATATTCAGTATACTACTACATCCAAATACAGTTTGAGAGATAGAGAAAGAGAAAGAGATAAAGAGAGAGAGAGAGAAAGAGAGAGAAAGAAAGAAAGAGAAGAGAAAGAGAGAGAGAAAGAGAGAGGGGAGAGAAAAAAAGAAAGAGAGAGAGAAAGAGAGAGAGAGAAAAAAAAAGAAAGAGAGAAAAAAAGAAAGAGAAAGAAAGAGTGAGAGAAAAAAAAGAAAGAGAGAGAGAGAGAGAAAAAAAGAAAGAGAGAGAGAGAAAAAAAAAGAAAGAGTGAGAGAAAAAAAAAGAAAGAGAGAGAGAAAAAAAAGAAAGAGTGAGAGAAAAAAAAGAAAGTGAGAGAAAAAAAGAAGAGTGAGAGAAAAAAAAGAAAGAGAAAGAAAAAGAAAGAGAAAGAAAGAAAGAAAGAGAAGAAAAAGAAAGAGAAAGAAGAGAAGAGAGAGAGAGAGAGAGAGAGAGAGAGAGAGAGAGAGAGAGAGAGAGAGAGAGAGAGAGAGAGAGAGAGAGAGAGAGTCACTCGCAACAGAGTGCTAAAACATCAAAATAAACGGTTCTCTTAATGGTTCCATAATTTTCACAATTTCAATAATCACACAGATGTTGTAAAACAGCAGTGTACAAAAGACCTAGACCAGCTCATTTACTCTCTATGAAAGCTAAGCTATGCTTGTCCACAACATAATTTAATATTCTTTATGAATAATCCAAATGTCGGTGCAATTATTTTTAAATGAAGGAAGTAAACAATTCTGAAACAATGGTGGGGTATGTTGGAGAAAAAATATTAACAAGAAGAAGAAAAATGATTAGAGTTCGATTCTTTCAAAAGGGGTTCCCAAGGCCGTCACGCAAAACTCGTATTCACGCTTAATACTGAAAAGTAACTTACTACTTCGTTGTTAATATTCTACAATTTCTAGAACTGTTTAACCGTTGGATGTACAATGAACCTGCCATAATGCTTCTTACGTATCTTAAACTTTTGTAGGTTTGAGATTTTTTAGAAAAACATGTCATCAAGTCATGTCAGTCCCATCGCATTTTATATTCGTTTATTCGAGTTGCAGCTGTTTCCCAAAGATGAAATCGATGTTTACGAGATTATGATGAACGCCACATATCAGCAAATGTCCATAAAGGACACGACTTTGCAGATTGTTTTGAAAACTAGAAAGTATACTGCATACGTATATGAGATTCCATGTACAATATTCTCATTAGAACTAAAGAGTCATTTGTATTGATAGACTATTTTCCTAGATATTAAATGTATTGATACCTTTCGGGCGGAATTCGGATGGATAGATACGTATTTTTATATATATATATATATATATATATATATATATATGCATCACTCTCCTATAAAAGGAATGGAGCACTCTATGGCGGCCTTTACATATACACAGATGTGTGTATTTTATCAGTTAAACCACCCTCTCAGTTTATAGGTGACGGTGGACGGGTGATTTAGCAGCATAACTGATGAATCGATCGGGTTTCCATCGGCAAAGCTTGCAAAAGTCTTGCCCCACTGAAGAGATGTGATACGTCAAAATACGGTATGTGTGGATGACTATATAATCATACGTATGTTTTTATAATATATGCCGTTCGATTTGGTAATGGTTCGTATTCTGGTGATGAAAAATAATTAAAGTTCCAATTACCGTCGAACTGGGAAGACAAGGCAACAAACGATTGAAACTTAAATACAGACCCGAACAGTTACAAAGTCTACTGCAGAATGACAGGATATATATAAGACTCCACAATGTCATTCAAATCAAGAAACCAATCAGAACTCAAGAAATGGGATGACCCAAATCACCCAAATTCATGAATGGGTCATTCTTGATTTCTATATATACCAACTGTCTTTGACACTGCTTAAGTTGTACTTAGCTGCTGTTATTCAAACTAACAGTAGACTTACTGACTTCAATAGTAGTACATAGTCTCTAATCCAGCCACTGCTATTCAATAGCTATATCGAGTTAGAAAAGCAAACAAATAAAAATGAATCTTATGGGTAGAAACGTCGAAAAGAAAATGAAGCCCAATTGTAATATTTTCCTTTTACTTTGAAAAGTAATAAAATGTGGAATCAGCATACAAACATATAGAAACATTTCTCTTTCCATTCAAAGAACGGCAAGTCATTATTTCAAAATACAATTTATTACTAGTACGCGCAAATGCCATAGTAACACCAACACATGGAAGGTCGGTGCAGAAAACCGAGTGGCCTGGTGCCTTAATGTCAAACAAATCACAAAAAGGAGGGAAGCAGAAAGGAGAGTAGCCTCCACAGAAAAGAGAGTCAGAAGGAAGGAAAGACAACAGTAGCTCCTACAAGCATCACTATTTATATGAAGTCAGTGCAGCAGATACTGCCATTCAAAAATTGGCCTGATCAGTCACTCATGCATAGGCAAATAAAAGAAAATAGACACTACGCTATCGTCTTTAGTAGATGGAAGAATACCAACATTTGGATACAGAAATGGTAAAAACCGTATTTTCGTTTGTATGTGCGTGTGGCCACACACAACATCGTTTTCGCACGTGGAAGTAGCTTATTTTGAGTGACTACTTAATCTCAGATTCTCCCTTCTTTAAGCTCCCCTGTCATCCACTATTTCGTTTTTACGTTGCCTTTATCCTCTGCTGATATTAATTAGGATAATACATTCTAGCTGACTACACACGTAAACCGTCACAGTGAGAGAAAACAAATGAGATAGTATTATCATCATTACTCCGTGCTAGTATTATTGATATTCATGACAATTTCTTGCCACCGAATTCATTGTTTTCGATAGTTCCCCTGTGCAGTATCCAGCATCCGTGCAGCACTGGTCAATATAGGTACTTGCTGAACGGTTCGCACTGGCATGTCCATTTGCTGGTTTCCGTAGAAGTACGTCACTTATGAGTTCGTTCTTACTTCTTCAGTCGTGTCCAGCATGTTTTGTTCGTCTCACTCGGATGGTTTGTGTGTCAACTGGCCGTATAGCTGCTTCCTTTTGGTGTGCTCTTTTCACAATTTGTTTAAGTATTCTTGTGCAGTTTACTCTCTAGATCCTTAGTTAAGGTCCAAGTGGTGCAGCCATACAGTATCACTGATACAACTACGGCTTGGAAGAATTGTCTCTATAACTTGGCAGTGTGACCTGATTTCCATGTGACTGTTTATAACAGATCATGCCTTCCCGATGCGTGCATTAACATTGCTTTCTGCGGATAATATATTACTACCAGGGTACGTGAATTGTTCTACCGGATTTTGAGGTTACCAGAGAAATAAGATATAATGCTTTTTTTTAGGTTAATCAGAGCAAAGCGTGATTATGCATCCCCCAGTGAGGTTCGAACACAGTACTTTACCAAAAAAAAATCAGCAATCCTATGTTTGGGAGTAAAATAGAGAATAAATCCGACAATATGTAGAAAATTGAAAAACAAATTTTAATTATTCCAAAAAAGATGAATTTATTCTTGATGAAAAAGTCGACGTTATAACGTTTCGGTTTTAGCGACCTTTATCAGGACTCAAATTATAAAGAGTGCCTGGATGCCCTGCGACGAATAGAGAATGGTAATTTGTGTGACGAAAGGGGCATAACTCGGTCTAGCGTAGCACGACCTCTGGACCAGGTGCGGATGTTACATGAAACATCAAAACATATTGAGATGGAACGATATACGTCTAAAATTGCTTTAAGTTAGTATCGTTAAACTTTAGTGAAAGAAATTACACCCCTTTTTTCAGACAAATTACAATTCTCCTATTTTTCACAAGTCATATAGGCAGTCTTCATAATTCGAGCCCTGATGAAAGTTGCTAAAAGCAAAACGATAAAAAGTCGATTTCTACATAAAAAATAAACCCATCTATTTAGAATACTTTGATTTTCTATTTTCTACACAGTTCTATGGTTCTAAATTTTGGTCAACGAAAACAGATCAAATCACACAGCCTCACCTATATTTGATCACTTAGATAATAGGGATGTATTTAGTGTATTCAGTCAATGAATTTCCCACCATTGAATAGCGATGATGGCATCCTGTGTAACAGAGTGAGAAATGTACACAGACAATGTAAACATACATTAGTTACGCCTGGAATTTTTTCGATCGGTTAATTTAACCTTTTGTCAGTTTTATTCCTTTTAAAACGATGTCCTGTGTAGGGCACTTATGGACGTCTTGTCATCGAAAAAAAATAATGTGGGGAAAAGTTGTTTCTGAGTTTGTTTATACCGACTGAAATAAATGTATACCTATCTTTCGACTGTTCAATAAGTATTTGATTAGTGGTAATCAAATATTTGATGGAATAACTCTCTGATATATCTTTACAAAAAAAAAACTTTTTCAGTGACACGAATCTCAATTCTTTCGTTAGATTTTTATGGTTTCAGAGATTTAACGAAATTGTCGATATCTTCCTACAATTCCCTTTTTATATTATGAAGATTTTTTTGTAACTATTCCAATATATGTGCGAAGAAAGAGTATATGGACAATTTGACTCAGTTTAACAAAAATTAAAAATGGCTTGTTTAGTTCAGTCAGTAGACCATCCACAAAGGAATCACATGGTTCCGGGTTCATTACTGGTCCTCGCCAACTCAGTAAACCTGATGTAATCTGATCTGTGTGGTAAAGCATCTGGGATTTGACTGTAAATTTGGCGTTCCACCTCAGTAAAACGATATTTATGGTCTAGCGTTAGCAAACAGAAGTGTACTATATCCGGGGATAGGTTAAGGGGTGTCCCAGGAACTGGCGGAAATATAATAATGGAAAAACAGTTTGATTTGGAGAGAATTGTTTTCGCTTTATTGGCTAGAAATAAACAAACGAAACCCAGTGTTTTCTTTTTATAAACAATTTCGCCAAATATCCAGATTTGATGGCGACAGAAATGAGCGAGACCACCTGATTTTGTTTAAAATGAGAACCAGTTGGAATGTAGGTGTGGTCAAGGAAATTTTGATTAGAGGAACACGTGTTTGGAAAGGTTATGAAGGTAAAGGTCCTTAAGGGGTACTCATAGTTAGGAAGAGGAGTTAGAATTTAGGCTGATAGCGACAGGTCAGCTATGTATATCTTGATTACTTCCTCGTTATGTATGTTAGTTTCTCAGCGAGCCTAGATATAAATATTGGAGAGTTATGAAACGTATTTGTATGTTACACTTCATAAACAGTAAGCCGGGCGAACATCTTGGCTCTTATTAAATTTAAATTAGGTGAAACGTTCCGATTCTTAAAAATCTTGCAAAATGATTTTAACGTTTTTTTTTTAAATTATTCAGTCGTATTTATTTTCATTTAATTCGCTTTGCAAACTCACTTTTCCCTAATCCCAATTATCAACCCAGAGCTCAATGGGTCACGTATTGTCTAGTTTCATTCTAAACTTGTTGTGAAAATGCACTGGTAATTGTACTTGACACTAATAATCAAAGAAATTGATACATTCCGTGGGCGTTTTGATAAATAATTTATTAATAAAAATTTAGTTAAGAGTTCGTTTCATATTCATTATTTATGCCCTTTTTCTGTTCAGAGTGATTTCCTTAAAATAAAATAAAAATGACGAACGTTGCCAGTTCTTATTTGTTATTTTAGCTAATTATATCATGAAATATAAGGGAATTATTTCTAAGTTAGTTAAAATCTAATACTTTAAAACAATCGTTCCCAATAATTATTTGGTATTACACTCATTTGGCAAATCAAAGTAGATTAAAAAATAAATGATTTTTGGAATACTTCACCGATTTTAAGATTTCTTTCTGACTCCAAGAGCATAGAAAGTTTTTTTTTGTACGAGTTAGAGAATATATAACAAGCTTTTAATTTCCATTAAAACCTGTCTTCGGCAAGTGTTTGGCAGAGGTTTTGATTATATATATTCTTGAATCCTGATTGATCAGCAAATTCCGTCCTGAACTCTGTATACAAAAACAATCCTTCAATTTACTGTTATTCGGATCGAACAACCACTCCTCCAACAATAATATTGTTGATAATAACTCTGCCTGTTCTCACAACTTTGCTACGTAATATATATATATATATATATATATATATATATATATATATTTTACTTCCACATCTGCGGATTTTACACATTATTCCTCGTAAAAACATTAGTGTCACGGTATACTTCTCTGATGAGACGTGACCGAAAAAAAGATATCTCTTTCAGAGGGGAAAAAAATTGTGAAATTGTATTTATTATAACATCTCACAATGCACACGCTTTTTAAAACCATTTTCAAATTTTGCTCGTACCACAATCTATTCATATATATATATATATATATATATATATATATATATAAATTTCTGGTACAGGCAAATTTAAATAATACTTTAAGGGTAATCATTATAATCACCTATATAGGTGGATACGAAGGAAAAAAAATTGTTTTATTTGATAAAAACAAGGGCCCTTTCGTCCGGTTGCTCATCAAAGTTTATACAGCCGGAGACGACTAAAAGTCAAATTGTAAATACATATGGGTATATATATGAGGGGGGGGTTTAGGGAAAGAAAAAAAAATTTACTTTCTTCTTTTAAGTCCCCATTAAGTGACACCAGGCCCCAGACACTCACCCAATAAAATAAGCGAGTGCCTAGGTCTGATCTGTTTGCACAAGGTAGGAGGAAAACAATGGTGCCCTGGCCTTTCTTGATGTTCTTGTAGAAAGGTGTTCTTCTTCTTTTGAGACCAGCGTGTTTTTTTTTTCCTTCGTATCCACCTATATAGGTGATCATAATGATTACCCTTAAAGTATATATATATTATATATATATATATATATATATATATATATGTGTGTGTGTGTGTGTGTGTGTGTGTGTGCATGAGTGCGTAAATTACTTGTGCAAACAGGTTTCTTACTGCGATTTATTAAATCAAATTATCATATATATTCCATCGCTCTTGGAAAATAACACTTTATTTTGAAGACGTTAACCACTGTTAAAAGAAACAGACAACTGTTAAAATATTCATCAGAAGACGTAAAATTGAGGAAAGTGGTAAACAACATGGCAGAATTATATATTGAAAATATATGAGTAATCCAATGAGTAATGAAAACTTTTTTGAATCCTGATAGACAATGGTTTCTAATAAGTGATGGAAGCTTTTGTGTCATGAACATTGAACAGACATAGAAATAAAGAAATACCGAAAACGATGAAATTAGTATGAAACAACGACAGACATTGAGAATATCTTATCCTAGAACATTTAGAAAAATGTATTTTAGACATTTGACTTTTAGTTTAACGATTAAAAAGTAATTCAATAACACATTAACAAACCTAAGACGAGTTTTCATCGATTTTATAAATTCAGTTGATAATTTTTATTTTGTTTTGTAATTGATACATATTTTATCTTCGCTTTTAGCTTTTATGGTGTCGGTATTTAATGGATGTTAAAATATTTACATAATATGCGAGAAATACGATAAAATTGTAAAAGAATTGCATCTGGAAGATGTGACATTTGAATTCAAAATTCCTAACTGTTCATCTTCGTTTATTCATTAAATAGATTTTGAAATCAGTTTAATTCAAGATTATATTTAAAGAATTAACTGAATACTAAGATACATAGATAATAGGTGATACAACTATAGGTAGTTGTCATTATTCATAAACACTATATATATATATATATATATATATATATATATAGTCGTAGAAGAAGTTATTTCCCGACCGCGGTTTCGGTGTTACTCTAACACCTTCATCAGGGGGATTGAGTGGATATTTTCGGTTACTTTTTATAGCTAAACTGATATCTCTTTAATTCTTCCTGGAATTTAATCTTAGTACAGCCAACTAAGATTAAATTTCAGGAAGAATTAAAGAGATATCAGTCTAGCTATATAAAGTAACCGAAAATATCCACTCAATCCACCAGATGTGTTCCGAAAATAGGATGAATTTATTTATCGATGTTTAAACATTTCGTTTTTTTAAAACCTTCATCGGGATGTATCGATGAATAAATTCATCCTATTTTCGGAACACTTGTTTTTTCAAATTTCTTAATATTGTCGGATTTATTTTCCATATTTACTTCCATATATATATATATATATATATATATATATATATATATATATTATATTTTGCTTGAAGGCAATTATAATGCATGTATCGCATAAAATTCGATAATTATAGAAAATAATCTTGACAAGGGAATCCCGGCAAAGGATGGCTAGCTATGCAGAACACCGTACAGACTGTTTCGACTTTATTAAGTCTCTTCAGCGATGTATACTAACGACTCCCCTCCGACAGGAATCGAAACCGGGACTTCACAGGCATAGTCAGAGACCATATCCGTTCGGCCGCGAACAATCCCTGCGTGTATTAGTATCATTGACAAGGTTAATTTCACAGGGATTGTTCGCTATGTACCGGTGGCCGAACGGATATGGTCTCTGACTATGGCTGTGAAGTCCCGGTTTCGATTCCTGTCGGAGGGGAGTCGTTAGTATACATCGCTGAAGAGACTTAATAAAGTCGAAACAGTCTGTACGGTGTTCTGCATAGCGAGCCATCCTTTGCCGGGATTCACTTGTCAAGATTATTTTCTATAATTATCGAATTTTATGCGATACATGCATTATAATTGCCTTCAAGCAAAATATTAATAATAATTTATTCAACAATGCTTCTATAAACAAACAAACATCCAAAAATCTTATATATATATATATATATATATATATATATAGTGTGTGTGTGTGTGTGTGTGACTATATGACTAATCGATCGGGTTTGGATCCTCAACCTGAAGCAGTCTGCCTTGTCTAGTCACAGTGATGAGCGGTGAAACTGGGAATATTTTTAAAAGAATTTAATGTTTCGTTCATTGTTCATTCCTGCTTCGGTCAATACAGCTTCAGTGGCGATAGTCGTTTAATGGGGGTGGGTTGGAGCCATGAGAGTAACCTGATATATGAACACGGAAAAGCTTTTAGCAACAATTATGTGTTAGATGAGAATGGAAAGGTTTAATGATGAATTATCAATGCCACATATCATGTTTCTATAGGACGTGTGATAGGACATGGCGACGTGGGAGAGAGGTGAGAATGTTGAATTCACTTTGGAATTACGAGTTGAAAGGGTTAGACATGCTCTCGGGTGGTATAACTTGGAGAAATAAAAATTTCATGAGAAAAAGATGTGTTCTTGCGTTATTACTGAAACTCTAAATGGCACAAGGCAAAATATCTCCAACACTCCTAATTGGTTAAAAAAAAACCCTCTGCTTTCCGGTTAACACCGGGGGTCCAGCGAGCTTCGGCCGCTGGACTTGTTGAGTCTTTTTTTTAATAATAGTGTTGATTCCAGGGGGCTATTCCCCCAGGCAACACCTGCCCCCTTGCATTAAAGGGGCAGGGCGGGGTTTATTGCCCAGCACCTGAGTTGTCCCCCTTGAGGGGGAATGCCGAAGGGATCGACGCAATTTTTGTTATTTCCCACCCATGAGATTCGGCTTGAGGTTGGGCCCACGTTAAAACGAGGCCTTGTGCTCAGCCCATACAAGTGGGGTATGAGGCAAATACCCCCTAATTGGTTTTCAGACTCCAAACACCAAGCAATAGTCCAACTCCAGCATCGATTCAGCTAGAAGGATTCGAGCCTCTTCGACGGAGTACCGGTCCAGAGATAAGTATTAAATAATTTCTGTATCAACACATCATCACACTATCTATACATATATAAAGGGCAGTTGTGTGTATATGTACGTCCGGAGGACACTTAGGAAATAAAAGAATTAACGAGAAAGTAAATAATATATATACACATTAAATATCACCAGGCTTGGTTTCCGAGCAAAAATAATAGATATTTGATTTATATTCGTGAAGATAATTGAAAAATAAAATTTAAACGATAACAGCATGGAATTATTTTTTAATCGTAGACATTCACATTTTTTAGAATAGCTGGATCAATGCAATGTCTATTTCTTTTTTAAATTTAAATGGGGCATCCCACGAGGATTCAACTCACGATTCAGTAATAATTGATCTGCGGGACTAACTTTTAAAAATCCCCCTTATACCCAGGCGACGCCGGGTAGCCGCTGCTAGTTTGGAAAGAAGTGCCATAAAGTAACAAACGTTGATAGGTCATCTCGCCATTCCGAAAGGGAAGAATAATGCAACATAACTTCTACTTATTTATACATTTGTCAATAGCTTTTAACGACAATCGTACTTATTGGATAATGGTGTTTCGGCCTATATATCTTCCGCAGATTTTTGTAATATGTCTGTTATCTAAAAAGAAAAAAATGCATCGTAAAGATGAATGCTAATTAAGCCATGATCCAATTTCTAATCCAATTATTTTATGCGTATGATTTGAGGATGCAGAAGATGACATTAAAGGCAACACGATTGCACTGCTTCATACAAGATCAAAAGAGAAACCTCACACAATTATCATGTCCAATTTTTTATCCAATGATCAAAATTATCTGATTCAGTTGTATGCATATTACCATCAGCACAGTGAATCCGGTCATTAGAACAGTATATATATGTGTGTGAATATATATAAAGCGCCCACTTCAATGAACTCGCGGAGATATAGGTCTTTTTAAAAACGGACAGTACCTATTTTCATGAACATTTTAGACGTCGATTGTATTGTCTTTTCCGATAGATCTCGGTGCGTATATTGCAATGATATAAAAGAGCTCAATTCGAAGAATTGGTGGAGATATGAGTATTTAAAACGACCCTAACAGTGCCATAAAATCTACCAATTTTTGTACAAATTTTACGTGTCGATTTGATTCGTTTTTCTGATAAATTTCGATGCGTAGATTAATATGATATCAAAGATATTGCTCATTTGGGGAATTGGCGGAGAAATTAGTGTTAAAAGGCCACCTATTTATGCCTTCATCATCATCATGTCGCGTTTGCAGCACGGGTATCTATGACAATCTCTCGCCAACCTTCCCTATCATTAATTGCACCTGGGAGCTCCTCTGTGGAGCAGCCAGCATCTTCGCATAGCTGGTCAATGTAGGTCCTTGCTTATGAGTTCATCCTTTCTTCTCCAGCAGTGTTCTGCATGTCTTGTCCGTCTCACTCCAATAGTTTGTGAGATGGGGGGCAGGTGACCGTACAGCTGTTTCTTTGTGGGATGCTGTTTCCACGACTTGTTCAAGACTGCACGGAGCATTCTTGTGCAGCTCCCATCCAGCTTATTCTCAAGACGCTTTGTTAGGGTCCAGGTGGTGCAGCCATATAGCAGCACAGACACAACCACAGCCTGGAAAAACTGTCGCTTCAGTTTGTCAGGGAGATCGGACCTCCATATGACTGACACACTAGTACAGGCTGAGTCACTGCTACATAGCTTAGAGAAGGCAGCAAAGAATATCGGCCTCTATGTGAACTCCAATAAAACAGAGTTCATGAGTTTCAAAAATAAAGGAAACATCTCCACACTCAACGGCAAGCCTCTTAAGCCAGTAGAACAATTCACGTACCTGGGTGGTAATATCTCATCCACAGAGAGCGATGATAATACACAAATAGCAAAGGCATGGTCGGCTACAAATAGATTATCAGTCATATGGAGGTCCGATCTCCCTGACAAGCTAAAGCGACAGTTCTTCCAGGCTGTGGTTGGTCGGTGCTGCTATAAGGCTGATAGCAAAGGCATGGTCGGCCACAAATAGATAAATAAATGTATGCCTTAAAGTGCACCTATTTTCGTGCAAATTTTACGTGTCGATTTTACATTTTTTTTTATAGATTTGGATGCGTAGACTGCAAGGATACCAAAGAAAACGCTCAATTCGAAGTATTGGTGGAGATGTAAAGGTTTTTAAAAAAAACTGAAAATGCTTTAGAATTTTAGATGCAAATTTTAGGTGTCGATTTTATTTTTTATTTATTGGTAAATTTCGATGCGTATATTACAATACCACCACATCAGAATAAAAAGACACTAACTTGAAAATTTCCAATCCAATTTACATTGTGTGTTATCATCATTCATACTCACCCTGATCATAATTTCAAAAGAAAGGATATCAAAGATAATTGTTAGAGGTCATATCGTCCTAAACGTTGTGTACATAACAATAAAGATGAGGACAATAGTCCGAAAATCTAAATACAAATTATCAAGCCTCATTTCAAAAATTCATACAAAATAGTGTCTAATTTTATTTTGGAATTTTTCATCAACATTTTAATTGAAGAGACGACATTAAATTTACACATACGACTGTTTATTCCAGTATTCAGCAAACGTTGTCTATTACATAAAATAAATCAACGTTTTTGCTTTCTTTACAAAAAAAATCCAAATTTAGACTTGGTCTTCATAAATTTATCCGTGTCAGACAATCTGTCCAAAATCATGTCTCCACAAACATTTTGGTCTTAGCATTTTTTTCTTCTTTCTCTGGGAACAGAAAATCTGACGTCCAAAATCTCTCACCCCTCCCCCCGAACCAGTTGAACGACGTTATAATGAATTATCTCCATGAATCACCGTGGACAGAAAAATCTCTCGACTACCACTCTATCAACTGTTGCTCCGGATTAGATAGTCGGACCAAACATGAAATACAAATACATTTTTGTGTCGAGACAATGTGGATTGCCAGTTATGTTTGCCAAATGAAGAAGACTGAATGAAGGGTTTGCGCATAGATATTTATGGATTGTCTTTCTCGAGGATTATGTTGAGGATACGATTGCCTCTACAGAAATCTGTCTCTTAGTTTTTAATACAGAAATAGGAATCTAAGAATATGAAGAGAACGAGAATGGGAGAGGAAGAATGAAAATGGAGAAGGGGAGAGTAAGAATTGAAGAATGAAGAGAGAAAGAAGAGGAGATTGAAGAATGAAGATTAGGAGAATTGAAGAATGAAGATTGGGAGAATGAAGAGAAGAGGAGAGTAAAGATTGAAGAATGAGAGAGGGAGAAGAGGAGAGTAAGAATGAAGAATGAAGAGATGGAGAAGAGGAGAGTAGGGGATGAAGAATTAAGAGAGAGGAGGAGAGTAAGGATTGAAGAATGACGACAGGGAAAAAGAGGAGAGTAAGATTGAAGAATGAAGATTGGGAGAAGAGGAGAGTAAGGATTGAAGAATGAAGATTGGGAGAAGAGGAGAGTAAGGATTGAAGAATGAAGATTGGGAGAAGAGGAGAGTAAGGATTGAAGAATGAAGATTGGGAGAAGAGGAGAGTAAGGATTGAAGAACGAAGATTTGGAGAAGAGGAGAATAAGGATTGAAGAATTAAGAGAGGTGGAAGAGGAGAGTAAGTATTGAACAATGAAGATTAAGAGAAGAGCAGAGTAAGGATTGAACAATGAGGAGAGGGAGAAAGTGAGAGTGAGTATCTAAGAATGAAGAGAGTGATATGGAGTGGATGAAAAGAAAAATGCAATGTTTATGAATTATGCTTCTTTCTCTTGGTTGCAACTTTTTCATTTATCTATTGTATTATTGCTGCTTAACCTCACAACCGGATATGACGCCCACATTCATCTTTAGAATAATATGATCTGATTTTGTAATATAAGTTACAGTAATACAGCAAAAATCACACTTGCTAGGTAGAGACTTCTATCAGAACGATATCGTTCAAATATCATAAAGGAATAAAAAATAAGTTACTGTAACACGACAACTATCTTGGTAGATACATTTCTATCAGCACGATATCTATCTATCTATACATATATAAAGAGCGGTTGTGTGTATGTATGTCCGGTGACAACTACGAAAATAAAAAAAATAACGACAATGTAAATATACACATTCACTATCCCCAAACCTTGTTTTTTTGTGTAAGAATAATAAAGGTTTTATTTCTATCTGGAAAGATATTTAAAAATTAGGATTTGAATAGTAAGAAAAGGGGAAGTGATTGGTTGCGTTCGTGATTAAAACAAATCAATTATCTAAGACCAAAACAATCAATGGATCTGCGAGACTAACTGTTTATTATACCCTTCTAAGCAGACAACGCCGGGTAGCTGCTTCTAGTATGTTATGAGGGAAGATATTCCTCGCACAAGAAAATTGGTCAAGCCCAACGAAACACATAATACGGTTTACACGAGGTTATTAGTCAAGTAGTAGGAAGTGTGTAACAGACATTTTAATTATTATTGTTAAATAGCTGCACATTGAATTATATTATATTATTATAATGGAGATTGTGTGTTTTTCTGTCTGTAACCGAAACTATATTCCTACTCAAGTCACAATTCTCTTAGTTATTGACATCACATTCTCAATGATTTTATTTTTATCTAAACCTCAATTATTAATAAAATTGTCTTACATTATTAATACTGTTAACTATGTCTACATACTGACAACATGCAATTATATTTATATATACAACGAAATAGCGGTTTACAGTGTGAACGGGAAGGCTAATTTGCATATTAATATTAAAAAATCGAATTTAATAAATATGTGCTTAGTATTATTGATTTCTAACTGTTTGGTTTTATTTTAATGAATATAAGCAAAAATCTCTTCAATGAATCTTAAATGAAATCCATTAACAAGATAAAATAACTGTCATTTTATTCTTTACTTCCTCTTATAACTAAATACTTAAATTAGAAAAAATAACAATGAAAGACGAGAGTGATGGAAGAGTAAGTTTCAGTTGTTCCATTTTTTTAATACTCCCTCTGTTTCAAATCTTTTATCTTTATTCTTATTTAGTTTCATTAGCCTTTCTAATTTAATACAATATTTTATTACATTAAAACTTAAATACTTGCACCCGGCGTGTGCATATATTTGCTAGTCTATATAAAAAAAATAAACGCACGCTAACCTTTCTTCCGGATTTCAATGTTATTTGATATCTCAATCACAACAATATAGTTCAAATATAATTAAATTAAAAACGTAATATCATTTTTCATCTTAATGATGATAATTTATGATCCCAGTTTAAGTTCATGTAAATCGTTATAATTAATCGATGATAAGTGATTTATTTTATTGAAAACTAGCAGCGGCTACCCGGTGTCGCCTGAGTAGAGTTTTTTTTAAGTCAGTCCCGCAGATCCATTATTACTTAATCGTGAGTTGAATCCTCTTGGGATGCCCCATTTAAATCCCTTTGTAAAAAAATTGACCTTGGACTGATTCAACTACTCTGAAACGAAATGTTAATGTCTACCATATAAGATATTAAATGAAAAAGAAAATCCATGCTGTTATAATTTAAAATCTAATTCAAAAATCTCAAAAACCAAGCCCTGGTGATATTTAATGTATATATATACATATATATACATATATATATATATATATATATATATATATATATATATTTACTTTGTCGTTAATTGTTTTATTATCAAAGTTTCCTCCGGACATACAGATTCACACAACTACCCTATATATATATATATATATATATATCACAGCAAACCGAAAATAAGAAGCATTGTGGAACTAAAAAAAAACAAAAGATAAAATCCAATCGGAAAGAGACGCCCGGGTATTCGTTTCAGTGAAATTAATGTAGCCACCTCCTATCAGGCGATATCTAAAATAGGACATAAAAGAAAAGTCGTGATAGATGTGGACGAAATGGGATATTTGGGAATAAGTTGGGGTACGGGAGATACAAGGAAAAGCAGAAGTGATTGAAACAACCTGACCCAACTACCGCGCATTGATATCCCTGTTTTTTAACCTTTAAACAACAGTTTAGTATTAAATGCTAATTATAGCGTACTTCCAATATTCAATTGAAATTAATTATTATATAAACTATAAAGAAGAAGTGACTCGGTGCTAAGCTTAACGACAACAAAAAGCATGGCTTAAAAATGACTTAATATAATTTAATTAAAATACACTGAGTTTAAAGGCTAGATGTTTATTCCAATGGAAAAGTTAACGGATGAAGGTAAAATTCTGTTTTTAAAACGTGTCTTTACTAACAGGACCTGGTTATATACCAAAGTATGATAATCTAGTCATTAGAACGTTTGATATGTTCACTTAAGAGCTATCAAAATATAGTTAAATAGGTAAAAAGTATATTACTCTCTCTCTCTCTCTCTCATCCTTTCCTTCTTTTCCTTATTAAAACAGATTAGCGTTATCGCTTTCACACGCTCACTTCCTCTCTCTATCTTTCCCATAAACTCTTTATTACTATATTTTCTTTATAGCATGTCCTTTTTCTCTTCTTTCTATGTTTCTTTTTCGTGGAAATTCCGCGCGTTCCCATCTCTCTATATGTATTTTCCCTACTCTCTTACTCCACTTAAAAACGGAGTGGTCCATTATTTAGCTGAGGTGACGACACTCATAAGAAATAAAAATTCGGCTGATGAGCAACACCAGATAATCAGGACTTACACTTTTGTATTTCATCTAGGACGATTTGGACTGTCTCATTTTTAACCAGAGGGTGTTGCAAGATGATAACGTCCGTACTATTAAGGGACAACAGAATTGATATATAGATCATTAATAATTACCATTATGGCCCTTGACGAGCAAAAATGGATAGATCATGGTGGTGATAATGGGGGGGGGGGATAGTTTTGTAGCTGAAAACTTGCTCTATCCAAGTGATGCTATTCTACTCCTTGTATCCGGGGTAGTTTCAGTGAAAATAAATATGAAATATTATAAAACAAATAATTATAATGCATAATTTTTTTTTTCGTGGAAATTTTAAGGGATATCCAGTGGGGATCGAACTCGCTAATAATGGACCAACAAACTAGCTTGCTAACTATTATAGCACGACATGGACAACAAACGTTAGTCGCCGGTATTCACATTTCTTTGTTTACCAAATTCTCGCTTACTGACTTCGAATATTTATAAAGTATAAGAGGGGTATCTCCTATATTCATTTCAATAGTACATGTGTGATAAAAAGGGTTGGACAATCATATAATTGCTAGGGCTTGATGTGCGGCTGATTGACTCGATGAGGCCTCTTCAACTGCCTGTCTAGCCTAAGTACAAGTAAAAGTGGGAATTCACATGTCAGACTGCTGAGCCACTAGGGTTCCATCCTTAAGCATCACGTAAACTACGCACGGCCAACAGGTGGCACCATTGTGAAGGATTTTATCCTTCTACAGAGGAGCAGTCGGCGTGTTCTACTGCTACAGCGTACACGCCGAGCTGAATCAGTTATAACTTTTGTATGTTGTGAAGATTTGAAAAAAGAATCAACGAAAAATATGGCGATACAGGACTATAAAAATGTCCCGTATTGTAACGAACATTTTCGGATGAAGACAAAAACTAATATGGAAGTAATAAATACTAAATTTAAAAAAAAGTTAAATGATGATTTTTATATTAAAAACTATTCTGGAGCGTCATGATAATTTTTAGACCGGTTTGTATATTTTATTCAAGTTTTCATGCCTGTGTTGAACGAGTTTTAATCTGTTATTTATTTTTCGCGGTAAAACTATGAAATAAAATCAGGTTAGTTTTATTTTAGTATTCTTAATTTTCATACCACAAAATTGAAACTTTAATAAAATAAGGTTTATGATTTAACGATGTTTACACATCATATTCATTCTCTTTGATGTCTTTAGTAAAAACTTTTCACTTGGAAATTGTTTGCAAAACCTTTATCTTTTATTTCCTATGGGGACCGTTTTTGCAGCGACAGAAAAAAAAAATCTGCTGATGCGTAATTTATCAAATCGATTCTCTTCCTAACGATCGATTAAGGATAAAATGACACTTATCGATCTGTATAAGGTTTTAGCTTTCATGTGCTTGTAGTTTTAACTGCATAACGTTAAGCTCTATCTGATGGTGAAATTCCAGTTCTGGAGCTCTGGGGAATGTGAAGTACTCCTTCATCACCATTACTTCCAGATCTACTCTGACCCGGAGTGGATGTACCTGTTAAGGTCCTATTCATGTGTTAAATAAAAGAAAGTAAATTTGAAAAATGAATTGAGTACCTATCAAGAATGAATAAAACAAGGGCTGACATGCCGTAAAACCCAACCAACCAATTGAAAGGATATGTATATTACAATAAAGATGAGGATAACAGTCAATACATTTAAATGAAACAAATTATCAAGCCTCATCTAATAAATTCAGACAAACAGTATTACTGTTAGAATTATTACGGTTATAATGCACATACTAGCTTATGACTAAAATATTTACACGTCTGTTAAGGATACTGGATGATGCATTTAGAGTTCAACGGGGAATACTGTAGGACAACATCTATATCTGAAATAGTTACACAATAAAATGTTCTATAATTCTTCATTTTACTGCAATAAGCGAAGATAATGCGCTGGACATGATGTAACGAAGCCAAGAGACGTCCGTAAAAATTATCACACTCAAAATCAATATATTAATACATCTTCCTTAACGTACAGTTAAGGAACATGTATTAATATATTGATTTTGAGAGTGATAATTTTACGGCCGTCTTGCAACACCGTCCAAATCGTACAAGATGAAATGCAAAAATGTAAATCCAGATTATCTCATATTGCTTATCCACCGAATTTTTATTTCTCATGAATTCCGTCACCTTAGCTAGATAATGGACTATACCTTTTTTAATTTTTTTTTTTTTACATATTTTGGTAACATATAAAACATTGAATACATGTGAAAATATACATGTAATGGGCAGACAATTTCATTGTTCTGTGAGTAATTACAGAACTATATATTCTGAGGAATGATAATATCTTAGTTGACAAATCCCGGCCCAAACTAGTAATGATTCTTATTGTAATAATGTTTTAAATACAGACTTTTTATCTTAGAAAATGAGGAAATAGTGATTGATAGCAGGACTTGTGAATATACCGCATTATGATAATATAATTAATACAACGTTTGCTATATTTATTTAAGAGCTATCACAAAATAGTTCAAAAATTATTCCCGCAGATCATTATTACTGAATTGTGAGTTGGGATGCCCCATTTAAATATCCATGTAAAAAAACAAAAACAAAAAAAAAACAGGCATTACATTGATTCAGCTACTTTGAAAAGAAATGTTAATGTTTACTATCTAAAATATTAAATGAAAAAAATCCCTGCTGTTATCATTTAAATTATATTTTTAAATATCTTCACGAAAATAAATCTTTTAATTTTGCCAAAACCAAGCCCTGGTGATATTTAATGTATATATATATTTACTTTGTTGTTAATTGTTTTATTTTCGAAGTTTCCTCCGGAAATACAAATACACACAACTGCCCTTTATGTATGTATAGATAGAAGATGTAACTTTAGTTTCAATGGATATAAAACATAGAATTCACTATTTCTCTTTGTGAAATATTGACATTTTTTCTTTTCTTTCGTGTAATAGTAACATTTAACATTTCCACTTTTACTTTTCAAATGAGGTCAATAACTGATAAGAATATCAAGTGGGAAGACATATTTGCAGACATCATGGAATATGAAAATCCAAGAGATCAGCTAAAATGTCTAAAAAAAGAAAGAATTCCTAACGCAGAACTGTTGGCACCAAGGAAGCTTAATTAGGATTTTCCCTCAATTTTCCGGTCATTTTGTTAAATTTATTTTTTTAAATTCAATTTCGATGTTCTACAATTTTATATTTTGAAATACTTTTATCTTTGGCTTTCACTTGGTTTTTGTTGTTTTTTAATGTTATTCTTCAGTTCTTACCAATTTTATATTTTTTATTTTGATTTCAGTTTATGTAATAAATTCCTTCTTTTCAGTCTTTTCCACTTCCTTCCGTTTTATATGAATATTTTTATTTTATTTTCTCAGATTTTTGTTCAATTAGTTTCCTTGATGTTTCTCTTTTATTTTTTCTGTTTTGTATTTTATTTCATAGTATATTTTGTTTCTGATTTTTATTCTTGTTACTTATAGATTCTGATAATTTATTTCGATAACTTGTTTTTGACTTCAAAAATATTAATTCTTCCTTTAACACTTTCATCATAGTTCATCTCTTCCAGATAATTTTGTTTTTATAGTTTTGTTGATTTCTCTTAAATATGTTGTATTTCATTTTCCTCTTTAAATTTTTCGTTTTTGTTATTGTTTTAGTTGGTTGGTTGCGTTTTACGGCATGTCAACAATTGTTGGGTTATTTTATGCTGAACACGTTTTGTTTTATTCATTTTTTTTTATTGGTACTCCATTTTTAAACCTTTTTTTTCGAATTAATCCCTAGATGGACACTAACAGGTACTACCACTGAGAGTCAGAGTGGACCAGGGGGTAATAGTGATGAAGAGGTACTCCAAATCCTCCAGATTTTCACGATCAGATATTTAACGTCATATTCAGGACATTAAGACACTCTGCCATTGCCTTCTAGCACATATATATATAAATTTATCAACACCTCCGCACGAGTAGGATGTGACACAAGGTCAATTTGTTAAGCGGAGTTTAGCAGGTTTGACTTAAGAGTTTTCCTTCTCCTAGACTGGTTGCCTAGACAAGGTTAAAGAGCCCAGTCTGTCCTGCTATTTACCATAGCTAGAGGGAGAATTGGATTCATACCTATCCCAAGGGTATTAGCGCTATGTGAAATTCAAACAACTTCATCCAGGAATTGAACTCGGGCGACGAGTCCATTTCCTAGCACATATATGATAAAAAGAGATAGGGCTTGCTATAAAACAATAGCGTTAGGACAATCATATAAGTATTATGGCTTGATATGACCACCCGATTGATTAGAGTGAGCCACACCGACCGCTCATCTAGCTGAAGTAAGAGACAAAGTAGTTTTTTGCATGTCATGGACAGCTCATACACCAGATTTCCACGCTCAAGCATCACGGTCGCCACCCACTAACAACAGGTGGTTCCATTGGGTGGGTTTATCTTCTGCAGAGGTGTGGTCGCTGCATTCCACTCTACCAACCGACAGGACTTATTATTCTTTAGGTTTTAGAAGACTTACATAATTTATGTCCCCTTTGAACCGTTCATTTTCATTTATTTGAAATGCTTCGTGTTCTTTCTTTCTTGTATGCTTATTCTTTAACAAAGCTGAATGTGTTTGAAATAAAATGTGTTTTTAAAATATACTGGATAAGCTGGGAATCCACCAGAACCTCGATTTATCAGCTACGGCCGGGTTAGCTCAGTAAGGTTCCTAGTTCGATACCGGTCTTCGCCGACTCAGCGTATGAGTAGCACAGGGATCTGTGTGGTAAAGTAAGGAGCTTATGGTAGGTGTGGCGCTCCACCTCAGACGCTAAGATAATCTCCTTGTCTAGCGCTAGAGAAAGGGGGATAGACTCCCTCGCTGATTGGCTGATACCGACATTAGGCCGTCCCGACGACTTTACTTACTTTTTTTTTATTTCTATTCAAGAGGGAAGCCAACCCCTCTTCCTCGGGACAGGGGCGTGTAAACTAAGTAGTGTCAGAATCATGACGTCCGGAAATCACGTTCTTGGTAGGGTCACCCAAGATGGACAGGTATGGAACCAAGTGCGATTATAAAAATTTAAAAAATAAACATTCTGTTGCGAACTCAACTGGATATTTTTTTTCATTTTTAAGTCAGATTATTCTATATGTATTTACCCACCACCTACACACGAGCAGGGTGTGACATAAGGTCAATTTAAAGCGATCTTTATTTTAAATTCTAGGTTTCCCCTTCTTCTCGACATATTGCCATACTAAGGTTAAAGAGTCCAGACTGTCCTGTTTACTCTTAGCTATACGGAGTTTAGTTAGGTGCTTACCTTTCCCATAAGTATTAGCGCTATGGCAAATAAAAACAACCTTGTCCAGAATTTGAACTCGGGTCACTGTGTTCATTTCATACGACGATATATATATATATATATGTGTGTGTGTGTGTGTGTATGTGTGTGTGTGTGTGTGTGTGTGTGTTTATGAACAGTGGGTGATTTAACGAGGAAGGTAAAAAATTGAGAGTCACAATTTTGTCGATAAAACTATTAAACAGAATAAATCGTAATTATGAATGAATATAAAGGTACTCAAAACGTTTGTAGAGCTGGTTTAGAATTCCATGCGGAAAAGCCCTGACGATCCTAACGGTGAAACCCGAGTACGCTTACTCTGAGAATATCGGTTTTCTATATATATAATATCTTAGTTCTAACTTATTTGTTTTTCAGCTCTGGATATTATTAAATTTTTTGCTTCAGAGTTATCTTTTTTGCTTTAGTTTTTCTTGATTCAGTACTTTTTCTTTCATAATGTCTTTGTTTTTCTTCATTGCAATGAGTCATTAACTTTCATTCATTTTTTATTGATTCTTTTCTGTTTCAATTTAATAAACCATTTTCTACATTAATTCCCATTTTCTATTACAATTGTAATTTATATTTATTCCATCGATTTTTGGAGATTTGTTTTTCTTTCTTCGTTCATTCAACAGATGAAGCTCTCTAAGTTATGACAGGTGAACAGAGTATAAGTTATTTCAGTAAATAATGCTCGCTGACAGATCGTAGGCGAAAAGAACATGACATCTTCTTTCAGCATATGAAGCTCTCTAACTTATGGCGTGCCAACATAATATACGATGTTCATTCAATAAATAAAGTGAATTTTTCAATACAACGATTCAGATTTGACCCTGGAGGAAAAGCTTTATTTTTCACTATTATCTCCCTTATTTATTATTTATTATGTAGTTATTACACAGCCATTATAATATAAAAATGCAGAAACACACACAACCTATCAAATATCAGACATATTCTGCAAAATAATAACTCAATGCCTGAAGACAACAGATCAGAAACACGTGTCGCATATGTAACATAAAAATAAAAAAAAGATTTTCTGAGAACATAATACATTTTGCGGACCTTCTTTTTTATAAAATATTACATTTTCTCCCGTTGGAACCAGAACAACATTTTTATATACCTTATTCAATATACCTTTATCCTATTTTTCCAACACTACCAGCTGGGAAAATTTTGCTCAGAATTACTTTCGGTGGCAACAGGTTCTCCGTAGAGGGCTATTCATGTTTGAAGTCACCCTGGCGCAACACCGTGGAGCAAAGAGGTCCAAGAAACAGAGCACCGGCACATGATCAACATCTCCTGAACCGGCCTCCACATGCGACATCTGCGGTCGAAACTATTTTTCAAACATTGGCCTTCACAGTCACAGAAGGTGCAGTGCTAAAACGTAACTTCAGGACACCAGGTTGTGCTTTTCAAAGTTAACAATTAATTTTAGAAATGGCCAGGTCATCATGTACAATTTTATGTTCTAACCCATAGAAATTTCCACTTTAAAATATTTCTCTATTTTAACTCTTCTGTTAGCCAAATGAGAACATTAACTGAATCAGCGATTTCAGGTGTGCTTGCTATTGTGGTCCTGCCATGGCTATTTTCTTCTTGAATACAATTTCGAAATTCTTAAAATAATTTAGTCTATTTGTAAACAATTATTTTGACTAGAATATACTTTTTCGTACACATCACATATTCCTCAGTAAATATTGCTTGATTTACACTTTTCACCCACAAGAAATTGAATGAAAATCTTTGCTCAAGTATGAATAACTGATTTATGGCCATTTTGAATAGCCTTAGAACAACTATTTTGCGAGATTGAAATAATATTTGATACAACCCAATTCCCTACATTTGTAAAAATCAAAAGCTCTTCAATGTATAGTAGTTTTGGATTATTTTTTTGTGTAATAAAGCCTGCTGAAATCCACCATTTAAACTTATAGACTCGGTGTGACTACGTGGATTAAACGCCAGCCAATCAACAGCTCGAATACGTGGTTAGTTAACTATTTAATCGCCGATATAGAAAGCCGTTCATTTGCACGTTATTCGACATTGACAAACGGACCTGCTACCAAAGGATCATACCCAACAGTAAAGTACACCATGGAACAACCAAAGGATCATACCCAACAGTAAAGTACACCATGGAACAACCAAAGGATCATACCCAACAGTAAAGTACACCATGGAACAACCAAAGGATCATACCCAACACTAAATGACATCATGGAAAACCAAAGGTTTATTCACTAATGACTACACTCTGCTTAACACAACGGATCTCCACTGTAAAGTGCTTTCAATTGAAGCCTAAAAATGACCATAAAAATCCTAACAAGTAGACAATTAGAACATATTATTTAAACTGGTGAGATTGTCTAATTCGTGACATATCAACAGAACATACATTATTCTTTCAGTGGATGAGGTCACTGACTAATGGTAGGCTAGCTGAGAATACATCAGTTTTTTTCGGAAAATAAAACTGCAAACTTATGGTAGAAAAACAAAGCATAACTTATTCTAATGTGAAATGTTTCGAAACGTCAGTACGCCGTTGAGATTAGCATAACGTACACGTAATTACCTATATCGGGAAATGGCGACACAAGTTCAAATCTGGGACGAAACTGGTTGCATTTTACAAAGCGCTAATATTCTTGAGAAATTTATTAATCCAATTGTTCTCCCTTCAGTATAGTAGGCTCTCTAATCTTGGCATGTCAACTGGTATATGAGGATGAAAAGCTTTAATTTAAACATGTTAAAAGTAGCTTAAATATCGACCTTGTGTCACATCCTGCTTTGGGGAGGAGTTATATAAATACATATATACAAAATACTTAGAGTATTTAAGATTATATCAAAATAAATAGAGACTTGTGAATATAGGAGTGCTGTCCGTAAGCTGCATCTACGGGACTTTGTAGTTAATAGGCGATCTGTTTGTAGGCGCCAATAAATTTGGCGCGAAATTTGTTTTTCTTTTATCTTTATTCTTTCTTTGTACATTCAGTTGCTGGCAGTTGAGATTCGTCTGAGCATGTGTTTATATATCATCTCCCAAATTATGTCTTGTGTCTCTTTTATTTATATTATTTGGATTATTCAGACTATTGTCCTCGTCTTGAATTTTATCTGTACAAGGTTTCGGCCGATGTGCCCTCCGGCCTTCTTCAATGTATTTCTTGTCAGACTCGGGAGCCTTCTCGAACTCGGGAACAGTCTTGTCGTAATCGGGAACCATCAGGGAATTTTGAACCCAACCTTTAATCAATCCACGGGGTTATCCTGTTCTCCTTCCGCTAACCATAGCTGGGTACAACTGTTAGGCTGTATTAATTATTATTCTATGTTATTGTCGCCATTGACAGGATTGAACCTGCAGCCCAGAGGTAACTGTCGTAATCCAACTTTTTATCCACTACGTTATGTGTCCAAAATTCCCTGATGGCTCCCGATTACGACAAAAAGGTCCCCTAGTTTGAAAATAAGGTTCCCAAGTTCGAGAAGCTCCAGAGTCCGACAAGAAATACCTGAAGAAGGCCGGTTGGCACATCGACTGAAACGTTGTATAGATAACAATAAAGATTAGGACAATAGTCCGAATAATCCATATGATACAAATTATCAAGTCTCATATCCAAAATTCAGAGAAATAGTTATTTTATTTATTAATGAGTCAGTCAAACCCTTCGATATCAACAGAATTTAGATACTTTTACTCTTTATTCTATAACCCCCAAGTGCTTAATATTATTGGTTACATCTATACACGAAGCAACACTAACAGTTAGGGTATAACAGTGAGGTCAGAAAAGCAGGGTTCTTCCATGAACATAAACTTTAAGCTTAGACCAGGATAATGGAAAATATTAAATTAAAGATCCCAGAAATAGTTTATATGACATAAAATATTTTTTCCTTCTGAACTGTTTTTTCCTTTTCCCTCCGAGACACGAGTTGAGTCTCCCTATATATAATTTAACCCTCGACCAAAATTCAACAGATCGATTTCTATATAGGTATAATAGCTTTAAAAACGGATGCATATAAATAAAATTCCCATAAGCATAAGTAACTATAGACATACTGGCAGAAGCATTTGACTTGATCTGAGTTTTCCAAAAAAAAAAACATAATAAATCGAATTTCATAAATTCCCTATACTTTTGTTTATTTATTTATTTAAAAAAGATTCTGAAAACGTTTATTTGGGCAGAAAATATTGATTCTATTCCAATTGGATTAACCAAACAATTCAGGAAATAGTTGTACTAAATAAAAATTAACAAAAGTAAAATAAAAAAAAGTAAAGAACATAAAAAGAGATTCTATTCTTACAATATTTATTTTTCTGGGAAAAAAGAAACTTAAACATTCTTCCTACTAAGTATCTATATATTAATATATTAATACTCGCGTTCCTTAAAAGTAAGACCGTTAAACTGGGTAAAAATGAAACCGTCCAATATGAAATCCAGAAATGTAAATCCTGATTATCTGGTGTTGCTTATCCACCCAAATCTTATTTCTCGTGAGTGTTGTCACGTCAGCTAAATAATGGACTATTCCGTTTTTATTATAAAGAAATAAAGATGCGATAAAGGACATAGAACAGAAAAAATATTTAAGAAATGAAATATGGGAAATATAGAGGGGGGATTAACGAGCGGAAGTGGTAGCGCTAATCTATTTCGATCAAACATGCCGAAAATATGAAAAGAAGGAAAGAAAAAAATAGATTGAGAGAGAATTCAATCAAGATGATTAACTTTTTACAAATTGAACTATTTTACAATGGCTCTTACCTAAATATATCAAACGTTGTAATGATTAAATTATCACTCTGTGGTATATCCACAGGCCCTGCTGGTCCTTATGAATTGGTCATCATCAGGTCGTACTGAGAGCACAGAATCCATTGCCTCTCTAGACATTCATCTCACAACTACAGTTAAGTCATTAGCACGACAGTGTCCGCAAATAGATATTGTATGTAAGTTTTTGCTGATCATCTAATACTGATGTGTCCTTGTGTAGGACCCACAGGGAAACCTCATTAATGAATTTACCCTGACCATCCTGCAGTGTCCATTATGTCTTTTTCATCCTGCTAGTTTCTGTGATAGGAAGTTAGCGGTTATATAGCTGTTTTAGTGGGGTGCTCTTTCCAGTATTTGTGCAAAACAGCACGCTGTATGGTTATGACGATATACAAATAACGTAATTGTCTCTTTTCACTTCACTATAATACAATATAGTAGCTCACTCATCGCGCATAACGTATGAGTTCGCATCAGTTCAGCTAAAGATGAAAACCACAAGACTGCTTATAAAATAATGAGATGTAGAAAGATCTAACATTTTAGTTCTACGTTATGTAATAGTTGAAAGGTACTCGGATTCGAGATGACGTGTAAAAAGTGAGCTGTTCGTTTCTGATTGGTCGATAAGTGCGAAAAGAATTTTAGGATGACGTGTGAAAAGCTACCGGTCGGTTTCTGATTGGTCAGCACAAGGCAAGAACGAAATTGAGAGAAACAGAGAGAGTGAAGAGTTTGGCAGTCTGGGCCGAGTGATTGAAGTGAACATATGCAAGATGAGTGCTTGTTATCCAAGGCATTTTATTCGAGGTAAATAAAATATGGACTCTGCAAAAAAATAAATAAAAAAACAATAACCTTTGTGTTCCTTATTAAAATAATAAGCAACGACACAAGATGAGACATCCTTAAGGTGACCCAAATAGTTCATACCCCTCGAAGAACAGCGAGAACGCCATCCAGCCCAAAAGTAGATCTGTCAACTTCACACAAACCGACCCCTGCTGCTCCGATCCACAATTGCAGAGACCCAACCAGATCCAGTCCAGTATAAGTTAAGTATATGTCAAATATTACAATTTATACGCCTACTCCTTTAATTTGGCCTCACACACACATTTCCAAATGGATCCTGCCATGTCACATAAATATTTACATAGAACATCATTCCTTAAATGATCACGCACTATATTACATTTACTCAGGACATTTGGGTATCGTGACGAAGATTGGGTTGGACCAGCCACACATTTTACAGAAGCTGATAACAGAAGATTAGTACAACTCAAAATATACGATCAGGTTTTAAGTTTAGAGTTATTTCTTTCTCTTGGAATGGTTGCCTAAAACAGGCTAGAGATTCCAGTCTGATCTAAGTCTAAGGGAATTAGCACGAATTAAACGCAAACAGTAACGCCCAGGATTCGAACTCGTTTCATAGAGTCCATTTTCCTTCAACGATAGTCGTTACTCAACAACTCACCCTCTTACACTAAATATCTACACTCGAATAGAACCGAACAAACGACACCATGGAAATGTGTATCTGATTATTTATTCTTTTCTGAAAAAATCCTGTATGTATTAGATAATTAATTAAAAATCAATCATTAAATTATTATAAAAATATCTACTAAATAAGAATATTTTTTTGAAAAAATCAATTTAATCAACTTCATTGCATTCAATTTATTAATCTCATTTTTTGTGTTAATATTGAAGTAAATTAGATTAAAGCAAACTAAACAACTCCGTTATTTCTTTCTTAAAGAATCATTTTTAATATATTTTGTAATCTTGAAAATAAATCACAAACTCTTTGATAGTTTTCTTTGTTTTTTTTTTTTGTTTTTTTTTTTAGAAATAAAAATAATCAGATTAGAATTTAGAGATTATTCACAAATTCGTAATTAAAAAATCTCTTACACAACTAACGTTCAGCATATGTTTCCCCAGATGATTACATTAACAACTCCGCTCTTAAAATAATAAAATACAGTTGATGTTGTAAAAAAAAACATACGAATCAATTGCTATATTAAAATAACTAGCAAAAATATGCGCCCACTGGGAGCAAGTATTTAAGTTTTAATGTGATATAATATTATATTAAATTAGAAAGACTAACAGAACTAAATAAAAACGAATATAAACATATTACACTTATTATTTTAATTGATTATTATATAAATCTTTGATTGGATTTTAAAAAATAGATTTGAGAATATCATGATAGTATTAAAAAATCAGTAATAGCAAATCATTTATTAGGCCTAGTTTTGGTAAAATCATTATGCAAATTATTTCCATGATATTTTTGTAAATCTTTATTTCTTAGAGATATACAACACATATTTCAGAATTAATAAAAGCATTAATAATATGGACAGTTTTGCGGCAAATCTAACTCAGCTAGACTACAAAGGGGTATCGTTAATAAGATGCTAATTGTTGAGAACATGACTTAAATAACTAAGTGAATTGTGACGTCAGTGCTGACGTAGTTTCGGTTAAAGACACAGTTACATCATTTCCATTCTATTTTATCTAGACAGACAGCTGGCGTATTCTACAGCCCTAGATGTCAGTGCGGAGTTATAGACAAATATAATTAGATAAATAAATGGAATAATTTCCCTCATCCGTATTGCGTTTATCTTCATATTTTCTTCTTTATCTTTTAGGTTTGTATTTTATTATGAATTTATTTCTCTACTCCCTTTATATATTTCGTACTCATTTTCCTGATGAGGCGATTCCATACTTTTTATCAATCTTACCATACCATAGTTACCGTGTTTCCCCGATAATAATGCAAAGCTTATATTAATTTTCACTCTGAAATATAACACTAAGGCTTATTTTCGGGTGTTTCCGTCTCTTGATGGGGTTTGTGAAGAATGCTTATTACTTTCGAGTCTGTCGCTCTCAACTAGAGATTATTTCAGGGGCAGGCTTATATGAAAATCATCGGGGCACGTGGTGTAATTGTTAAAGTCGTAGTAAATGGATTCATTGATTAGAGTTCAAATCGTGGACTCGGCTGGTTGTATTTCAGAGCGGTAATACTCTTGGTAAATGTATGAATCCAACTACTCTCTTTCCAGGAATAGGTAAATAGTACGACAGATTAGGCTCTTTAACCTTGGATAGGTAACCAGTCTTGGAGAAGGAAAACTGAATCAATCTCCGCTAAAGAAATCGACGTTGTGTCAAATCGTTCTAATGCAAAGTGGGTGATAAATTTGCTATACATATTTACTAACCCCTCCGCACGAGCTGGATATGACACATGGTCAATTTCTTAAGCGGAGTTCAGCAGGTTTGAATTCAGAGTTTTCCTTCTCCTAGACCGGTTGCCTAACTAAGGTTAAAGAGCCCAGTCTGCCCTACTATTTACCCATAGCTGGTGGGAGAGTAGGATTCATACCTTTCCCAAAGGTATTAGCGCTAAGTGAAATGCAATTACCACGTCCAGGAATTGAACTCGGGATGACGAGTCCATTTCCCATGACTTTAACCATTACACCACGCGCTTCCATGATAGATTTGATATAAGAGAAGCCATAACAAATTAATGTATGTCGTTGCATATCCATTCGTTGAATGAGATTTAGTTTCTAGTATGCAAGTTTCGTGAACTGACCATTTTAAGATCTCTGCTATAGTGGACACCTGGCACTGAGCTCTCCATTTGGGAAATATATAAATATATTTACCAATCGCTCCACACAAGCAGGATGCAGCACAAGGTCAATTTCTTAAGCGGCGTTTAACAGGTTTGAATTCAGAGTTTTCCTTCTCCTCGACTAGTTACCTATCCAAAATCAAAGAGCCCAGTCTGCTCTACTATTTACCCATAGCTGGAGAGAGAATATGTAATTCATCCTTTTCCCAAGGGTATTAGCGCTATGTAAAATGCAACCAGGCTCCTCCAAGATTTAAAGATTTTGGAAATATATGTTAATATACAAAAAATATAATAGATAAAAAGTAAGGTATACACCATATCTTACTTTTTGTCAACCTTATCTTAGGTTTTATCCTAGTGGATAAAGGAGTTAGGTTAAGACAGTTCTAAGTGACAGTTATCTCTAGACTGCAGGTTCAATCCTGGTCAAGGGCAGCAGTAACATAGAATAATAATTAACACAACTTAACACCTCTACCCCAGTTATAGTTAGCAGAATGAGAACAGGATACTTCCGTGGACTGAATAAAGGGTTAGGTTCAAAGTTCCGTGATGGCTCCCGATTACGACAAGAAAGGTATTAGCGCTATATGAAAAGCAACCAGGCTCCTCCAAGATTTAAAGATTTGGGAAATATATGTTAATATACAAAAATATAATAGATAAACATTTTTAAATAACTGTTTATTATCTTTCAACTCATAGTACAGTTTTATATACAACAGTTGCGTGGTCTAAGGGTTATTGTCGGAGGAAATGAACTTGTTGACCTGAGTTCAATTCTTGGACGAAGCTGTTGGCATTTCACATGGCGCTAATACCTTTGGGAAAGGTATGAATACAATTCTCACTCCTGCTATAGGTAAACAGTAGCGCATGCTGGGCTCTTTAACCATGCCTGGGTATCCAGTCAAGGAAACGGAAAACTAAATTCAAAACTGTTAAATTCCGCTTAATAATTGGCCTTGTGTCGCAGCCTTCCTGTGCGGTGGGTTCGGTATATATATATATATATATATATATATATATATATATATATGGTGATTGTAACGAGAGTGGCCCATCCGTTTTATCGGAAAGCGTTGCCTTTAATCAACCTCATCTCAGGTTTTATCAATCATACCATACAACATCAGAAAAGTTGAATAAAATGATTTTACTGCACCAGTCTCGCAGATCGGGAAAGCCTAACATCCTTAAGGTCTTGAGTCTTCCTCTAAATGCGAATATTTAAATTTCTCATTTTCGTTTTAATGCATTTCATTTCATGACACGGTAATTTTTTTTTTTTTGTTACTTCATTTTTTCCCTAATCTCCCGCCTCAGTTTCTCATTATCCACTGACTGCATCCAATCAAAATCTTTTACTTTAGGGCCGATTACCTCGTTATCAGTTTTCTCGCAGTGGAAAGAGTTAAATATCATATTCGCTTTATTGCTTGATAAGTCAGACGCCAAACTGACCTTAAGCAGAATTGATGTAGTTATATTTTCTTGTTAGTCTGAAGAATTTGAATTTCAAATATCCATTCAGATATCAACAGAATAAGTACTGAAGCATAGATTCATTAAATTGATATCTACAAGGCGTAAGGTATGTTAATGATACACTAAACATCTATTTAGAATATATTCATCTAGTTTGATATGTAGTATTTCGATATAGGAAATAGACAACTTCCAAAACATTTTTAAATAACTGTTTATTATCTTTCAACTCATAGTACCATTTTATATACAGCAGTTGCGTGGTCTAATGTTTATTGTCGGAGGAAATGAACGCGTTGACCTGAGTTCAATTCTTGGACGAAGCTGTTGGCATTTCACATGGCGCTAATAACTTTGGGAAAGGTATGAATACAATTCTCCCTCCTGCTATAGGTAAACAGTAGCGCACGCTGGGCTCTTTAACCAGGGCTGGGTAACCAGTCAAGGAAACGGAAAACTAAATTCAAAACTGTTAAATTCCGCTTAAAAATTGGCCTTGTGTCGCATCCTGCCCATGCGGGTGGGTTTGGTATATATATATATATATATATATTAATGTGTATGGTTGGCACTAGTATACTAGAAAAAGTAATAGTAATCCAACGTACAGTGTTATTAGAAGAGTGCTCAATATCTGTGATAGAGCGTTGATAGTTGAATGAAATGACAAATAAAAGTTTTAGCTTTTATTCATTTATTTGGGAACGATATTACTACCAATGTTTTCCTGCTAAAAGCATTCATCAGGTAAACAAAATGTTTTTTTTCTGTCATTTAAAAAAACAAACTATTTCGTTTACCTGATGACTGCTTTTAGCAGGAAACCATTGCTAGTAATATCATTCCCAAATAAATGAATAAAAGCTAAAACTTTTATTTGTCACTTCATTCAACTATATATATATATATATATATATATATATAGTGATTGTAACGAGAGTGGCCCATCCGTTTTATCCGAAAGCGTTGCCTTTAAACTTAGTTGGCGGTTGCACTGATAAGATTATATATATATATGGATTGTAAAGTAACCCTATTTTTAAAATTCCCTATTTTCAACAAAATTATAATTTATTTCTGAATCATCATTCTTACAAAAAAAAAATGAATATGAAAAGAACACATAAGAGGGAATTTTTAAAATTCTATATGGGCACCAGCATTTGTCTACAGCCTCTCAAGAATAGCATCAATTGATCTTCCCCGGAACTCTTGAAGAATGACAGAATTAAATTCTCGTATTCGTCATTCAAGTACTTCCAATGTCGTTGGTATTGGAGAGTAAACTTGCTCCTTCAACCAACTCCTAAAAAAATCGCAGGGTGTTAAATCAGGGCTTCTGGCCGGCCATTCATGTGGACTGCATTTACCCATGCATCTCCCAGGAAAATGGTGATTCAGCCATTCATGAACAACAATAAACAATTTTTAGGAGCACCAACAATAACAACAACAAATTTAATTCAAGGAACATACATTAAACAATTGAGAAAAATGTAACTGCCTATTAAAAAATTATACATAGTTTAAAATAGGGAGTTACTTTTCAAACATTGTATAAGATAGTACAGTTTTCGGACCATATGACCTTTAGGCACCCCTTTTGCGATCCCCTTTCATAAGGACATTTTTTTCATTTACACCGTAAAAATCCGGTTGTTTGTTAACAGACAATGTTTAGAGTTTTTTTAAATTATAAAACTAACCCCTAACCCAACCCTAACCCGTAACCCAAACCCCTAACAAACAATTGGATTTTCACGGTGTGAATGAAAATTATGTCCTTATGAAACGAGATCGCAAAAGGGGTGCCTAAAGGTCATATGATTCCAGTATTCTTTAATAAGGAAAACAACATCTTTAAGTTTTAACGTAGAACAGTGTATATCGTGATCATTTATTATAAAGTACAATCTATTTTTATAAAAGATAGATGACCTAAAAGAAAACCATTACTGATGATTAGAATAAAGCCACACATTTTTTTCCGTATCAGAATTAATCTGATTTGTATTGAGGTTTAGTAACCTCATTGTGTTGTGCTATAATTATATGCATCTAATTAGTTTTATAAAGACTTTCCAAATTCTTATAAAAAAGATGCAACAAAACAATTTACTTAAATCTATTGATCAATCTTTCTTTTTTATTTTTAATTCACTTTGTTCATCATTGTGTTGTTCGGAATGAGTAACTTGGCAGGCGTTCCAAAATACTTTACCAAAGATTGGCAATTTTTCATCATTGGAACGGCCGAAAAATAAATTAATGGGGGTTTTACGTAACATTTTGCCGTTATTCTGTTTCGAGTGTTAGAATCTACGGTTTGATTCTGTCCAAAAATGATTGAAGACGTTTATTCAAATAAAATTTAGGAATAATATTTCTCTGAATTTTTTTATTTTTATATGAGTCTTGATAATTTGGATTATTTGAATTATTATGATTACGACCGAGTTCGACAAAAAATACCAGAAGAAACCGAAGGGCACATCAGCCGAAACATTGTACAGATAACAATAAACATGAGGTCAAATAATACAAAATTTGGAAAATCTCGAAAGCGGAAGGGTTTTCATCATAACTAGCAGGACCTGTGGATACACTACAGTATGATAATTTAATTATTACAATATAGGTTTACTTAAGAGCTATTGCAATATAGTTCCATATGTTAAAGGTATACTATTCTGCGTGCTCTCACTTTCTATATTCCTTCTACTCTTTCTTTCTTATATTTTTTCTGTGTAGTATGCCCTATTACTTCCCTTTCTTTATAATAAAAATGTAATAGTCCATTATTTATCAGAAGTGTCGACACTCATAATAAATAAGAATCCGGCGGATAAACGACATCAGATAATCAGGATTTTGAATATGAGTCATGTCCATTATTTTAGCCTAGTGTGATGGAATGGGGTTAGTAGCTAGTGAGGATCGAACTCACAAAATATTAATGATTACGAACATTTCCGTCTTCTTTATTATCATCTGTACAAAATGTTTGTGGAGACATGATTTGGGACAGTTTGTCTGACACGAATAAATTTATGAAGACCAAGTCTAAATTTGGATTTTTTTTTTCAAGAAAGCAAAAACGTTGATTTATATTATGTAATAGAGACAATGTTTGTTGAATATTGGAATAAACAGTCGTATGTGTAAATTTAATGTAGTCTCTTCAATTAAAATGTTGATGAAACATCCCCAAATTAAATTAGACACTATTTGTATGAATTTTTTCAGACGAGGCTTGATAATTTGTATTTGGACTTTTCGGGCTATTGCCCTAATCTTTATTGTTATCTGTAAAAGGTTTCAACCGATGTGCCCTCAGGTCTTCTTCAGGTATTTCTTGTCAGACCCGGGAACCTTCTCGAACTTAAGCCTCATCTAAAAAGATTCAGAGAAATAGTTTTCAGTCATTGTTCTATTTAATGTCAACTTTTTTTGTCAGTTCAGTTTAGTTATTTCTAATTTTATTCTGACTTTGTTTCGCTTCAATGTCTGATTTTCGTATAACTTTTCTTTGTTTTATGATAAAAACGATTGTAACCGCAGAGTAAAAAGATCATTCACAAATTCTAATTTTATTGCTGACGCTGTTGCTCTTCTTTTTGTTAGATTGACAAATATTCCCGCTAACATTTGACGCAGTTAAGTGACATAATTTAATCTTCTGATAATGGAAACGTTTTAGCATCTTCTGAAGATTACGCGTAACCTGAAATATTCTAATCGAAATAAACATTTTAAAATGTTTTAAAAGCATTAAAACAAACAACAAGCAAACAAAGTAAATTGATTTTCAATCTATTCATATTATAGTATCGTAGTAACTACTTAGATACATATGTAATATAATGAGAAAAAAATTGTTGATAAGAGTGGAAAATTACTAGAATTTTGGGGATGACGTATGAAAGGCTACCTGTCGGTTTCTGATTTGTAAGAACAACACGTGAAGGAGAGTGGGAGAAAGAGAGATTTATGAGTTGGCAGTCTGGACAGAGGATTTGGAAAAAACAGGCGTATTACATAAGATATCTACAACCTAGGAAATAGTTTTAATTAATATACGAGGGTGTGTCAAAAAGTAATGCCATTTTCTTTATTTCATGTGCAGTCTTTTATAAAACTAAGAACTACATTGAGACCCTAACAAGTCTCAGTGCAATAAACCAACGAGTAAGACCCAACTTGCAAATCGACAATGTCCTCCTTCTGCATGACAATGCTTAACTACACACAAGCATCAGTGTAGACATTGTTACCACATCCTCCATACTCACCAAATTTAGCGCCATCAAACCGTCATCTCATCGGCTTCATAAAAGAGGATTTGAGAGGCAAATACTATTCCAGTGACGTGGGGGGTAAATCTGTAGAAAGGAAGTGGCTCAAAGGAGAGTTATCAGAATTTTACGGGGCAGGAATACATGCTCTCATTCGAAGGTGAAACATTGTTATTGAGACAAACGGTCATTGTGTGGAGAAGTAGTGATGTGAACCACATACGACCAGCTTCATTTTGATATATGATACATGTTCCTATGTTGGTAATTATACTTGTCCTAATAAAAATGGCATTACTTTTTAACTCACCCTCGTATTTTAACTAATGATAAACAACGTGATTCTATGTAGATTTACTTAAAAACCGTTAATTTTCTGAATGACAAAATAGCTAATATGAATCTGTGTTATGCAAATCGATTTCTTTGATCTAACGGCGTTATTCATATAAAAGCGGACCCAGAAAAAGAAAATTGGAAAACAGTTCAAAATCTTTGTTTTATCTGTAGACAATATTTATGAATTATTCTTTTTTATCTTATTCTTGGTAATAGCAAGATAATGGACAAAGCCGATTGAAACTACCATACAAATAAAAAATTGCAGAAGTCTTACATTCCATTCTTGCATACTTTCATTACCTAGTGAGAAAATAAGGACATTCTTTAAGCATTTGGGGATGCATAGTATTATTTGGATTATTCGGACTATTGTCCTTATCTTTTTTGTTATCTGTACAACCTTTCGCCTAATGTGCCCTCCGGTCTTCTTCAGGTATTTCTTGTCAAGCTCTGGGACTTTCTTGTCATAATCGGGACGCATCTCGGAACTTTACCTTCCGATTACAACAAGAAGGTCCCCGAGTCCGAAAAGAAATAGCTGAAGAATGCCGGAGGGCACATCGACCGAAATGTTGTACAGCTAATAAAAATGAGGACAATAGTCCAAATAATGCTAATTATCACTCTTCATTCAGAGAAATATTTAGGGATGCATGCCTTTTACTATCAAATACATTTCCGTATCTCAATATTCATCTATCGCAATCACACTCTCACTATATATATATATATAATATGGGTGCTGATCTACCATAGACAGATTAACAGTTATATTGATGGCCAAACTCACTGACCAGTTAAATCAACAATTCTTTCTAGCCATAATTATCCGTGCTACTATATGGCTGCACCACTTGGACCTTAACTAAGCATCTACAGAAAAATATTAATTGAAACAACACTGTACAAGAAAGCAACTAAACGATCACTAAACTATCCGACACATCATTCGAGTGAGACGGAAAAGACATGTTAGGCATTGTTGGTGAACCAAAGATGAACTAAGTGAATTTCTCCTATGTAAACCCAAACATGGGTACGCCAGTGTGGACCACCCAGCAAAGACCTACATTAAAAAGCTCTGCGCAGATATAGGATGCTGCGCAGACGACTTCACACGGACAATGAAAGATAGAGGTGGTTGGTAAGAGATTGCTATAGATATTTGCGCTACTGACGCGACATGATGATCATTTGTAGGGATACAGTGCACAATATCATTGATAGAGCATTTATATATAATTTAAGGTAGCGTGGAGAAGGATTAAACACATGGTTACTGACAGTTTCTCGCCTATGTAATCTTCAGAAAAAATATCAGATCAGCAACATGGGTTTACTAACCCCCGCTACCTTAACTTAATTGGGAGTAAAACACGGAATTAAATCCGCCAGTATATAGAAAATCGAAAAAACATGTAGCATTCCAAATATAATTCGGATTCTTAATAGTGAAGTTGATGTTATAACGTTTCGGTTTTTGCGGCATTCATCAGGACTTTCGATAGGTGAAATGTAGTGTGGTGATTGTGGATGACTTATATTTTCTACTTAACTTATATATTATATATATATATATATATATATATATATATGGAGAAAAGTAGACAAACACGGGATGTTATGGAAACTGGATGTTTATTGTCGACGATGCAACATTTCGGTCATTTAGACCTTCTTCAGGACGAATATAATTTTTGCTTCAATGAAGGAAAAGCAAGAATTATATTCGTCCTGAAGAAGGTCTAAATGACCAAAAAGTTGCATCGTCGACAATAAACATCCAGTTTCATAACATCCCGTGTTTGTCTACTTTTCTCCACATATTGTCGGATTAACCTCCTCATATTTCTCCCATATATATATATATATATATATATATATATATATATAATGTGTGTGTGTGTGTTATTGTGTGTGTGTGTGAAGAGAGTAGAATAAAGTTGGAAATATGATTATCGTTGTTCTCGCAAGTCATTCGTAGTCATTTTTGATCATCAGCAAATGTTCTAATGTGGTGCCTTTGTATATGAACAAACGCAGCATATCTGTTTGTATTTGGAATCTCGACAACTTCCATAATGCAGTGATTTTAGTGCATTTGCCTTTGGATTAGAAAGAATGGCATCGATGGTGCTGAATTGGATTCAGGAAAATCCAGGGAAAGAAATACGTTAAAATCTCCAGTATAAATAGAATAAAGACAGGTGAAATTGAAATAAATGCGACAGAAAACAAAAAACAAACGAGAAAAGAAAAGTAAAGGGAAATTATATATATATATATATATAAGATAGAGAGAGAGGGGGGAGAAAGAGACAGAGAGATAAAAAAAGCCTGAAAGAAAAATTAGTAATGAAAAAAATAGAAAAGAGAACAAGAAATCATATATATATATATATATATATTATATATATATGAGTGAGAGGGAAGAATAAAGGAAAAAATAGGATAGAATATATAAAGAAAGAGACAGAAAGAGAAAGGAAAGAATTTAAAAGATTAAAACGAAAAAAAGCCCAAGTAAGAAAGAAATAAAGAGGGAAAGAGGGAGAGGGAAAGAGGGAGAGGGAAAGAGGGGGAATGAAAGAGAGGGAAAGAAAGTGAGAAAGTGAGAAAGTGAAAGAGAGGAAAGATGCATAGAGAGAAAGAGAGAGAGGATTAGAAAGTAAAGCATAGAATAGAGCAAAGATGCCAAGAGAGAGAGAGGGGGAGAGGGAAAGAGAGATAGAGGGAAGAGAGATAGAGAAGAGAGAGAGACATAGAGAGAGAGAGACAGAGACAGAGAGAGACAGAGACAGAGACAGACAGAGAGACAGACAGACAGACAGACAGAGACAGAGACAGACAGAGACAGAGCAGACAGAGACAGAGAGAGAAATGTAGAAAGAAAGTGAATGAAAGAATGATAAAGAAAATTAAAGAATGAAAGAAAAGGAAAATAGAAAAAGAAAAAAAAAGAGAGAGAGAGACGGAGAGAGAGAAAGACGGAGAGAGAGAGAGAGACGGAGTGACGGAGAGAGAGAGAGAGAGAGAGAGACGGGGAGAGAGAGAGAGAGGAGAGAGAGAGAGAGAGAGAGAGAGAAATAGAAAAAATAAAAATAAGATGAGAGGAAGTAGACAGAAAGACAGTAGGAAAATAACTAAAAATGTTCAAAAATGAAAAGTAAATAAAAAGTAGATAAATAAGAAAAACAATTTTTTCATTGTGTTCTCAGAGTTTTCACTAAATTTACAGCAAGTTTTGCAAATAGAAAGAACAACATATTTTCTAGTTTTCTTTAATGTTGACGTAAGTAGATGAAAAATCGAATTTACCGAATTTAGCTCATCCCGCTCGCAAGTATTTAATCGAATCAACGATGGTCCAGATATTTTTTATTGATTTCGATTTATTCTCAACTTTTTGTATTTATGGTATACATTAAATAAATTACAAAATTTAATATGTGCTGGTACAATACATTTTTGCTGCCCTCGAGATTTGGGAGTGTCACGAAAATATATTATATATATATATACATATATATACATATATATATATATATATACATATATACCCAACATAACATATGTACATATATATATATATACCCAACATAACAACATATGTACATATATATATATATATATACATACCCTACATAACAACATATGTACATATATATATATATATACATACCCTACATAACAACATATGTACATATATATATATACATACCCTACATAACAACATATATATACATATATATATATACATACCCTACATAACAACATATATATACATATATATATATACATACCCTACATAACAACATATATATACATATATATATATACATACCCTACATAACATATATATATACATAACAACATATATATATATACATACACACACACTTACACGTAGACTATATAAAAACACACACACACTCTTACACGTAGACTATATAAAAACACACACACTCTTACACGTAGACTATATAAAAACACACTTACACGTAGACTATATAAAAACACACTTACACGTAGACTATAAAAAACACACTTACACACTATATAAAAACACACTACACGTAGACTATATAAAAACACACTTACACGTAGACTATATAAAACACACTTACACGTAAACTATATAAAAACACACTTACACGTAAACTATATAAAAACACACTTACACGTAAACTATATAAAAACACACTTACACGTAGACTATATAAAAACTCACACACACATATATACTTACACATATATATGTATTTATAAAGGTTTTTGTCATAATTTCATTTGCTGAGAAAAACTGTTAGATAAGTTGTCCAACGCATTTATTTCTTTTCAGTTCAACGATCAATATAAGGAAGATATTGTGAATGCGAATGGAGAAACGGGTTGAGAGTGATTCAAAACATTATAAGAAAAATGTGATTTTAAATGTATTTCACAATTTCTTTACGAAATTCTAGTACCAAACGACCTCCATGTCTTTGACGCCTGCTTTAGTATTGAGATTTCTATAACAAATTCATATTTTGCATTCATTGCTTTTTGTCTAGAACATCTATAATTTTCAGATTCACTCTAAAGAATAGAACGGGATAAAATATCATGTGACTCACCAGGAAGACAGATATTATTCTAATGGAATAAAAGTCTAATTTTAATCCACCCTGTCAGCTGGGTCTGTAGAATACGCCGACTCCGCAGAGGGTTAAAATTACCCCGAATGATGCTTTACGAAATGCTGGTGTCCGCCCACTCCATGATATGCAACTACACTTTTGCGCTTATTTAGGCTAGACGAGCGGTAGGAGAGAGAGCACCTCTGATCAATCTGCTGGTCATGTCAAGCCCTAGCACATATATGATTATTTTAATCATATTGGCCTTATGGAAGCCCCCATCCCTTTTTATCATATATGTGTCTGATTATCTGAGAGTTTGGGCATGACCTTAATCTGCATCCAAGTGATGTTCCAATTATGCATCTCTGGGGAGTGGGGAGTAACCCTTCAGTGCCATTATTCCCTGGTTCATTCGACACGGAGTGGTAGTACCAGTTAGGTTCCCATCTATAGGTTAAATAGTAGAAATCAGTTAAACAATTCTTTTAAAAAATTGAATACGCAACACAAATTAATAAAACGAAACTGTTACATAATCTTTGCGGTTGCATAAGATTATTGTCAAACCCCTGTAATTCTAAAGGGATGGCCCTTTTCATATCACGGGCGGGACATTCCATGGAATAGTAGAGAAAGCCCGCGAAATACGTGAAGTCACGTGGGACCTGGTTAGGTCCTCAGTTTTCAGTTTGACGTCGGGCAGTGAAGATGTCCGGCCTTAACTGGAACTCAGCATACGCGCGCTATGTTAGTCAGATGTTAGTTACATGAAATGTTTAGTTAAGGAAATAAAAGCTTAAGAAAATAACCCGGTCTTGTGATTAATGAATGTATTGGTAACAATACTGATATAGAAGAAAAAACAGTTAAGTGCAACCGACCACCAAGACGAAGTGACGAAGAGAAGTCCAGACACTAGAAGAGACGTTAGAAGAACAGAAGAAGAACCTAAGATAGAAAAGATGAACCACAGAACAATAGAAGTAATTAGAAGGGTATGCAACAAAACGTATTTAATATAGAATAAGTCAATAATGGTTGACATATAATCCAATCAATTACAAAAAAGGCCAACATATCATGTCAATCACCAACTAAGACTGATATTATTCCTCACGTCTAAATTTAACCTGCTAATTAGAATGGATTTTATGTTTTTAAAGGTCTGCTATGGTTAGATAATCATTTATTCATTATCTTTGAAATAAATTGTTTTTAAAACAAATATCAACTAATTTGTTTATTTGATTTCGCCAAACCCATACACAGACATAACTAAAATTGGACAAGATTAGTCTGTGATGATTAATGTAATTCTATAATCGACAGTTGTCAGTGTCCCTTAACTAATACATTCAGTGCTGAATAAATACAAATAATAAGAGACTGGTCGAAGAATGAATCTTAAAACGCGTAATCTATGATATTTCTCATTTGAAGGTAAGAAAGTGAATAATTATATATATATATATATATATATATATATATATATATATATATATATATACACACACAGACACACACACACACAAAGAGTGTAAAAAAAGTATCGAGATTCTGTGTACTTTTTGACACACCTTGTATTCTAAAAAAATAACTTTCCATTCATTGTTCATTCCTATCTTTAAAAATACAGGTTGAGAAAAATGTACAAAAAAACTTTATAATTCTTTGACACACACACACACACACACACTATATATATATATATATATATATATATATATATATATATAAATTGTGATGTATAAATTCACAACATTTTCAATTATTAATTTCACGCATGCAATTTGTTTCAGGTTGTCTACTTGTGATATAATTAAGGTTCTCGTAAGTTAAATAAGGGGGTCACAAAAACTTAATTTTAGTAAAAGTAAATTATAGATGAAGAAGAGGGAAAGAAAGAATTTGGAAAAATATTTTGAAAGGAAAAATCTGGTTGGCATCCATTTTGATTGTTTTTGAATTCCAACCAAAAATCAATTGTTCTGTTGAAAGATGTGTGGAAATAAACAATGCATAGAATAGAAGTCGGTGAATGACATCGGAAAAGAATCAGCTGATTAACGATTATCATAAAACAGGGGAACCGGTCTCGGAGAGTCGTGGGACAAAAAGAATGGAGGGAAAAAGGAAAAAAATACGACGTCAACCGAGCTTTGCCGAAAGTCATCCGATCTTTCTTTCTCATTTTTAACAATCTGTCTCACCTGCCTAACGTGACATTCTTATGCGGTCCAGTATTACAATTCTGGTATTAAAAAACAGATACATATCTCTCTGTAGTCGTTTAGTACTGTTGAGATTTTTTAAATATAAGGCATGTGTTAAAAGCCCACTTCTAATTATAGACTCGGCAATAATCATGTGATCTCTCTCTTGGCCAATCACTGGCAGTACTCTGCTGCTGATATAATACTTATACCGGCAGTACTGGTCATAACTATTCATAACTGATTTGAACCTTCGAGGACGACGGACATAGGATTAAATCACTGGACCTTTAACAATACGCAGGCTAGGACTTGTTCACTTAGGATTCCATAACTCAGGACTTACTTACTTTAAGCCCTTTTCAACTGGCCAAGGATGGCATTTAAAAAATTAAGAAATACTACTTGGAGATAGAATGGTGGAATAAAATTGGTTAAAAGGAAACCAATTGATTGGCGCCCGAATTTGTTTTTAAAACCCAAAACAATGTCAACTGTAATCCTAATTTAAAAGACCTTTTCACACACGAAGAAGCAAGTCCCCTAATAAGAAATTAAGACCAATGCGTTACACACTGAGCAGCCAACTAGCGTCAGTTAGACACTTTATGACTATACCATGATGCAATTCCCTCATCCAGGAAGTTGGAAAGAACGCCTGAAGCTCAGATACGAATATAATTTGGATTATTTGATTTTTCAGACTATTGACCTCATCTTTTTTGTTGTATACACAACATTCTGCTGGTGTGTCCTCCAGCATTCTTCATGTATTTACAATCCAAATAATAAAAGTAATCAAGCCTCATCTAAAAGGTTCAGATAAATATTATGGTGCTATCTTGTATTATTTTGATTATTCGGACTATTGTCCTCATCTTAGTTGTTATCTGTACAACGTTTCGGCTGTTGTGCTCTCCGGTCTACTTCAGATAGTTCTTATCAAACTGGGGAGCCTTCTCGAACTTGGGAACTAAGAAATACCTGAAGAAGGCCGTAATGTTTTTTTTTATTAAGGCTTTCGGTGACTCTAGGTTTTCTATTGTGAGCCAGGATTCCAAAGGATCGCTATTGAGCATACTTTTGTGAGTTTTAATTAAGAAAAACAGATTCACTTACAGTCTCCACTGACTAGACAATCCATTTATTATTGGTAAAATTAATTTGAAAAGAAAAGGTAGTTTTTATTGAACAGATGGTGTAAGGGTTGTGTTGTGTACCGATCTAAGTGACAATCTCTAGGCTGCAGGTTAAATCTTGCCCAACGTTTATAGAACACTTAATATAGTATTATGTGCGTTATTCGGACTATTGTCTCCATCTTCATTGTTATTTGTACAACGTTTCGGCCGATATGCCCTCCGGCCTTCTTCAGATATTTCTTGTCGGACTCTGGAACCTTCTTTTCGAACTCGGGAACTCTATGGTTAGCGGAATAAGAACAGGATACCCCCGTGGACTAAATAAAGGGTTAGGTTCAAAGTTCCGTGATAGCTCCCGATCACGACAAGAAAGTTCCCGAGTCCGAAAAGAAGGTTCCCGAGTCCGAAGGGCTTATCGGCCGAAACGTTGTACAAATAACAATAAAGATGGGGACAATAGTCCGAATAACGCAGATAATACTAATCTTCAAGCCTCATCTCAAACATTCAGAGAAGTACTTAACATAGCTTTTCCCTTGTACTCGGTCATTATTAACGGAATGAAAAATAGTCTAACCCCTGTGGATTAAATAAAGGGTTGAATTAGAAGTTCCGTGAAGGCTCCCGATTATGACATGAAGAATTACATATTCGACAAGAAACAACTGTAGAAGGCCAGAGGGCACATCGACCGAAAGGTTGTGCATATAACAATAAATAGGACATTAGTCCGAAGAGTCCAAATAATACAAAATTCCATCTTCACATTATTCGTCCATGTCGGTATACATTTAGAATTCTGAATATAATTATATCATCTCTTCTATCACCTGAAGAATCCAAAGATTGCAGGTAAGTAGCAAGTGGAGAAACCTGCTGTTGCTAAATTAATCAAAGCCCGGCATTCATTGTTGTCCCGTATGTAATATTCTGGTAATAGCAGCGTAAATTGAAGAAAATTGGGACAATTAGATTCTATAAACCTCAAAGAAACAGAATTCCTAATAACGATAATACATCTAATAACATTCTTCTTTTAACGTATTGATTCTAGATACAATTAAATGCTAGAAGACATATTCATAGTACAGACATTGAAATATCCATGCGTAGCAAGATACATATTTTTGTATAGAGAAGAGAGAACGGTAATTCATGAGGATGTGCGTCCCGGTCTCCTGCCTCAGAAATTGCTACCCGGTGACTATTAAAATAACGTCCCTAGCTATGTCGTCTCGGTGTTACTTGAAAGAAAACAACCAACTTAGGGCGTTAAATGTATTTTAGAAAGGGGGGGGTTTCTCTTTTTTTTTGTCGTAATTCTTATTTATTTATCGTAATTTGTCTAGAAATTTATTTATAGAAATTTGTCGTAATTCTTGTTTATTTATAGAAATTTGTCGTAATTCTTGTTTATTTATTGAAGTTTGTCGTAATTCTTGTTTATTTATTGAAGTTTGTCGTAAGTTTATTTATAGAAGTTTGTCGTAATTCCGTAATTCTTGTTATTTATAGAAGTTTGTCGTAATTCTTGTTTAGATATGAAGATGGATATGTATTTATCTATCTACCTCAATTTGTTCATTTTTTACTTTGTTTATATATCTATCTATCCACCCATCTCCATTTGTTCATATAAAAAAAGAGAACCCCCCCTCTAAAATATATTTTGATAGTCACCGGGTAGCAATTTCTGATGCAGGAGACCGAGATGCACTTCCTCATGAATTACCGAGAGAACTCTCAAACTTAGAATAATTTTTCTACACACTTATATGAGAGTTTAAATTTATAAAACAATCAAGTCTGAACATCTATCATCACTTATCTATGTTGGAATTTTTGTGGATATAAGGCGTGTGCCAGACGGCTACTTTTACTTATAGACTCGCCGATGGACATGTGACCAGCCTGTTGTCCAATCACTGGCAGTGCTCTGCTGTTGTTGTTTATTATACTGGCTGATTCTAATCTTAGCTCACTACTACATGGATCTTCTTTGGACGACGGACCTAAAGGATTCTATACCACAGGACTTATTCACTTACCAAAGGATTCTATAACTCGGGACTTATTTACTTTGAGTTCTTTCCGACTGGCCAAGGATGGCGGCCAGATACTTAACAATCTATATGCCGTTAAGGGACACGACACAATTCTTAGTTTCACGAAACACCTGCACATGGAATAGAACTGATGCAGGACCACACCGGGTCACGCTTATGTCACCACACAAATTACCATTCTCCAATTTTTCGTGAGTCATCCAGACATTCGACACAATTCAAGACCTGATGAAGGTTTAAAAAAAAAAAAACGTTAAAACATTGATTCTACAACGAGAATGAATTCATCTTTTTGGAATACGTTTTTTTCTACACACATATCTACATATTCCTATATATATATATATATATATATATATATATATATATATATATATATATATATATATATTTACCGAAACGAGCAGGATGTGACACAAGGTCAATTTCTTAAGCAGAGTTTAACAGGTTTGAATTCAGAGTTTTCCTTCTCCTAGAACGGTTGCCTAACCAAGGTTAAAGAGCCCAGTCTGTCCTACTATTTACCCATAGCTGGTGGGAGAGTAGAATTCATACCTTTCCCAAGGGTATTAGCGCTTAGTGAAATGCAATTACCACGTCCAGGATTTGAACTCGGGGCGACGAGTCCATTTCCTATGACTTTAACCATTATACCACGCGCTTCCTATATTCCTATATATGCAGGTGGGGATCAAGTGTAACCTACGAGGGTGAGTCGGAAATTGATGCCATTTTGTTTAGGACAGGTAAAATTACCAACACAGGAACATGTATCATGCATCAAAATGAAGATATTTCCCCTGTGAATCCCAGCATTATTTCTACACATAATCACCATTTCTCATAAAAGCAATGTTCCACCTTCGAATGAGAGTATGTATCTCTGCCCAGTAAATTCTGTTGACTGTACTTTGAGCCACTTTTCCCTACAGATTTCACTTCCTCGTCACTGGAATAATGTTTCTCTCGCAAACCTTCTTTCATGGGGCCGAAGCGATGCAAATATTATTCCAGTGACGTAAAAGTGAAATCCGTAGTGAAGAAGTGATTCAAAGAACAGAATTTTACGGGGCAGGGATACATGTTCTCATTCGAAGGTAGAACATTGCTATTGAGAAACGGTAGCTGTGTGGAGAAGTAGGGATGGAATCCACAGCAGAACCATCTTCATTTCCATGTAAGATACATGTTCCTGTGTTAGTAATTATATCTATCCTAAATAAAATCGCATTACTTTTTGACTCATTCCTCGTATTATGAATGTTTTTAACTTTATTATAACTTTACTGAACTTAATAATTTTTACACAGTAAATGTAGACATCTATTTTTATGTATGAGTTTGTATTAATTTTCGTCTGATACCAAATTAGTTATGAACTTCCATGCGATTACCCCCGTTTACAACCACACTTTTAAACCTCTAACCTGTATTTCCATAAAGGTGTTCGTGGTATGTAAACTGCAACTTCATTGAAACCTGCTTTTTATTTCTATTAGTCCGTCAATGCCAATGGGCTGTATCACAAACTTTGGATTTGATGAATGTAGAAAGAAAAGAAAATATTAGTGTATATATATTCAGTTCACCCAGTGCACCTGTTTTTTTTTCTTTATTTTCTTTATTCTTTCAACGTTAAAGCAATACTTGCCTGCATCAACAATCTATGTCCCTTTATATATATATATATATATATATATATATATATATATATATATATATAATTGATTTTGCGGAACTTCTTTGGCAAATTATTGTCTAAATTTGCAATGTACTGTTGTTGCATTTTTTGTCAAATTATAGCAACCAGCGACTTTTGCCTTTTCATTGGGAGAGTAATCGAGAGTAGATATTTGGAGGAAAAAAAAGCATTGAGAAAAGAAGAAAATAAGATTACTGGAAAATAAGTATAACCCAACAATCTTTATGTATCCATTCATTGTGCAAAAGTTTCGGTAGGTGGGATCAATATATAAAATACAATTTTTTTATATTGGTTTACACTTACATGCCGGATTTATATATATATATATATATATATATATATATATATATATGAAGTAGTCAAACAGTGTGTTTGAAAATGGCGAAGGCCGACAATTTCTGGGAGAATATGTGCTTAATTAAAGTCATACCTAATTTCGTTAGTTAATTAATTATAACTAAATGAATTAGGCTTGCATATCGGTTTAAATGTAAAGCGTAAACAAATCGAGAAAAAGTCATTGATGAGGCCTAATGGGCTGAAATGTACATACAGAGATTACTTTTTCTCGATTTGTTTACGCTTTACATTTAAACCGATATGCACGCCTAATTCATTTAGTCATAATCAATTAACTAACGAAATTAGGTATGACTTTAATTAAGCACATATTCTCCCCACACATATATATATATATATATATATATATATATATCCTCCTTCCAATATTCCCCTCCCCTTCTCACAACTCTTGCCCTCCTACTGCATCGTTCGTTCGAACTACTACCAATTCATACAACCTCCCCCTACCAACTGTTACTAACTCCCACTACCAATTCCTACGCTACTGGTCGTTTTCTTTAAAAACGAGACACCACGAAATATACCACCTACCTGAAGATGGCCAAATCGACTTGCCAAAAGCGCTCGTAGAGACACCTTTGGTGGACTACTACACCAGTTCCACCCTGACACCAAAAAGATGGCCAGAAAATTAGAAAGGATCGAACAAAAACTCGCCCGACAAGAATCGTCAGTACAGTTTAACACAACATTACTATATATATATATATATATATATATATATATAGTAAAGTGTTTACGTAAGTTTTGGCGAAGAACTCCACATAAGCCTGCCATATACGGAATCCTTATTTTGCCATTTCTATTATTACATATATTGAAAATGATTTCATATCCCTAGCAAGCCACGTGAACACCTGCATATACTCAGGGAAACCTCCACATAGTCCCCATTTCTCTCAATAACAATGTTACCCCTTTGAATAAGAGCATGTATCATTGCCCCATAAAATTCTGTTGACTGTTCTTTGAGTCACTTCTTCACTACAGATTTCACTTCCTCGTCACTGGAATAATGTTTACCTCTCAAACCCTCTTTCATAGGACCGAAGAGTATTTGAAAATAATTAGTCATCTTACATGTACAGATTTTGAATATCTTCAGCTCATCTTGCCCCCAAAATAACAATCATAGAAATTTCAATCCGTTGAGTTAGCCTGCAAGATGATAGGGGTAATATGTTCGCAGAAATGTTCTCACCGCCAGAAGTGTTTTTAGCTGGTGTGCATGGTGCAGGGTCTTGTCGCCAGATCTAGTTACTTCCAATAACCCATTTCTCGACACAGGGCAGCACTACCTCCGAATCCATATGGTCCTGGCAGAAATTGTTCTCATCTGAGAATGTATTATCGGTTGAATCTGAGGAAAAGCTTTGAAGTGTGATATGTCCTCTACTTCATAATGTTCTTCCATAGAAAATTGACCCTTTCTCATCTATTATTAGAAATACAGAATAAATTAGCTACCTGATAAGAAACTCATACCCTGCCTTATCCATTGTTATGGACTATATATATATGGACAAGTTAGGGTAGCGTAGGCATGGGATCAGTGGTGCTTGGTTACAAACAGTTTCTATGCGACAAAAAATTCATGTGGAAGTACTTTGATCTCTGAGTCTCTGTAATCAATTTATTTTCGCGTTTTTGAATTTATACCTATTCCACAACACATGAAAACGAATAGATTATCGAATACTAACAGACAAACTATATTAATTGACGTAACGATACAGTTAATTTTTAAACTTACGCCATCAGACACGATTCGTAAAATTATGTTTCGCTTTCTTTAATGCACACGATTTTTTGGTAATAAATACACGCACAAAAAACACACACACCTTATATATATATAATATAATATATATATATATATATATATATATATACTACATATATACACATATATACACACACATTTGCACGCACATATATATACACACATTTGCACGCACATATATACATACACACACACATACATATATACACACATTTGCACGCACATATATACATACACACATTTGCACGCACACATATACATACACACACACACGCACATATATACAACACACATACGCACATATATACATACACACTACATACACACACACGCACATACATACACACACACATATATACACAGATATA
>CM042147.1:46959007-46961507 GCA_023376005.1 Doryteuthis pealeii | reverse complement strand
CTTTTGGCGCGACATGATATATATATTATTTGCTTTTGCGTTGAAGCAACACAAGGCCGGGTGTATAGAATAAAACTCTCTGGTAATGGTCTGTAAAATTAAGCTTGCTAACTATTGCAATATGTGAGGTGACTATATGTATATAGACAGAGATTGATATAAACTTACATCAATAGACATTAAGTGAAATTAGATATGGTAAGTTTCAGTAAACTCCTCTACTGTAGAGAAGTCTGGACTACAAATCAAGCTGCTTGCGGAAACTTGACAATTCTACCTCAGGCAGCTTAAGCTGCATCGTAGGCATTCGCTGGCAAGTCCCCAACACAGGCGTGCTGCGACAAAGCAAACATAAACAGCACGTTCTCTATATCTGTGTAATGCACCTGCACTGGCTTTGTAATGTCAGGATGGACTAACGCCGCCTCTCCAAATGCCCACTGTTTGGCGAATTAGTAGAAGGTCCCCGACTGGTAGGAAGACCACGCCAATGCTTCAAGGACGTCTATAAGAAAAGCAAGACATGCCACACCGACACATGGGATGTTAGTAGGGTCAACAACAGACCCAGCAAGCGATCCCTGTTTTTGTGCAGTCACTCCATCCGAGACTGCCATTCAAATATTGTCCTGTTCAGCTATTCTGGCAGAATGCAAATAAACATTTGGACACTACGGCATCGTCTTTAGCAGACGGAAGTATGCAACACCCCCCCCACACACACACACATATATATATATATATAGAGAGAGAGAGAGAAATAAGAAACAAACAAAGTGTGGACGTTAAAACGTTACTTTTTTAAAACCTTCATCAGAATGTTAAGAATAAAAGTGTTACCTAAACAGCAATAGAAATATTTTCAATCACCATTTAGACAAAATTTATTCATCCTAATGTCCTGATGAAGGTCTAAAAACACCGAGACGTTTGTTTTAAGATCAACTTCACCCCCACACATACATATATATATATATATATATATATATATATAATATATATATATTATATAGTGTGTGTGTGAGCACGCGCGCACGCTTGAGAGAGAGCAAGATCTCATTGCAAAACTGTCGGACATGAAATACCCTTCGATATATTTATTAGAAAATAAAACGGAAGAAAAAACTTAAATGAAAATCGAAGATAAATTAAACAAATGATAAATGAAAATATTTAAAAATAACAGACAATTCAGCTTTTCTGTTATTTGGTAATGGAATATCGATCGATCGATTCCATTTATTTTTGAACACATCTTTTTTTCTATCAATCTACGTACAATCGATATCATTTTATTTTGTTAATGTTGAAAATATTTAATATTTCGACACATTTTTTTATTTTTACGCCGACAGCTGCAAATAAAAAAATAAATATATCTTACATGCAATATAGTTCGATTTATTTCGTTACATATGATTCCTCAAATATAGGCGATAAAATGGTGTCACTTGCTGATGTAGAAATCTATTCAAAAGCGATATTAGGTAAATTGCAGATAGGCAGAATAAGTCTAACTGTATTAAATTGTATTAATCTTATTATAATGGAGATTAGGTGTCTGTCTGTCTGTCTAATCGAAACGACATAACTGTTTGCCTCACAATAACCTTACGAATTGTGTACGTTTATCAATGAGTATGTAATTTATAGTCATATACAAAATCCTTAATACGTAGAATAAATATTATTTATTAACAATATCTCTATGAAACTCTGAGTTAGAATTGCCTCAAAACAGACCATGTTATTAATGCATAAAAATTTCCTATCACTAAGAATAATTACTTGGTATTATTGGTCTCTAATATTATTGTTTTATTATGTGTTATTGATATCTAATATTGTCCTATCATTCAACGTATTTAAAATCAATCCAATGAATGATCTCAAATTGAAACCAAATAAAATATGACTTAAAATTAGAATATATTTTTTCATATGCGTTAGTTTTTCTAATTTAATATATTTCATTACATTAAAACTTGCTTAATTACGCTTGGTGGGCGCCTATTCTTGCTAGTTCAAAAATTTGACATTAGATAATTTTACACTTCATACTCATGAATAGAAAGAACGGAAGACAGCATGGTGAGAAAGAAAGAAAGAGACATTAGTGAGACAGAGACAGGATAATATAGGAGGATGAACTACTAATCTAGTAAGTGGGACTCGCTTTTAGATAATTTCGCAGACATTATTTTTTTACTCTACAAGGAGGTTTTAGAGACGGGTTTGAAAAATGATAGAATATCTTATTCGTTTAAAGAAATCAACGTAAGTAAAACGAAAAATATTTTAGCCATTATGTTATGGTGAATATTAAAGAGTTTCTGATCACCCACAAATTCGATTTCGTTTTCTGTTACAAAAACGAACGCTGAATCAACCGCTGAAATTTTGAAAAATGCATGTTCTGTTTTTAAAAATAAAAATAAATTTTACTTTTAATTTAAAAAAATCAGAAGCATTTTTTGTAAATCTTTTAGACGGATATCTT
>CM042147.1:46927777-46958907 GCA_023376005.1 Doryteuthis pealeii | reverse complement strand
AGAGAGAGATTAACCATGGTTAGTTAAACTCTGCTTAAGAAATGTGACCTTGTAATCGCGATCGCTTGCTCTGGTGCGTAGGGGTTAGGTAAGTACCAAATATAACTATACCTTATGGTGTGTGTCGTGTGTGTGTCTTAGAAACTGATGGTCCTGTTGCACGTGATACAACACGTCTCCTCTATAACCTCTAATAAGATTGTATTAAAATCCAAACCCTCTTAATCTCCCTGTTCAAGACGTAAGATGATGACTGACCGCCTTTTTCATGAGCAGGCTAAATGAGACCATTGGAGGTTATTGTGTATAAGCTGGAAGAGGAATATTCAAATGACGTAATGAGAACGATTGTCGACAAAGAAATGAATAACGTTGGTGTTATCAAGTTTAATAATATATTGGCGAGGTCAATATCGAGCTAAAACAGAGGAAAATAATTGCTAAACTTAATTAAAACTCTATCATAATCTTAATTGACCAACATTTGATTGTCTTTAAAGAAAATTTAAAAGTAGTTTGTTTACAAATGACTTTAAAAATGATTTGTTACTTCGTTATTTTAGCCTTCCCTTTCAAAAATGTCTATAACATGATTTGAAATTCCTTTTAATCATGAGTCTATAATTGAATCCTTTTTACTGAATAAACATGCGTCTTTAAATTTGTGAATGGGTCCCATAAAAAAGGAAGCGTTTGGTTATTTTTAGCGGCTATATCAACCTCGGTGGGTCATTCAATGCCGACAGTTTTGAAATAAATTCATTCTTAATGGATATACAATTTTGTTCATAAACTCATGTTTTTCTATTAACCCATAGATGGAACCCTAACAGGTACTACCATTCAGGTGGACCAGGGAGCAATGGTGATGAAGGGGTGATCCACATTCCACAAACCTCCAGAACTGGAACCCCACCATCAGATAGTTTAACATTATTCCCAGGACATGTAGACCCTCAGGCACCGCTTTCTAGCACCCATATGATAAAGAGGGTTGGGGCAATCATATAGGTTCAAGGGCTTGACGTGACCGCCCGTCTAGCAGAACTATTATGTGAATCATAAGTATTTAAATAATTAAATATTCATATTCTTTAAATCAAATGGCAGTTAAAATTATAGTTGCTATTTTAGTCGTTTAGGTCTTGTATTGGTAAATCCAATAGTCGAAAAGGCTGTAGTCTCAGTAAAAAGTCTATTGTTTCCTTGAAATGTTTTGTAGAACAAGATTTGTAGCAGATAATCCAGTTGTAGTGTTCCTTCAATCAATAAAATCTGCGCCAACTGATTCTAGGATAGTTGCAAAAAATCTTAAATGCTCAAGTGCTTTGTCCTGGGCTCGTTTCTCATTCAGTGGATTTTTTTTCCTGCTACTGTATACAGACGCTTAAGGTAATTTATTTGGCAGCGTAATGTTCCTGATTTTAGCTTGTCGGTAGAGCGTTCCCGCTAGAAACGACAAGGTTCTAGTTCGATACCGGTCCTCGCCAACTCAGCGTAGAGGATCAGCACAGGGATCTGTGTTAAAGTTAAGGAGCTGATGGTAGGTGTGGCGCTCCACCTCAGATGCTAAATACAATCTCCTTGGTCTAGCGCTATTGAAAAGGGGATAGACGTCCATCCTGGAATGGCTGATACCGGACTTTAGGATCCGCCCCGTCGACTTTACTTTTACTTACAACGAGACTAAACACATTCATAATAACCGACCGGGTAAACCAGCAAAATATCATGAAAGGTTTATGCGATTAAAAATTACCCACGTCTATTAGCATTGTAAGGAATATATTCCCTTGCTTGCTACGGTTGCCGTTTAGGGATTGGATTGTATTCCCTTGCTTGTTACGGTTTGCGTTAGGTGCCGTTGCGATTTGGATATTTAAAGGCAGTCCCATGTGAAATTTATCCTTCTCCTGGAACTGTCAGCCTTCTGACGTCATACGAGTTGGGTCTCCGTCTATTTTGACTAGGTAGGGTGGAGATTAGCCCATGCCCCACAGCTACGAGGTTATACGTGTTTGTACGCGGCTCATTTGTACTCTGTCTTCAGATAGATGTGCCCCCCCCCCCTGCAGCAACGGCATTTCGGCGTACATTACACGTGCTTTTTATGGGCTGTATTAGAGATTTAATCACGCACAGAGTGTCCAGTAAGTTACATTTTTTCATGTTTTTCTAGGTATCTTCAAGAGACTCTTTTTAAGGATTTTCATCTAACCTGTTATGCATTCTTTCTGTTTGACACTGAACATTAAAGTCTATTTGTTATAACTCTGTCGGGATTTGTTGCATACACACATATATATATATGTGTGTGTGTGTGTCTTGTGATAGGTGACATTCTGGGATAAGCTAATGCATTATGAGAAATTGGTGTTTGCTACTGAATAAAACCACCCTAATTCTTATAGTATCACACGCATGTCTACCTTTTATCACACTTTGAATACTGGCAACCGTGGTAGAAAGTGAGTACATTTCAGACCGTTGATAAAATGTTCAAGATTCAGAAGTTTAAGGTAAACCTGTGAAATACGTTTAGCAAACAGAATAACAAATGTTTGGAAAAGTGTAACTATAGGGCGCAAATGTCTTATTTTGAAGACGTTTGAGACTGCAATGCCTCAGGTAAGCCATGTCAAGTAATATTAGACTGCAGAATCATTAAAACAAACCTTGTACGGGGGGTATATATATATATATATATATATATATATATATATATATATATATATATATATATACCATAGACAAGTAGACACACGCCAACATCCTACACACACACACACACACATATATATATTTATTTATTTATACAACACCACGAGACAAGTAGACACATGCTAATATAATATAATATATAAAAAGTCGGCGCGGCCTAAAGTCGGTATCAGCCATTCAGCGAGGGAGTCTATCCCTTTTCAATAGCGCTAGACCAAGGAGATTATTTTAGCGTCTGAGGTGGAGCGCCATACCTACCATCAGCTCCTTACTTTACCGCACAGACCCCTGTGCTACTCATAACGCTGAGTTGACGAGGACCGGTATCGAACTAGGAACCTTGTGGTTTCTAGCCAAACGCTCTACCGACTGAGCTAACCATATATATATTTGTGTGTGTGTATTTTGGCTTCATTTTCTCTTTTAAACGTTCAACTATATATACATATATGCAACATCTCTCACACACATACAATATTATATATATATATATATATATATATATATATGCCAACATCTCTCTCTCTCACACACACACACACACACACACACACATATATATATATATATATATATATATATATTATATATATATATATATATATATAATATAGTGTGTGTGTGTATGGATCTCATGCTGAGGACCTGCTAGAAGCGTTTGCAGATAGACGGATAGCTAGAGCCAGGGGATTCCATGCTGTCAGCACGACTTGATGAGTATGTTCTTGGGTGAGTGTTTTTATTTCCCACATATTTTTGTATTTATAAATCTAGATTCTACTTTTTGTAAAAGGAATTTTTGTTCCGATCTTATTTTAACACTTTTAGTCAATGAAATCAACCACAAATTCTAACATACCCAACAAGATGTTAATAGTGTTGAGAGAAGGCTGATAAGTTTAGTTTGAATAAACGATATTAGATATAAAAGCAATTGAGGATATAATATATTCTTTACAAGAAAATCGTATATAATTCTCTCGATTTAAGTAATATTTGTATAGACGAATATATAAAATCAATATAAGCTTCCAGAAATGGTATTCTATTTTCTTCGTTTTTCGAATTCTTATATTACTTTCTCATCCTCTTCTTTAGCACCTATATGATTGTCCCGACCTACACACCGACTGCACCTCTGCAGAGGGTAAGACTCCCCCAATGGGGCTACTGTTGGCCGTGGGTGGCGACCGTGATGCTTCAGGATAGAGCCCAAGTGGATGAGCAGTTCATGACATGCAATACTCCACTTTGGCCCTATCTTGGGCTAGACGGGCGGTCGGAGAGGCCCCTCCGATCAATCGGCTGGTCACGTCAAGCCCTAGCACCTATATGATTTTCCCAACCCTATTGCCCTTATGGCAAGCCCCAATCCTTTTTTATCATATGGGTACTAGAAGGCGGTGGCTGCGGGTCTACACATCCTGGGAATGACGTTAAACTCTATCTGATGGTGAGGTTCCAGTTTTGGAGGTTTGGGGAATGTGGAGCAGCCCGTCATCACCATTGCTCCTGGTCCTCTGACCCGGAGTGGTAGTACCTGTTAGGGTCCCATCTATGGGTTAAATAGAAAATGTATTTATAAAAAAATTGTATTATCCATTAAAATTGATTTATTTCAAAACTTTATCGGCATTAAATGACCCACTGAGTTTGATATGCCGTAAAACAAACAAACCAAACAATCCGACCCCTACAGCTTTTTATGGCAATCCCAACCTTTTTTATCATATGTGTGCAGAATGCGTTGGCTGAGGGTATTAGTGTCCTGGGTAAGTGGTTAAAGTTTATAAAATGGCGATGTTCTATTTCTCGAGCTCTGGGGAATGTGGATACCCCATCACCAACATTACTCCCATATCCACTCTGGTCCGGACTGTTAGTGCCTTTTAGGGTCTGATATATTGATTAGATAACAAAACCCAGTTTTAATGTGTTTAAAAAATGAATTTGAAAAAAAATTGAGTACCCATCAAGAATGAATAAACCAAAACTTATTTGGTATAAATTAACCTAACATGGGTTGATAGGCAGTAAAATTCAAGCCCCCCCCTCTCTCTCTCTCTTTTACCTCATTCCTCTCTCTCACCTTTTCATTCCGCCTCTTCTCCTCCTTTTACTCATTCCCTCTCTCTCTCCTTTTACTCATTCCCCCCCTCTCTCTCCTTTTACTCATTCCCTCTCTCTCCTTTTACTCATTCCCCCCTCTCTATCTCTCTCCTTTTACTCATTCTCCCACTCTCTCTCTCTCTCTCTCTGCTTTTACTCATTCCCCCTCTCTCTCTCTGCTTTTACTCATTCCCCACCTCTCTCTCTCTGCTTTTACTCATTCCCCACTCTCTCTCTCTGCTATTACTCATTCCCCCTCTCTCTCTTATTTTACTCATTCCCCCCTCTCTCTCTTATTTTAACTCATTCCCCACCTCTCTCTCTTTTTTACTCATTCCCCTCTCTCTCTCTTATTTTACTCATTCCCCCTCTCTCTTATTTTACTCATTCCCCACCTCTTCTCTCTTATTTTACTCATTCCCCCTCTCTCTCTTATTTTACTCATTCCCCCCTCTCTTATTTTAACTCTTCTCTCTCTTATTTTACTCATTCCTCATTCCTCCCTCTCTTCTTCTACTCATTCCCCTCTCTCTCTCTCTCTCTCTCTAAATTTTACTCATTCCCCTCTCTCTCTTTCTCTCTCTCTCTCTCTCTCTCATTTTACTCATTCTCTCTCTCTCTCATTCTCTCTCTCTCTATTTCCTTTTTCTTTTTCTGGTTCTAGTCTTCAGCTACATATTGTGTCATCTATAAAGAATCAATAGAAAAATAACTATCAAACTTTTAAAAGTAGAAATATGAATTTAAACAATCAAAATAAAAAATAAATTATTTCGTTTTAAAAGTCAAAACAGAAACACAATAAGTATACCTCGTTAACATTCCAGTCTTTTTATCATAATAAAACCTATGGAATTAAGCTTTAAGTGGGTTTAAGATCGCTTCTGGTGCTTGTTCTCAGGTTTTCTTTAAAGGTTAAGTAAACTTAGTTCTCCCTTCTTGTGGACTGCTAGACTGAAAGGGAATTAAGGAAGAGAAGAGAAAAAACAAAGACATGTTTGTTTTTATGGTTAAACTTTTATTCGGAGATTCACAACTATTTCTTGGTGAGATTTCTCCTGAACAAGTTAATAGGTGTGCGCCCAATGAAGTCCTGCTCTAAAAGAAGAAATTCCTTTTTGATGCCAAGAATTGTTTTTTTTTAATTTTTTCTGCGCATACCCAGAGTGCTCGACTTCTTTGAGGCCTCCTGGTAGATTGTTACTTTTTATGTCTTTTTTTAATATCTAATTCAGTTTTCTTTTATCTTATTTGGTTTTATTTATTATTTGTTTTACGTTTATTTTTTATAATCCCCACAAACCACATTCTGGTAATCTCCAGTCTATACGGAATAGCTTCACATATAATAATATATAAATTTTGATTGTTTCTTTATAGACAGCCATCGTTGGTATAACAGACACGAATGCTCACACACACATACCAACGTGTGTATGTTTGTTTTTGTATATATCTCTGTGGACGTGTGCGTCAGCTAATTTTCTATTCTTCTGTGCGTTTGGTGTAAATATTTCGAAAGCAATTTGGCAAAAATATTTTTTAATATATTTACAGATTAGATCAACGCACCAAAAACTGTTTAATGCACCGAGTTGTATATATCAGATTCAGTTGGTTAAGTATTTTTCTAATAAAATTTCTATAAATTCTTGGGCGTAAATAGTTATTACTTGTCAATAAACTATAAGCAATACACTCCATTCACACATCTTATTATAATGGAGATTCTTATCTGTCTGTAACACACTACATCACTGCTACGTCACAACTTTCAGCAATTACATAAGTTTATCAATGAATATTTAATTTAGTCGAAATCCTTAATACGTAGAATAAATCCTATTTATTAACGATGCTAAAAATGCCCGTTATTAGTGCGTCTAAAATCTTGCGATGTCTTATATATCATTTAGAAAAAAGGGTGTACTTAGTATATGGATGGTAGGTGTGGCGCTCCACCTCATACGCTAAAACTATCTCCTTGGTCTAGCGCAAGTAAAAAGGGTATAGACTCCCTCGCTGTCTGGCTGATATCGACTTGAGGCCACGCGACGACTTACTTTACTGTGATATATTCACAGGTCCGGTTGGTTTTAATCTATTGCAGTTAAGTGGATTCAAGCTACACAGAGTACTTGACTATTGTAACGTTGTGTTACACAAACATAGGCTTTTATCAATAACTAAATGCTAACCATGGTGCAGAGGTTTAAAAAGCAGTTATCCGATTAATTCAGTGGTATATATATATATATTTACCAAACCCTCCGCACGAGCAGGATGTGACACAAGGTCAATTTCCCAAGCTCAATAGGTTTTAATTCAATAAGTTGTATCAGATTAATTCAGTGGTATATATATATACCAAACCCTCCGCACGAGCAGGATGTGACACAAGGTCAATTTCTTAAGTTCAATAAGTTTGAATTCAGAGTTTTCTTTCTTCTAGACCGGTGGCCTAATCAAGGTTAAAGAGACCAGTCTGCCCTATTATTTATCCATAGCGTATTAGCGCTAAGTGAAATGAAATTACCACATCCAGAATTTGAACTCGGGGCGACGAGTCCATTTCCCATGACTTTAACCATTACACCACGTGCTTAATTCAGCGGTATAGTCTGTTCTATTGACCAAGAGTCCTTCACTGGCGTGGTTTTGCTTTTTTATGCTTTTAGTAATCAGTAAATAATACAAGGATTCTGGTGTGAAGTGACGTGTTTCAAATTACCAAACCTCATCTCAGAAATTTTATTCAAAAAAAAAGAATCTGTATTATTAGATTTGTAAAAAAAAAAAAAAAAAAAAAAAGAAACAAAAAAATCATACATATACTGAAACTTCTTGTAGGAAGCGCGTGGTGTAATGGTTAAAGTCATAGGGAATGGATTCGTCGCCCCGAGTTCAATTCCTGGACGTGGTAATTGCATTTAACTTAGCGCTAATACCCTTGGGAAAGGTATGAATTCTACTATTTTTTATAATAAATTTGCTCTTCTCCGTATTGAGCACTTTGTATTTGTTATATCGCTTTCTACTCTCCCTCCAGCTATGGGTAAATAGTAGGGAAGACTGGACTCTTTAACCTTGGTTACGCAACCAGTTAAGAAGGAAAACTCTGAATTGAAACCTGTTAAACCCCGCTTAAGAAATTGACCTTGTGTCACATCCTGCTCGTGCGGAGGGGTTGGTAAATATATATACTGAAACTTCATCCTGTTTTTTTTTTTCTCAAAAATATGAGAATTTCTAGTGGAAATCAGAAAAGTCACCATTTCAGAGTATATATTTGTATATTAGCAATCTTATCCCTCTCCCGTTCCTCACCGGACCCAAGTATTTAAATTTGGGTGTATTGAAATGTATCAAATTAGAAACACTAACAAAATTAAATAACACCTATAAAAATACAAAGTCAGAAAACAGCATTTCTCACATGACTTTCGGAAATATTTTTTCACGCTCAGAATTGTCAAGGCATCGAATAAGCTGCCTGCGTCCATTGTAGGCTGCCGAAACTCTTTTGGATGGTCTAAAAGTTTAAGATAATAATAATAATCTTTTGCAAGTCTCTCTAGCAAACGAAATGTAAATTTATATTTTGTGTCTGAGTTCGATATTTTTATGTTCATTTTTTGTTGTTTTTTTTTTTTTTTTTTTGCAAATACTTCTCACTTCAGTGAGATCAATTGGCAATGACTGCCATTCTGATGTGCTCTTGTGTCAGCTAGTGGGGAAAAATGCATTAGCAGAGTATCAATTATCAGTCAATCTCACGCTTGAGATATGAGTGCCCCGTCATTTTTTTTTCACTTAATATCTACTATATACTTGCGTCTCACGTACTAGTTGGTGATTTTCAACGACTGCGTCCATGAAGAGGAAAATCTAATGTTTTTTTTTTCTTTTTACTTTTCTAGAAAATGCAAAATAAAATAAAAATTTGATCGATGGTCTGCGCTTTCGACCATTCTGACAAACAGGTTTAATTAATCTTTCAATTTCTTCGATATTTTTTTTTCATATTCCATTAATCAAATGTTGTAATTCTAATCGAATAACGGAGACTCTAAGTGAGGCGAGGAACAATAGAGTAAAAAGGAAAAACAAAATTCACGTTAGAAAAGAAAACCAGTGGCATTGTGGGAAGAGACTGAATTTAATCAAATTTCCTTTCCGTTCGATGGTTGCACATAAGACCGTCGTTTTGATTTGGTTTTATTAATTCTTGAGGCTGTTAAAGTTAAGAATGTCTATATATATATATATATATATATCTAAACGAAGAGATCGAACGACATAGATTAACATGCACACATTAACACATACACACACAAATATATATATATATATTATAAAGATAAAGGCTGCTTACCGGTGAAAATGAGCACGATCATTGAAGGTGCAAAATTCACGGGTTAAGTCAGCGATATAACAAATACAAAGTGCTCAATACGGAGAAGAGCAAATTTATTATAAAAAATGGATATAAAAAACCTACTCGAGTTTCACCAAAAGGATCTTCTGGGTTAAATCCACTGAATTAATCGAGGTACCTATTAATTGCAGCCGATTGCACGTGTGTTCACTGAATAAGATGTTACGTTGGATCTTATAACATAACGTAACATCTTATTCAGTGAACACACGTGCAATCGGCTGCAATCAATCGGTACCTCGATTAATTCAGTAGATTCAACCCTGAAGATCCTTATGCTGAAACTCGAGTAGGTTTCTTTTATATCCATTTTTTATAATATATATATATATATATATATATATATATATGTTTTGAATGTTATCACAATGCAGGTGTAAAGAAAAACAAGGTAACTATGATGTTATTCCTTTACTTTTAATTTATTTTTTTAAATATTTCGGGATGAAAAATCCTTTCGTCAGAAGATTTCTGAAAGCAAAGAGCCCTTAAATGGAAATGATGATTGTTCCTAGAACCTGACCATTCTGTAGAAGTTTCTGACTGCGTGTACGCTTCTTTCATAATGTCTTATTCTTCCGAAATTATTTGTGTAGGTACGTTTGTTTAACAATGTCTTAGTATCATTTCAGTTTTTTCATGTGTTTTGGTCTTTCCCATCGATGTTTGAGTGCTTCATGTTGCTTCTTTTGTGATGTTTGGGGGCACTGTCTTGACCCAATCCTTTCTAATGGGGTAGGTTTAATTCATTTTTTGTTGTTCATTTATGTGTTTCGTTTTGGGATGCTTCAATATATTTGTTACTGTTTGTGTGGGTGGAGGTGTGCTATATATATATGTATATATATGTGTGTGTGTATGTACGCGTTATGTATGTGTCTGCTGTACCCATGTGTGTGTGACTCGTTATGTGAGTCTGTGTGTAAAAAAAGACGCACACACTTATATATACAAGAGATCGAACGATCTAAATAGATAAACACACACACATTTAAATATATATCATACACACACACACACACACACACACGTATATATAAAGAGTTTGTAAGACCCAAAATACGACAGTACGATCCAAATAGATCAACACGCAAATCAAGCATACATATTCTAATGATATATATTAGCTCGATAAAACTATTTCAAAATAACCAAAGCTATAGTCTAAACGTTTTAATTGAATAATAGTAAGCATTTTCAACCTAAGTTAGTGTTTTTAACGCAAAGGTACTTGTTATGTAGTGTTTGATTCCTCATCCAGGAAACGAAGCAAGGATTTTGGTTAAATACGTGTCAATATGACATCAGTTATAGTCCTCCAAGAAAAATTAGTCTGCTCACATAAAGAAAACGAAAAATAATCAGTAAATAAATAATTTGAAGAACTGAGGTGAATCTGTGCCTATATGATATGTCATGGTAATGTTTTCATCAAGGCAGTTTTATATGACTGACATGGTAAATAGATTTATACATATGAGATGACATCAGTTATCGGTTTCTATAGCAATTCTTTTCCATATATAGTATTCTGCAAGACAGAAATTGTTAAATAATTAGCTATTTTATATAACAAATAATTAGTTTATAGTTGAAAGAAATCGCATTGCAATAGTTGGCAAGCTAGTCTAACTTTACACTAGGACTTTGAGATTGATTTACATTGGTTCATTCGGAAAGATTAAATCAAATTTAGTCAAAACCTGTATAAAGCACAGCACTTGGCACCTGGCTCTGAAACAAGAGTTAAGAACTAAATTTGGCGGACTAACATTAATATACTTAATTTAATTAAAAGTAGGTATCTACCCTACTCGTTTGCCATGGGTAGGATGCGAACAAGGTTGCAAGCAATCGGCATACAGAAAGGGATCGGATTTGCTTTTCAGTAGTAATGAATCTGTGATACAAGCTTTGCTACAATTCCTTCGTCTGCTCCAGAGCGCTTCGGCCTCTGGAGTGGCTTGGTAATAAATATTAACAGCGTCGATCCCAGGGGGCTATCCCCGCCGGGCAATACTGTCCCCTTTGATTTAAAGGACAGGGGGCTGGGTTTATTGCCCAGCGGTCTGAGGCGCCTCCCTCGACGGGATCGACGTATTTTTGTGCCTACCACTTATAAGCTTCGGCCTGTGGGTGGGTCCACATAAAAATGTCCTTGTGTCACGCTCTCATAAGTGAGGTGAGAGGCAAATATCAGCTTACTAACAATTACACTATGATAGGACGCCTGCATTGTATCATTGCAGGTTTAATTAAATTTGTGTGGGTAGGTGATAGTCATTAGTAATCGAATTGTTTGTGGTGTGGTGTGGCCGGATTCATTTGTAGTGTGTGTATGTAAGGTCATTATTTTCGATTTTTGACGTAGTGCCTAATGTAAGAACATGACATTTCTATACTTATATTTATCTACTTATCTCTGAACTGGATCAGGTTAGGTCTCCGCTATTCTGGATCGGAATAACTGGGTCGGTCTGTGTCTGGTAGTCTAGAGCAGTTTTGAGTCTGGTATTTTCTCTGTTCTTTGAGTCTGGAAATAAATAGGGATGTACTTGTCTTGTTGTCCTTAATAGTTCTTAATAGCGAACATAAAAGCGTTCCTTGTTTTTGTGCTTGCTAATTCATTTTATTTTTATTAACCCAAGTACAAGCCTGGCATGGCAGACTTCATCTTCTTTTTGTCCTCTTCAAACACTCAGCCCAGACTGTCAATGTATCATGTCACTCTTGCAGGGTTGATACACATCGACCAATCAGAAGCCAACAGGTAGTCATTCACATGTCATCCTTAATTAGTAATTTCCACTATAACATGACGTATACCTAAAATATTGTATTTTTCTACATCCATTATTTTACAGAATTAAATTGGGAGCATGTGCCTAATATGTTTTATTTCTGGTCAGCTAAGATTGACAAAGAATACATATAGCTAAGTAAAATGTTTATTTTACTTTTTCTATGTAAAGTATTTTCTGTAAAAGCATATTTATGTTTTTGATCATTTGCTATTAAGCATTCAGCGTATGAGTAGCACAGGGATCTGTGCGGTAAAGAGATGAACTTATGGTAGGTGTGGTGCTCCGGGTTCAAACGCAAAAAAAATCCATCTCTTTGATTTAGAACTAGTGAAAAGGTGATATACTCCCTCACTGTCTGGCTGATACCGACAATAGGCCACACTGACGACTTTCCTTACTTTTACTTGTATTAACACAGGTACATTGATTCAGATTCAGTCTGGACACCATCAAAAGCTGATTTCATTCCGTTATCATTAACTTGCAAAATAAAAAACGCCCTCTAGGTGACGTAAAATATATATTGCCTGAGGGGGATTAGAGTTGAAAATTTAATATCAGAGTTTGTATCATAAGTAAAGTAAAATCATCAAATTTATTAAAGGAGTAAAAAATTGAAATGGAAACTTAGTTCTGATAACTTCAAATATATATTAAAATAAAATAAAACTATATATATATATATATATATATATATATATATATATATACTGTGATGAAGGTCGCAAAAATCTGTGTACGGAACATTTTATGCATTTTCCTATTATCATTATCATCATCATTTCAACTCAACTCCATCTGATTATTTTAATAATAATAACGTAAATCCGTATACATTTTGATAAACAGACCGAAACACATGTGTAAGTGATATCGATTAAAATGATATCGATAAAATTCATTTTTATCCATCTACATTTCTTTTCTTTACTCATTTTTTTCCTCATATATATATATATATATATATATATATATATATATATATATATACCAGGTATATATTTATTAAAACTTGTTTAAAAAAACCAATGAGGACTGTCTAACATTGCATGTCAAAGTTTGAGTGTATTTATTCTATGTTATGACGTTTTAACGTAGCAGTGACGGAGTTTTTGTTACAGACACAAACCGGAAGCGTATCTCCATTATTTATATATACTAGCAAATATATGCACCCCCCGGGTGCAAGTATTTTAGTTAAATTTTATAATAAAATATGATATTAAATTAGAAAGGCTAATGAAACTGAATAAGAATGTAGATAAAAAGATTTTGAACAGAAGGGGTATGATTGAAAATAGAACAACTTTGAAACTAACTCTCCATCCTTTCCGTTACTCCGTCTTTCATTGGTAAATTTTCCTCATTAAACTGTTTAGTTAAAATAGGAAGTAAAGAATAATATTACAGTTATTTTCTTCTTTTAAGGGATTTTCTTTTAAGATTTATTGAAGAGATTTTTGCTAATATTCAATAAGATAAAACCAAACAATTAGAAATCAATAATACTAAGCATATATTTATTAAATCAATTTTTCAAGATCAATATGCAAATGAGCCTTCCCATTCATACTGTAAACCTCTATTTTTGTTGTATATATAAATACTATTGCATGTTATTAGTATGTAGAATATGGTCAACAGTGTAAGTAATGTAAAACAATTTTATTAATAATGAGGTTTTAAATAAAAATAAGATCATGGAGAATATGATGTAAATAACTAAAGGAATTGTGACTTGTATAGTAATATAGTTTCGTTACAGACAGACAAACCCACAATCTCCATTATAATAAGATATATATATATGTGTGTGTGTGTGTTGCTTATTTCTTTTTTGCCGAACTCTCAATAGAAGTTCTGATGTTGTTAATATTGGAACTCAGCATATTGTGTACAACATATACTTTACAGCATTGGCGACATTATGCTTCTGTTTATTGTTTATGTTGGCTTAATTTACTCTCTCGATAAATAGGCCGATTGTAATCCTGTTGAAAGCTGATCTCATAGGGGATCATAATTACGAACCTTAATAGAGAGATCACGACACTCTAGTGGGATCAATGTACAAAGAGCCTGATTGTGTCACATTGATATCGGAATGTTGGGAAAAGAAAACCTTCAATAGAGCTTATTTGGAAAATAGAAAAAAAACACTTATGAGATATTCTGAGCGGAAAAGAGTTAAACGAATTGTTTTCTAAAGAGCGAGACGTTATGCGCGGTTTTAGAAGAAAAGGGCGAAATGAAATACATTACTCATCGAATAAAGAGGGAAAGACAGATAGAAACTGGAAAGAACAGAGAGGTGGGGAAAGGAGAAGTGAAAGCCATGGAATAGTGCAAGCTTCTAAAATTGTGAGTCAATTACCTTGAGCTGTTTTATTATTGGATTTTTCCCTTCACTAAGGACGATGGCATAGTGTTCAAAATAAAAATAAAAATGTTATCTGCGCAAGTGACTCTGCAGGCCAATTCCTGAGTGACAGTCTTTGGTGCACTGAATGCACACAAACTGTGATGCTTTCAGGGGCAACTGGCGTTTCTCTCTCTTTCTGTCTCTCTTTTCTGTCGAGGCTACTCTCCTCTCTTCCTCACCTACCTCCTTGCCTTGTTTAACCTTGAGGCGCCAGACCGCTCTATTTTTTTGGAAATGTCAGGAGAATGGAAAATGGACGCATCCCAAAACATCTTTTGTACGGCGAATTAGTTAAAGGCTCCCGATCGGTTGGCAGACCACGCCTCCGATTTACAGATGTCTGCAGGAGAGCTATGAGGATATGCCATATTGACACAAACCTTGAGCAGTTAGGTAACAGATGAATGAAGTGGGAAAATTGGATCATGAAACAAATCTTTATATTAATACTCGTGTTCCTTAATTTTACGACCGTTATCATCTTGTAATACCCTCTGGTTAAAAATCAGACCGTCCGAATCGTCAAGATGAAATGAAAAAAAATCTAAATTCTGAGTATCTGGTGTTGCTTATCCACCGAAGTATTTCTTATTCGTATCGTCACCTCAGCTAAATAATGGATCATTCTTATTTATTATAAAGAAAGGGAAGAACATGCTACACAAAAAATAAAAGGAAGAATAAAGTTAAATCAAGATTATTATAGATTTTACATATTGAACAATTGTAATAGCTCTTAAGTACACGTATCAAACGTTGTAATAATTAAATTATCATACTGTGGTATATACGCAGGTCCTACTAGTGTGAAATAATGTAAATCACGTGTGGATGTGTAAACAAATGCGAGTAAGGAAAGAAAAACAACTAATTAAAGTTGATTGAGTGATTATAACGTAATATTAATTTATGGCTATTTAATGTCTAGATGTTGGGGAATTGCGTTCATTATTCGTTTGAAAATGTAAATGTATCCGACGATCTGTTAAAAAGTAAAATAAAGAAAATGTTAAATGGATAAAACAGATTTAATGAGTTACTAACACGGTTTTCGGCCAGGAGTTTTTTTTCAGGCACACATGTATTCTATTTATTATTTTAAATATGAAATAATAATAATAATAATAATAATAATAATATTACAAAATATCTAATCATACAATGAACAACGGCCTTCATCAGAGTAACATGTTTGATATTTGACGTAAACAGTCAAAATACACCGAACTTTGAAGTGTTCGGAATTTTTTTTTTATCGAACACTTCAAAATTCTATGTATTTTGACCGTTTTAACTTCAGATATCAAACATATAGTACTTGACCCGGAGGGCTAGTACCTGTTAGGGTCCCATCTATGGGTTAAATAGAAAAACATAAGTTGATTAAAAAAAATTGTATTATCCATTAAGAATTTATTTATTTCAAAACTTTATCGGCATTAAATAACCCACTGAGGTTGATATGCCGTAAAACAAAACCAAACCAAACCAAAAACATATATTACGTCTATATTTATATATCAAGTGTATTTAAAAAAATATTTTTGCACACAGCTATATAAGATCAAGTATACTAATAATTTGCACACAGTTGTATGGTATAAAGTATTTCAGTCTAATACCAATAATTATATGGTTTCAAAAACCATTTCTCTTCGATAAGTTATTTGTGGGTGAACATTCATATGCTTTTACGCAACTAAGGATTACGACAAATAATATTACCTTCGAGAAACCTTTCTTACTCCAAATAATTTACTGTTAAATGATACATATATAAAGGGCAGCTGGTGTGTGTGTCCGGAGTAAACTATGAAAATTAAACAATTAACGACAAAGTAAATATATATACACTTAAGATATCACCGGTTCTTGTCAAAATTACGAAGTTTTGATATATACTAGCGAAAACCTCCCACGTGGCCATGTTAGTACAAGGTCCTTTTACGTGTTTCTTATAAGGTATTCAGCGGGGTTTGAACTCGCTATTTATTAGTAATGGATATGCAAGACTAGCTAACCATTAAACCACTTTTTTTTCACCTCCAGTTAGCCATTACTTGTCTAGTATGAAATATTACTATTGCATAAAATAATTTGACTAGTTGATCTGTTTGACTCGTAGCTGTTACACTAAAAGTTACCATTCCGAGTCGGAATGGGCCGAGAAGTCTGGTTTATAAACACTCTCCAGAACTATCAGACGCAGTTTGGTATCACATATAGAGCCCCCTTTTTGTGAGGATCATACCCATCTAAAGGGGATATAGTCAGGGTATTCTAAGCCTGTGACTACAGTTGAGAAATACAAATTGTGCGGAATCCAATGTCTGTCTGATTTAGTTTGTTCCGAAGCTTAAAGGCAGGCATAAACCCAACCCTATTATAGTTTAATAATGACTCCCTCGTACCATATAACTCAATACAACCTGTTATATTTCATCAAGATAAATGAGCACATATAGAAATAACATCCACAATAAAGTCTTACTAATCAAACACATTTTGGGAGACTGAAGAACAGATCCAAGGAAATCTAGAAAGGACAGGGCATTGTGTCCCGATTACGTATTGGTCACACAAGACTTACGCAATCCTTATACTCAAACGACAACAACAACTACAGTGTGAAACATGTCAAACACCTTCTACTATTAAAAACATGTAGAACATTGGATTTTTGCTCGTATCAGAAATGTTTTTTATGCAAATAATATGAAAGATCAATTTGGAAAAGTCAACATAGATGAGATTCTCTCATTTTTTAGGGAAATAAAATTGTATAAAAGAATATAAACAAAAAACCTGATCAACACCAGACAAAACTAATCCCTCAACATAAATTCCCAACGATGCAAACAAAGCACCGTTAACTACAAATAGTGTAAATATAGATACATATATCATTGTTGTATATTGAAGATATTTAAAAGAAGGTGAAAACGGAAGTAGGGTCTTCCGGTTTGATCGAGGCAGGGAGAAGACGAAAAGAATAACAAAGGATTTTTCCGGGTAAAGCGAACAAAGTAGGATGGCTAACAATAAGTTCTGAAATAGATTTGTCCGCTGATAAAGATAACAAGAAAACACGTAGGCGTTTGATATATATAAAAGGAAGTCAGGGATCCCAGGTCAGTCAGTCAGACAGCGGGTGGCGAACAGAGCACAAGGAGCGACCGTCAACACGATCCGTCGCGGCCAAGGGCGGTGAGACGCCACCAGCCACCCCTTTACCAGTCATCCCAGCAGCAGTAGTAGTCATTGTCACCGCTCGCCACCCACCATCCGAGGGAGAGAAATAAAGCCAACTCCTACTATACCCATGTGTTGTGATTTTCTAAGTCCAACTACTACATACCCGCTACCTATATAGATACACGATTTAGAGTAGCGAGGAAGAAGCCGCTATAAAATATAGAATTTGATGCCACTACGTAACATCATTTCCTAACCTCTTGGTATGAAATAAACCCCAGATGCATTGATATGCTGTTAAAATAAACCAACCAACAAACCAGTAACCCCAAAATTGCAATAATTGATCATGCTTAGTAGATCGATTCAGTCATAGGACAATTCGATTAAGATTTTTGGTTCAAACGAATGAATCGGAAAATAAAAACATAGAATGAATACTTAATAAGAAATGTGAGCGAAAAAATGGAGGATAAAACCCCCATTATATTAAAAACAAAAAAAAGCAATTAGATATTCTTTTTAATGTTAATACAATTTCCCTTTCAATCTGCGGTCTCATTTGCCTGAAGCTATACCCATAAATAGATAATTCTTATATTTTACTTACTAATGATTACAATACTCAACAATAATCATAGATATTCACGGTGAAGCCCAACCATTATCACACACAGGACCGAAATCAATACACACTACTACTACAAGAAACAGAGTAAACACCTCTATGCACACACACACACACACACACACACACACATATATATATATGTATATACCAACCCCGATACACGAGCAAGATGTGACACAAGGTCAGTTTCTCTAGCGGAGTTTAACAGGTTTGAATTCAAAGTTTTCCTTCTCCTAGACTGCTTGCTTAACCAAAGTTGAAGAGCCCACTCTGTCTTACTATTTACCCATAGTTCGAGGGAGAGTGGTTTGATTCATACCTTTCCCAAGCGTATTAACGCTATGTGAAATGCGAATAAACCCTGTCTAGTATTTGAACTCTCGTCAACGAGTCCATATACTACTACTATAGCCATTACACAACGCGGCTCCACTAGAGATCTTAGACACCTGTATAACACATTGGCATACATTCAACCATAAATTTGCCCTCACTATAGTTCAATTTTAACCAATTCCGTAAAATTAGTTCCTTCCCCTCCCATATCGTTGCTCCTCGACGCAGACAACAGGGTTCCTCACCACTTCTTGAATTTCTTCAAACGCCCCAGAACTAACACCAAACTGACACCGGTTACTCCCCGTTCCTATACAACCAACAATTCTCCCATTTTTACAAGTCATCCACTCATACTACACAATATTTCACCTCATGTTCTGATGAAGTTTCTATAAATCGAAACTTTATAACGTCGACTTCACCATCAAGAATAAACTAATCTTTTGGAATATTTCGTGTTTTTCTATTATTCTACATACTGTCTGAAGAATAATTAAAGTTCCAATTACCGTCGAACTGAGAAGACAAGGCAACAAACGGTTGTAACTTAAATACAAACCCGAATAGTCACAAAGTCTACTGCAGAATGACAGGATATATATAAGACTCAACAATGTCATTCAAATCAATCAGTCAAGCAGCCAATTAGAACTCATGGAATGACCCAAATCACCCAAATTCATGAATGGGTCATTCTTGATTTCTATATATACCAACTGTCTTGGACACTGTTTAAGTTGTACTTAGTTAGCTGCTGTTATTCAAACCAACAGTAGACTTTATTTTCCCATGTTACTGCCAGAAATACTGATGTATCTCATCTAAATCAAATGTTAATGTATTTACTTAATTAGAAAATAACGGCAGTTTGTTTCGGTTTATTAAATAATAACGGATTACGTAAGCATATTTCAATAATAGTTATCCATTTTATTATTTGTTAGTATTAATCTCTTACTGTGTCTTATTTCTAACTGAATATTTTTTTAAAAATCAGGTTAAAGCAAAAATACGAAATAATCGTTACCTCGTAAAATCCGCTATTAATGTAACTGTATGTAGAAGAATAGAAAAACACGAAGTATTCCAAAAGATTAGTTTATTTTTGATGGTGAAGTCGACGTTATAAAGTTTCGATTTATGTAAACTTCATCAGAACATGAGGTGAAATATTGTGCGGTAATAGTGGATCACTTGTAAAAATGGGAGAATTGTTGGTTGTATAGGAACGGGTAGTAACCGGTGTCAGTTTGGTTTTAGTTCTGGGGCGTGTGAAGACATTATTTGAGTAAACATATTTTCACTGAATAAGAAGAGACTACTGTATACACATAAAGAAACGAATATAGCATAGTATTCTTGTAGTCCATGTTAAATTGATAACTTTTGAAAACAAACAAATATTGCACTACTCCGTTAATGAGATAACCAGATCGAACAGTGTTCAAACGAATATCCTTATTTTCGGTCGTACGAAAGAATGTTAGGATTTCAAGGTTTTTTTTTATGTGAAGAAAAAAGGGAAACACAAAAAAAAGTACTTGTAAAATTGTTGGACGTAATTTTGGATAAAATCTGTACGAAGAGTTACCACTTATATTTATGGACTTCACCGCAATCAGAAGCAGGCTATGACCGATCAAAACCGACATAGAATGCATTTAAGGTCGTTGGTAATTGACCTGAAATCAGTTTCTAACTGGACTTAATATCACACGTACTACGACTAGATTATCTGTTACAAATACACTTTTGTTCTACCGGGGATTGCAAGGAATACCTCAGGCTTTAAACTTTTGAGAGTACACCCTTTTCTACCATTTGATTTACAAACAGGAGACCTACATTCCTAAAATGGTGACTAGGATCGTAACAAAAACCTCGGGGTTCCCAAACCTATTTATCCTGATATTCCTACAATGCAGAAAATAAGTATCGTTTATGTTTTGGATTTATCAGGAAAAAACACTTTATTTCCAAAACACGAAACGATACTCTCTGACTATTATGAAGATACATATATTATAAGCTTAACTCCGAGATGATGTGATTATTTCCCTTTTTATTATTTTTAAGGCAAGCTCTACTCTAATCCATAGCATTTCTCTTTCTATCTCCTCTCTCTTAATTTAATCCCCCTTTATTGAATGCCACGATGAGGAGATTTTTGTGTGTGTAAATGCAATGTTACGTAGCGGGATCAGTTAAAAAGAGTTGTTGTATGTTGTAACAGTCATTATTAATCAAATTACATACAAGGTGTTTTATAAATGTATCAAGTTTGAAACTGTATTTACCAAGATAGAAATGAATAATGAATGGAACGTTAATTTTTTCAGAATACAACGTGTCAAAAAGTACAAAAAATTCGATACTTTTTTGACACCTTGTATGTGACGTGGCGGGATCTATTTGGAGTGCGTATATGTAAGCGCATTAATTTTCGATATGTGATGTGGCGTCATATTGAGGGAGTATGTAGTTTGTATACTTATCTTGATCTCTGGTATCTGGTATTCTGGATGTGTTGCTCGGTTTGCATTTTCTCTGTTCTTAGAGTATGGAAATTACTTGGGATCATCTTGAGATCTACTTGCGTTCGTTGGAATTTTTTATAACAAACACAAGACATTGTTGTTTTTCTCAGAGCTCATATATTTCATTTTAAACCCAGGTAAAAGTGCCTTGGTGGGCAGACAGCATTCTCTATCTATCCTAAAAAACTCAGCTCCGACTCTCCCCGTGCGTCCGCCTCCAAAACTTCTAATGGACTCTCTCCTGTTGGCACTTTTTGAGCAATCAGAAGACAACAGGTCTGCCTTTCACACATCATCCAAAATTCTAGTTAATTTCCCCAATTGCATAATGCATAACTCCTTTTTTTCCACATTTTCACATCTCATTATTTTACATCCACCCAACGCTATATATTGTAACACAATATTAAATAAAAAATGTAAACAAAATTGAATAGAGATTTGTAATCTTTGTCTTAACAGTTAAATGTCAAAGAAAGGAAACGCTGAAATCTTGAAAATACCCGGTTTTACCGTTTTAGTAAATAAAACAGACTTAGAAATAAACATGAAACTAATCAATAATTGATGAAATATATATTTCATTTTGTTTATGATTTCAGTGATCATATCTTTATAAATATCAGTCACCGTCAGTTTGTAGTTAAAAACAGGATTTATGACAGAAAAAAAAGACAGTAAAGGTGATAAAAAATTAAAATACTAGAAATGATTTATTTTAAAACAATAGAGGAAAATAAACAAACTTGACCGTAATTTATTTTAGGCATATTTATCTGTCTTCCTTTAAAGACAATGGAAACAACTTTTGAGGTAAATGTACACAAATTGTGACACGTACAGAAAAACATATCCACAAAATTGTCATTATTAAGAACTGTTAAAACGATATATATATATATATTATATATATAATATATATATATATATATATATGATATTATTGATCAAAGCCTGAAGAAGATACCAGAAGATCTGAAACACGTGTTGCATATGTAGGATAAAAAATTTCTAAAAACATAATACATTTTGCAGACCTTCTTTTTTTATAGAATATTGAATTTTCTCCCGTTGGAACCAGAACAACACACACACATATATATATATGTTTGACTCTGCTATTGTAAACGATAGATGAGGGCCGGCAGTAAGGGATTTCTTTCCTCCCATGATGTACATGCTATAAAGATATTTTGTGTTTGCTCGAGTGTAAACTAGTCCAGTCTTGCTGACAGATGAAATTTTCTAAAGCGAGTGTGTGTGTATATATGAGAGAGAGAGAGAGAGAGAAAGAAAAAGAGAGATAACTCGCACCCAAATGTCCAATAATCAGAAAAATCTTTTAAAATACTAAGATCTTGAGATTTTGATAAATTTGAGCTACTCCAAATCATAAAATAACCGGCTAATGGACTTGGTTTTTCTCATGGATGGTCGAATATTAGCGGGGAATGTGATTTCCGGAAATGAAGCTGATAGTTGTGGTTGTCAGAGGTGCTTACATTTTGGTATATCTAAATAGGAATATGAATCACACATTTTCTAATTCACAGAATATTAACTTCTAATTTTTTGCGCATATTTAAGTTTTTATATTCGTAATGGTAAATAGGATTGCCGTACTTTTTTCAACAAAGAAGAATTTCGCCCCAGTAAATTTCAGCTTAAATATTTTGCGTTTGAAGTTGTGTTTTTTGAATTTGGTCTGATGGTTGTAATTTTACGGCATGTCAAACATTGTTGGGTTATTTTAGACCGAAGACGTTTGTTTTATTCATTCTTGATTGGTAAAGAAAATTCTTTTTTAACTCCATTTTGTTAACTTATTTCCTTCTATTCAACGTATAGATTGGACTCTAATAGATTCTACCACTTATGGCAGAAGTGGACCTGGGAATAATGATAATGAAGGGTTTATTCCACATTCCCCAGAGCTCCAGGATTGGAACTTCACCATCAGATAGTTTAACGTCATACCCAGGACACTTAATCTCTACCAAATTCTAGCAAATATGATAAAAAGTGTCGGATTGCCATAAAGGGAATAGGGTTGGGACAATCCTATAGGTGCTATGGCTTGAGGTCAGGACCAGAGTGGAGTGTTGCATGTTATTGACTGTTCAGTAATATGATTACATCCTTAAGCATCACGGGTTGCCATTCACGACCAGCAGGTGGCCCTATTGATAGGGTGTCTTCCCTCTCTACAGAGGTGCAGTCGGTGTATTCTAAAGCCTCACCTGACAGGACATTTTGAATTTGGAAGTGCATAGGATTGTGCGTGATTTTGTGCGTGCATTGTGTATACGAGAGCTGTATTTTTCCGAGTACAGTCAGTGTACGAATTTAGTAATTATTCAAGTTCACGAGTGCAGTGTTTGGATGAGTATTGTAAATGGATGGGTGCAATAACACTGTAACGCAACACTTGCGTGTTCGTGGCTAATATGTACAGATAGATGTAAAAGTTTAAATTTAATTGGCATATATGAATAAATGTAGTTATGCATGTACAGTGATATAAAATAATTGATATATATATATATATATATATATATATATATATATATATAGTACACATACGGTTAGAAAACATCTACATCAACAGTAAAAACATTACAACGATCTGCGCACGAAACATTGAAATAAAACGAAAATTTTACAAAAATAGATCATTTTACGGTATAAAAAAAAAACAACTCCCGAATCTGAGTTTGATAAAATCGATTATAAGGTGAGCCATCACATCTGAAGGTTAGTGAATGTTTATGTCAATATAGCTCTCTAATAGAAGGTTTAAAACATATATATGAGAGATATTTAAAAAGAGGTGAAGTGTACGTTATCATATATATATTATATATATATATATATATATATAGATATAGATATAGATATATATATATAGAGAGAGAGATATCATGTCGGTCTAGCAGGAGGGATATCCATAACAATCTCTTACCAACCGTCCCTATCATTCATTGCTGCTGGCAGGTCCTCTGTGCAGCATATAGTATCAGCGCAGAGCTGGTTAATATAAGTCTTTGCTGGTCGGCCCATACTGGCGTATCCATATGCTGACTACCACAGTAGAACGTCCCTTATGAATTCGTCCTTGCTTTTCCAGCAGTATCCAACGTGCCTTGTTCGTATCACAGGGATGGTTTGAATGATAGGGGGCAAGTGGATGTACAGCTGCTTCATTGTGCGGTGTTTCCATGATTTGTTTAAAATCGCACGCATAATTCTTGTGCAGCTCTCATCTAGCTTATTCTCAAGGGGTTTTGTTAGGGCCCAAGTGGTGCAGTTGTATAGTAGCACTGATATAACTATAGCTTGGAAGAATTGTCGCTTTAACTTGTCAACAATATCGGATTTTCATATGACTGATAGTCTTTTTATAGCATACCATACCTTCCATATGCGTGCATTACCATCACTTTCTGTGGATGATATATTACTACCTAGATACATTAATTGTTCTACCAGATTTAGATGCTAACTGTCGATTTTAGCGACGTCTCTTTCCTTTTTAAAATGCATTAACTCTGTTTTATCAGAGTTCACATAGACCGATGATCCATGCTGCCTTCTCCAGGAGAGAGAGGAGATTCCTCGACATCGGAACATACTTAACCGGCTTCCCGGCACTATGTCCAATGGCTTCGAACTCTGGACCAGTAAGATATATAATATTGGCGTAATCTCAGGGGGAATCCTCCCAGGCAACCGCAGCCCCTCTCGTCCAAAAGAGGCATGGCTGGGTTAATGGCACCATCACTGAAGCGCTTCAAAAGAGGAATGCCGAAGAGATACACACAATTTTTAAACTAGCCGATACATGAGCTTCTGTTTGTGCGTGGCTACCTACAATAATCGGACTTGATGTTCAAATGACATGGTGGGTTGTCTGAAAGAATCATTCATATATATATATATATATATATATATATATATATAAGAGAGAGGGAGAGATCAAAACTGACAGAAGAAAGGAATAGGGTAATTCCATGTTAACTCATCCAGGTAATGTCATCCACATCCTTCATTTTTTCTTAAATTGTGTCCAGGTGTGGATTATGTGAAAATTAGATAATCCCCCAAAATTTGAGCGTTCAATTCCAAAATTTGCCAGAGTTATGTCGATTTTTCGCTATCCAATTTATGTTGCGGAGAGTGGGTCGCGAAAATTCGCGACTTTTTGAAATCCATCTTGTCTTTTAAAATGAGTTCTAGTGCTTCCCTACTCCTAAAAATTGTTTTATAAAAAGGATTTTAGCCCAAGGAATCCTTAGATGCTATCAAAACAATCTTAAACTTAACCAATTTAAGTTATAAATGATTTTAATTTATTTATTTTTTGCTAGATAAATATCCCGATATGGCATGCCTCTATGACAAAAAAATTCTATTATTATTTCACATATGTTGAAGATTATTTGTACCAACAAGATATTCTGGTTTTGAACAAATCGGGTGGTTGATAATTTTACTTTTTTTTCCGGAGGATTTGACATGGAGTTAACGAATAATGTTAATTACTTTTGCATTTTAATTGAAATGTCTAGATTAATAGTAATAGACAATCAGATGTCTGTTAGATGATGATGTTTGTAGTTTTGTTCGTTGTTGTTGTTTTTTGGGTTTTTTTCGATGTTGAATTCATGATGATATTCTTATTTTCAAGGAATTGATTGCCCTGAATTTGTTTTCGTAATCATTTGAAAGTTATTGTTTAAGAAATTACTGTGACAGTTCTCCAATTTAGATTTTTTAAATATAAAACTTGGGGTGCTTCTTGATTTCTTATAAGGTTTCTGTCTAATAGCTGGACTGTCCGTATTATTTATAATTGTCGCAACAACCCATAAAGAAAGAAATAGATTTTTTTTAAATAAAATATTTAAAAAAGTGTAATAAAAAAAAGAATAAAAAAGATAAAATAAAACTACACGGGGTTTCAAAAAATAATGCCCTATTTTTTAGGACAGGTATAATTACCAACACAAGGAACATGTATCATATTTCAAAATGAAGCATGGTCCTCAGTGGATCACATCCCTTCTGCTCCACATAGTCACAATTTCTCTCAATAGCAATGTTTCACATTTGAATAAGAGCATGTACCCCTGCCCCGTAAAATTCTGTTGACTGTTGTTTGATCCACTTCTTCTCTACAGATTTCCCTTCCACGTAACTAGAATAATGTTTTCCTCTCAGACACTCTTTCATGGGGCCGAAGAGATATTAGTCTGAAGGCGTTAAATCTGGTGATTATAGAGGATGCGGTAAAATTGTACATCAGAATGTAGCGTTGTTGACCCATGTTCTGATGCTTATGTGTGGTCGAGCATTGTCATACACAACGAGGACATTGTCGATTGGCAAGTTGGGTCTTACTCTTCGAATTCTTGCTCTGAGCCTCGTTAGGGTCTCAATGTAGGTCTTAGTTTTTAAAAAAATTCACATGGAATAAACAAAATGGCATTACCTTTTGACTAACCATCGTACTTTATTGGTTTTACCTGTTCGTCTAATTTTTGTAATCATTTGTATTACTGGAATTATTTGGACTATTGTTCTCATCTTTGTTATATAAAAAACGTTTAGACCGATGTGACCTTCGGCCTTCTTCAGGTGTTTCTTATCAAACTCGGGAGCCTTGATGTAGTAATCGAGAGCCTTCCGGAACTTCAAACCGAATCCTTTATTCAACAGACAGTTCTCAGATAGTAGACAGTTCTCATTCCATTAAACATGAACCGGTACTAGTGTTAACCTATGTTAAGCATTCTGTTATTATCACCCTCGGGCAGGATTGAACCTGCATCTAACAGTTAGAACTGTATTAACTAAACCCTTATATCCGTTGCGCCATGTATCCAACTGGATACATGGACACGTTGTTTAGATAACAATAAGGATGAGGACAGTAGTCCGAATAATCCAAATAATATAAAGTATCAAGCCACAGCTCAAAAATTCAGACAAATATTTTGTAATCATTTTCTCATATTTTTCACTTCTAATTTTTTTTTTTTTTTTTCATTTTGCTACCGAAAATATTCCACATAAAAATAATTTTTCATTGTTTCTCGATGAAAAAAAAAATGTTTTAAATTATTTGCGTTGAACTTCTATTGTGATCGTATTTCTGTGACATTTATCGCATATTTTTAGCATTTCTTTTTTTTTTTTTTTTTTTTTTTTTTTTCAGATATTATATTTTTCATTCATTCAATTCACAATATTCTTTAGATATTTTCTCTTATTTTTATTTTTAGTTGTACAATTCTCATTCTATTTGTATTTATTCTTTATATCCATTACTTTTATGATAGTATTTTATGAATTTTTATGTACTTTCTTTTTATTTTCCTTCCTTCCTTTTCTTTTCTTTTCTTTTTCTATACCCGCCCCCCGTTCTTTTATTACTTCTTTTATTTCATTTCGGTAATATTTACTTTTCTTTATTAGCAATATTTAATTTTTTTTTCTTTGTTTTTAGCTTTTCTTCCTTCATATTATTTTTTTTTAAACTCCGAATAAAACTGTTCTATGCTACACACACTTTTTTCCCGGAGTCTTTTAATGTCACACTTTCTTTCCTTCCCTTCTTTTATATTCCGCCAACGACCTTGATGTTAACACGTAAACAAAGAACATTCTTGTTGATATTGCCAAGACGCATTTCCAGCCGGAATTTCTATGACCCCCCTCTGAGCCGAACGTCGACTTCCAAAAGAGGAATTCTGTTTTGACAATAGTTTAACTGATTTGACCTCTACACTCGTCCTTCAACTCGAACAACACTTGCATAAATCAACTAAGAAAATAGTAAATAAAAACGTTTATAATTTTGATTTTTCGGACTTATGTTTATTATGGTATGTATAATCACAGTTTTTCAGCCACTGTATCCTACGGCCTTCCTCAAGTGTTCTATGTATCCTAGCAGAGTAAAGATACACAGTGAACATTTGGGGAAAGAGGACACTGCAGCCGAAACGTCCTGTTTATACATACCACAATATAGATAAGGGCAACAATTGTGTTTATACATACCACATTGTGTTTATGCATACCACAATGAAGATAAGGACAACAGTCCGGAAAATCAAAATTATTCCCATCAAGTTTCATCTAAAAATACAGACAAATAAAAACGATTATCTCGATGTGGAGTGATTCCTCGGTGGCTGACAACGTTAAAAGCAATTTTTAACCCATAAAAGCCATCATTATTAAATGCTGATTTTCAAAGTCTTGGTTCAAGCTATGGCTTACTAGTAGGGCAGTCTTGGTTCATGCTATGCTATGGCTTACTAGTAGGGCAGTCTTGGTTCATGCTATGGCTTACTAGTAGGGCAGTCTTGTTCATGCTATGGCTTACTAGGGCAGTCTTGGTATGCTATGGCTTACTAGTAGGGCAGTCTGGTTCATGCTATGGCTACTAGTAGGGCAGTCTTGGTTCATGCTATGGCTTACTAGTAGGCAGTCTTGGTTCATGCTATGGCTTACTATAGGGCAGTCTTGGTTCATGCTATGGCTTACTATAGGGCAGTCTTCATGCTATGCTTACTAGTAGGCAGTCTTGGTTCATGCTATGGCTTACTAGTAGGGCAGTCTTGGTTCATGCTATGGCTTACTAGTTAGGGCAGTTTTGGTTCATGCTATGGCTTACTAGTAGGGCAGTTTTGTTCAATGGCTACTACAGTCTTGTTCATTATGCTTACTAGTAGGGCAGTCTTGGTTTGCTATGGCTTACTAGTAGGCAGTCTTGGCTGTTTAATATTGCTTAAGTATCGGATATATCTTACAACAACTTCTGGTCAAATATGAGACCATTCAAATCGTACAAGATGAAATGCAAAAACGTGCCTCCAAATTCACAGCACTAAAAAAGTATTTGTTACGCGGCCGTCGGCTTGTCGATAAAAAAAGGTACAACATGTGAGATATATCGTCACAAGGGCGTATCATTTATTTTCGGGCTCGTGTTGTGACTTTGTTCGGAGGGGAGGAAAGGCAGATAGAGAGAGGGCACTGTTAAATTACTGTAATCCACACTAGGGACCAGAGGCCCGTCCGAATTCTACGCCGCCGGAAAGCAAAAAGAGAGCGATCTTGTTGTTCGTCGTTCCTCGTCACCACGTGACTTCCGGTTCCGGTCACCACCCGAAACTTTCGGTTGGCTTCCAATTCTCATCCGGAGGTCATACCTCGGTCAAATTACCGGCAACCCGTTGTGTCCACTACTCTTTTTTTTAACCTTTACTTTCTCTTATTTCTTCTTCCTCTCTTTCTATAGCAGTCCGCCCACATTTTTATTTGCACTATTAAACTCCGCTGGGCCTTCATAATCACGTTACAGCTGTGGAGTCAGTCAGTTAGGCGGTTACAGAAGTAAGTCAGGAAAACTATACCTATACTGACTCTATTTGAATTTACACTTTATATGATCCTAGTTTAGTCTGAAATGTAGATATCTGCTAGTTTTTGGAGACTGGTCATCGCAACCCTTTGATTTACAGGAAAACATTTTTTCCCGGTATAATCGGTTTCTGTAGCAAATCGTTAGGTAGAATACATTTTATACAACTCTAAAGAATGATTGAATCTGCTCAAACAAAGTCAAATGTTTTCCGAAAAAACAAAAAAACGATCGAATATTCCAATTCATCAAAACAACGAAAGCACAATCACTAACTAGTCGGGGGGGGACATTCAGTGAGTTCAATTTTATTTTCTAGAGTTATTAATCAAAGCAGGGGAGTCAAATCGCCCCAAATGTTCACCGATATTTCCCTATAAAATCCTATTGCCTTCAATAAACAATCGATTTTCGCAATCAAACATCAATAATTAGTGTTTGAATGTTTGATTACTGCGAAATATTAACGTTAGGGAGTACTGAACTAAAAAGTCGATATGAGTAGAAAATAATCCGTATAAACAGGATATATGGATAAAGCAGAGTATGATAATCTGATTATTACAACTCAGTCGGTAGATAGTCCGGTTGGGAGCCTAAAGATCCCTGGTTCGATACCGGCTCTCGCCAACTCAGCGTGTGAGTAGTACAGGGTTCTGTGCGGTAAAGTAAGGAGCTGATGGTAAGTGCGATCCGACTCAGGCGCTAAAAACAATCTCCTTGGTGTAGCGTTAGGGAAAAGGGGATAGACCCCCTCGCTGTCTTGCTGACACTGATTTAGGCCACTCCGACGACTTTACTTACTTTTATTTTTTTTACATTTGATATGTTTACTTATGATCTATTGCGATTACTTCAATATGTAAAAAGTATAATAATCTTGATTTAACTCTCTGTATCTGTATCTGTCTCTGTCTGTCTGTCTGTGTCTGTCTGTCTGTCTGTGTCTGTCTGTCTGTCTGTCTGTCTGTCTGTCTCTCTCTGTCTCTCTCTCTCTGTCTCTCTCTCTCTCAGTCTGCCTGTCTGTCTGTCTGTCTCTCTCTTTTCCATTTGATCTTATCTTATACGATTGAAACAGATTAGCGTTATCACTTCCGCGCGCTCACACCCTACTTGTTTTCTTTATATTTTCTGTGTAGCATGTCATTTTTCTTTTTCTTTTTTATAAGAAAAACGGAATGGTCAATTGATTATCTGAAGTGTCATACTCATAAGAAATAATTCGGCGGATAAGCAATACAAGCTAATCAGGATATATATTTTTGCATTTCATCTTGGACGGACTAATATTTACCCAGATGGGTGTTGCAAAATGATAACGGTCGGGCAATTTAGGAACACCATCAGATAGTTAAACATCATACCCAGGCCATTAAGACCCTCAGCCACTACCTTCTAGCAAATATATAATAAAAGGGGAGCTTGCAATTAGGACTAATAGGGAGAGGATAATCATATAGGTGATAGAATGTGACGTGACCAACAGATTGATCACATTCA
>CM042147.1:46920277-46925277 GCA_023376005.1 Doryteuthis pealeii | reverse complement strand
AACATTATTCATGGAATGCAGGTTTTTTGCTCACATCAGAAACCGTTATTTTAAAGCAAACAATATGAAGGATCTGTTTGAAAATGTCAACATGGAGATATTCTCTCCTTTGAGGAATCAAAAATATACCATAGAATATAGACATGAAACAAACCAATACCATACAACATAACTCCCAATAATGTTAAAACATGTTAAAACCAATTACTAAAAGTATATATATAAATACACAATATGTATAAATCATAACCGGTAGGCATGACATAACCCCGACGGTGATATGCTGTTAAAATCAATAAACAAACTTTTTGGATGGAGATTCGCGAGTTTTTCGCTTTCAAGAGGGTCTTCCTTTGTTTCAGGAGGAAATGACTTCTGTCGTATCTTTGAGGTTCATGACAATTAAGTGACAGAAGTTAAAATGGATCCTTGTTTAAATTATACAAAACCTTTCATCTAAAGAGGTGACATAAATGACCCCGGTTGTCGGGCGCAATACACGGACGCAATAAATGACCAACATTTCCAGACAAATTGGTGACTGATTCTTCAGAGAGAATTTGTAGATTTATGAGAACAATCTCGTTAAATTAGGTCTAAAGATTTAAAAGCTGGTCAGAGAAAAATGATATTCTCAAAATACATCTCTCAGATGATAAAGTAGGAGTCATCAGCGATGTTATATTCGTGAGATCATTGAAAATTTCCTGTTTTTCAATATCGTATTTTCTACTCAGCGATCCAATCAGGGCTGATTAGACCTCGACTCTCGCCCGACTTTCCTAGCAATATACTTTCACTAAACTTGTCTACATATATAAGTACAGCTGACCGTTTTAGGTAGCTTTATACTCTCGGCCATTGACCCCAGTCAATGCGTTAGAGTTCTGTATACCCGCTACATTTATGTGTCTTTGAATGATCAGTTCGAGTTTGGCGCCAATGTCATTACCTGAAAAAATAACAGCCTGGGTGAATTTTGTTTGTGTTGTTTCTTTCTTTTCCAAAGTTCAACAGAGGATTTTCACAATTGTTTCGAAATACAAATTAGTTCAAAATTATAAACCAATATTAAAGAATGATATATTAAGACCTGAAGAAAGACTAAACGGTGTCAATCAAATTAAGAAAAAGAGTTAATCAATACAAAAAATTCTAGATTTCATCACTTTTAGGAACACTAATTTATATATAATATATATATATATATAATATATATATATTTGTTGAATTTTTAAATATAAATGTTTTCCATAAGCAACTACCAGGTTCAGTTATTTCACCATCGTCAGGCTGCTAATAGATCTTCCGGTGTTTATGTAAGACATTTCTTGCTGTTATTCACATAAACACCAGAAGATCTATAGCAGCCTGATGGGTAAATAACCTGAAACCTGGGTAGTTGCTCATGGAAAACATTTATATTTAAAAAAGTCAACAAATAAATAAAGCTCCTACAAATTTGTGGTTGAGCACTCTGATTTCTTTGTTTCATCCCCAAATTTAAAAAAAAAATATATATCTATATCTCTCTATCTATCTCTCTCTCTCTCTCTCCTCTCTCTCTCTCTCTATATATATATATATATATAAATATATATATATATATATAATATAATATATATTATATATATATATATATATATGTTGTAAATTAATTCCCTTCCCTACTTTAAAAATCTATAATTTATTGCTGAATCAGAGAAGACACATTACATGACGTTTATTTAAAATTCTATATAGATACTGGCATTCGCTTCAAGCTCCTCAAGTCGCTCGGATAGAATAAATTAAGAAATTAAACGTCCAGACAGTTTTATTGGGATTCGAAATATTGAAACAAAATAATCACTTAGAAAAGGAAAACAAGAACTCATATTTAATTGACATATATAAGGAACATACATAAAGGATTGCAATAAAAAGTATAGTTTAAAATAAGGCAGTTACTTTCCAATCGCTACGGGAAATCTTTCATTACTGCTTATAGATAATTACTCAACCCTTCGACCGAGCAGAATGTGACACAAGGTCAATTTTTAAGCGGGGTTTAATAGGTTTGAATCAGTTCCTTCTCACAATGGTTGCCATAACGAAGTTAAAAGAGTCCAATCTGTTCTACTATTTACCCATAAGTGTGTGGGGTAGAATGCTTGCGATTCAATATCTCTCCCAATTGTATTTGCGGCTAGTGAAAATTAAAACGGCCTATGCCCAGATTTTACACGTCTCATCGTGTCCATTTCCTGAAGACTAAACTATACAGCACGCGCTCTATAAATAATTTCCAATATTTTTAATTACTACTTATATGCCAAGTATAAAATCTTTGAGATCAATTAATCTATCTTTTTTTTTCTTTTGTTTTTTGTAAATGTTTACCGTCAACTTCCTAAAACACCTCGCAGCTAGGGTGTTGTACAAAATAATAACTTAAACAACTCAATTCATTTCATGACGTGTTGTAAATTTAACACTAAATTATCCCACCGAAAAATCGCGAAAAAGAAAAATATATTAATATTTATTTATTGCTAAGAAAAGTTAACAAAACTTAAAAGAGAAAATTAGTCAACACAACATCAGTGTTAGTTTGCCGATAATATACATATATATATATATAAATATATATATATAATATAAGTGGTCTACTGCGTAACTGTGAATAATTGAATTGTCCTCTTTATTTCACCTGAAGTCTATTATATTTTCACCCTTCCGCCGCAGTTCGTTTTTTTTTTTGTTTTTATTTTTTTGTTGTTGTTTTTATTTTTTTTCGCAGAACGTGGTTATCACTTTTCTGACTCCATTATGTAGAATTAATTAATTAATTTGACCCCATCTGCAAAAATTTCGTAATGCATTTGACAATAATAGCGCCGTTTTATGACTACGCTAATTCTCAATTATTGTGTTTTTCACAGCTTGTAGAAAAAAGCAACTTAACCCCTCATAGTAATTAGTCTTTAAGATCGGCCGTAAAAAATTTCATTCCGTTCAAAACTTGCAATATGTCTTAGTTCAATATTATTATTCTTTTTTTCCCGCCAACACATTAACCATAGAACTTTGGATTTCCCTTTATTATTGTTATAAATTGTTGTTTTTAATCTTATGTTCTTCAGATTCTTTTTCTTTTTTTTAATGATATTCATACATTATTTTATTCCCTTATTAATTATACAAACGTAGTGCAAAAAGCACGATATTTTATTCCTTTTACACACCTGGTATTCTGAAAAAAGAAAAGTTCCTATTTATAATTTTTTCAGAATATATTTCTAAAAAAGTACCAAGTGTAAAGCTGTGTTACCGAAAGAAAATGATAATATGAATGAAAAAGTATATCTTTCCAGAATATAAATGTGTCAAAAATACGAAAATCTCAATACCTCTTGATACTTTACAATTCCAACCATATTGATTCTTTTTCGCATTCCTCCAGGACTTAATGAATGTTTAATTCGCTGTCAGTAAAAATGTTACTATCCTGTTCTATTCAATACATAATGTGCGGTTAAGCACGCCGAGTAGCATTCAGATAAATAAAACGGCGGAACTCATAGAAACATAGAAAGCGTGCGGGAATAACGAGAAGAATTGCGGGGGAATAAGGATAGACATTTTAATCGTGACTGCATATTCAAAATTAATCTTATTCAAAGTTGGTTATTTTGCTTAAGTATATTATTTTTACTAGCACAATATTAGCATCCTCCGTCAAGTATTAAGTTTTAATATAATAAAATATGATAATTAAATTAGAAAGCGCTAATGAAACTGAATAAAAATCAATAAAAAATTGGAAACAGAGGCGCTATGATGAAAATAGAACCAACTTTGAACTAACCTCTTCCATCATTTTCCTTAAACTCCCGTCTTTCATTTGGTAAAATTTCCTAATTAACTGTTAGTTAAAATAGGAAAGTAAAGAATAATATAGTTATTTCTTCTTGTTAAGGATTCTTTCAAGATATGAAGAGATTTTGCTCAATCATTAAGATGAAAAGCAAATAATAGAAATCAATAATACTAAGCATATTATTATTAAAATCAAATTTTTAAGATCAATATGCAAATTAGCCTTCCCATTCATACTGCAAACCGTCTTATTGTTGTATATATAAATACAATTGCCCCATTATTTAGTACTGTATATATTGTCAACCAGTATATGTATATATGTAAAAACCACCATTTATTAATAATTGAGATAAATAAAATAAAATCATGCTAAATGTAATTAAATAACAAAAGGAATTGTGCTTGATAGTAATGTATTTCGTTACAGACAGACAAAAACTCACAACTCCAAATAATAAGATTTTACTTTATTAAGCAGACGAAAACAAGTGTTATCAGCTTTTTTATGAAATATCGGATGATTGATAAATGTTTCGCGTCATTTTTAACTGTTTTGAGTAAGCGCGATATACTTTCTATTAAATCTGTACTTAATAAACATCGCTTTGGACCCTATTATGGGTGTTATGTTTACCTTGATGGAAAATTTGGATAATCCCACTACTACTTGTCGTTTAATCCACCATTCCTTGCTGAATATACATGTTAGTAATTAAGAATCAATTAGGCAGCCCTGATATACCACAGTATGATCATTAATATCACAACGTTTAATTTACGTAAACTATGCCTAAATATTCAATATTCTAAAAAATAATCTGTTTTAACACCTCTTTTCAACTGTTTTTTGAGCTTTGGCTTTTATTTTGTTGAACAGGATTAGCAGTTAGCGCTTCGTCAGCGTCACCCCCGTTAAACATGTTCCCTACCTCTTTTGTTCCTGAGTGATGTCAGTGTGCTTGGGGGGGTAGGCGATGTCTTTGTGTGCCATGGGTAGTAAAAAAGACCTAAAGCTCCATTGACTTAGCAGATGGGACGGGATACTAATAAAATAGAGAGAGAGTTCGGCATCGTAAGCAGCCAACCCATATGTCAAGAGTTACTAACTGTATTGCAATATCTTATCTCTCTCATTT
>CM042147.1:46830458-46920177 GCA_023376005.1 Doryteuthis pealeii | reverse complement strand
TATTATTAATCCCACTAGGACACTAATCAAAATTTCAGACTTATTTCTTTATAGATATTGGTTGGAATATGTAGTTGTTTTAAACACGTGGTTGTTTTACGACTACGTCCACCTAGGATTGATTTTCGTTCTAATAACTGATACACGTGTGCCTTGGATTACAGTTTTACCTTCGGAGTTGGTGCAATATCTATTTCAATTTTTTCTAAAAGCACGAAAATAATATGCCATTAGTTGTGTTTTTATTTTTTGTCTTTCCAAATCTACTCTCTTTCCATGACTTATTAACAATTTTCTGCATCCTTATGTCCAACATGAATTATTAATAATAATAAATCCTGATGTATCCAGATTCGTGTTATATTAGATGATATTATTTGTATTTTTTTAAATCATTCGAACTATTTTCCTCATCTTTGTTATCTGTACAACGTTTCGTTCGATAGATGAGGACAATAGCCGGAATAATCCAAATGATACAAATCATTAAGCCTCATCTAAAAAAAAAAAAAGAAAAAAAAAGTGAAATTGATATTCTCTCGGACAGTGTCTGTCCAAGATGTACACTAGTTTGTCACAATTTCAGATTATACCATAATCTTTTGCTCTTCACGGCTTGGAAATAGAATTAATCTAAATAATATAGTTGATTTAATCTAATTTATCTATTTATTTTTTTGTTTTTTCCGATTGTTACCCTCATCTTTATCGTAATATATATGAAAATAATTTGGCCATTTTGCCTTCCGCCTTCTTCAGGTGTACCTTGTTTATCCGTGTATAGCAATGATTCAGCTTGGGAAATCATTTTTGATATAATAGTTTGTTGAGCAAAAAAGACATTGAAGAAAATATGGAGATGTTATTCAAATTATGATGTCATTTTTGCACGCCCATCAATCCATCAATAACGTCATTATTCAAATGAGATCTTCCTAAGTTCTTCAAATTGGTGCAGAATTATATAAAACATTGCGAATTTAGAACTCATATCAGAGTCCGTGTTATTTTCTCAGACCATTATACACAGGTGCATAAGTTGGAGACATTGTTCTAAATATTAAGTCCAAATAATTTTTTGAAACTTTGAAATTTGTATTTCGCATGCAATATCAAAAAAAGTTTTGAAAATAAAAAATATGAAAAAGAAGTGTAATTGTATTCATTTCTCATAAGTCTTCAGTCTCGGTGGGAAAATGAAATGAATGCTTAAGATAACGTGCAGTCAAGATGGCGGTTAATAAATTAGTCGCTTTTAGTTATCAATTAAATCGATTTGGAATTTTATTGCCATACACGCGATTCTGCAAAGGGAAATATAATTTCATAATCGATAATTATCAACCAGATAAACTCTTTATTCAATCGCCATTTACGTAAATGTAGCTGTGATATTTTAGTTTGTATTAATTAAGCTTAATAAAAGACGACACGAGAATACAAAAAAGGACAATGGGTTTACATTCTCCCAACTATAGCACAGTTTAATTTCCTTGAAAATATAAAATACATCCACGAAATGCATTTAGAAAAATTTCAACTGAAACTAAAACTCTAGTAAAAACTTTTATCTCACTAACATTTTTTAGCACTAAATAGCCCACAGGGTTATAACATTGAACAAACAAATCCGAACCAAACCAAATTAAGTTAAGGAAAATTATATAAATTTAAAGATATTGAGAACTTGAAACATTAACTTTGATCAAAATGACTTGCTTTGGCATCAAATGACCCGAAAATGGGTGACAAACCACCAAACCTTCCTTGTAACACACCGGACCTGCCTTGAAACACGCCGGACCTGCCTTGAAACACGCCGGACCTGCCTTGAAACACGCCAAACCTTCCTTGGAACACTACAAACCTTCCTTGGAACACTACAAACCTTCCTTGAAACACTACAAACCTTCCTTGAAACACTACAAACCTTCCTTGAAACACTACAAACCTTCCTTGAAACACAACATTCAAACTTCTTACATAAATCCTTTAAACTGGGCAGGGGTGGACTTTTTAAGAAGCGAGATATTGCTTAAAATTAGGCGGGACACTATTGAAAAAAATTGTAAGTTATTTTACGTTGAACGTACCTCAACTATTTTGACGGCGGAAAACCCTACGCGCAATCAACAGCTTTAGAAATAGGTAAAAGTTGAGTTTTGTTCTTAGGTAAAAATATGATTTTTATTCTAAAAATATCGAAATCTCAGGCGAGCCAACAACCGGGTCGCAAAGGGCACACAATTGCAAATTGTAGACATAGATTAAGTGGGTCACTAAAATATTATTAGAATTACAATACTAAATTGTAACTAAATAAATGGGAAAATGGAATAGTTAATAATTTTATATAGGAGATATACTAAAAAACAACAATAAAAAAAACTATAAATGAATAATATCAAACTCCTAAAATTAGAATTAAATTTTAACTGTTTTCACGAGCCATTATTTATAATTAGAATTAAATTAATAATTATATATAAATGAGAACTAAGGAATAAACTAACGAACAGAATAAGCTGCACGCGACAATTGACAAAACTATGAACTGAGGGTGTTTAACGGTTATTATCGGAAAAATAGATTTATCTCAGTTTAACTAAGGAATGACATCGATTTAGTGTAGTGTTAGATAGGGTTCTGATAAGATCAGTGAGATAAACCACATGGTAGACCCTTGACTCTTTCCCACTGTTACTGTTACAATTATATATATATATAATATATATATATATATATATATATATATATATATATGTGTGTGGTGTGTGTGTGTGTGTGTGTGTGTGTGTGTGTAATATTTTTAGTTTTGGAGCAATGCTGTTTATTGACGTGTAAAATATATGCTTACTCAATATTCGTGGGTGTCAAAAAGTAATGCCCTTTTGTTTAGGACTGGTATAATTACCAACACAGTAACATGTATCATACATAAAAGTGAAGCTGGTTCTCCATGAATTACATCCTAACTTCTCCACATAGCCACCTTTCCTCTCAATGGCAATGTTTCCCGTTCGAATGAGAGCATGTATCCCTGTTTCGTAAAATTATGTTGACTGTTCTTTGAGCCACTTCTTCACAACAGTTTTCACTTCCTTGTCACTGGAATAATGTTTGCCTCTCAAACCCTCTTTTATGGGTCCGACGAGATGATAGTCTGATGGTGCTAAATGTGGTGAGTAAGGATGATACGGTAAAGTTGTCCACCCGAAGGAGGCAATTTTTTTCCTTGTCCTGATGCTTGTGTGTGGTCGAGCATTGTTATGCAGAATGAGTAGATTTTCGATAGGCAAGTTGGATCTTACTGGTCGGATTCTTGCTCTGAGTCTTGTTAACGTCTCAATGTAGCCCTTTTTTTAACTTCACGTCAAATAAAGAAAATGTCATTACTTTTTGACTCACCCTCGTAGCTAAAGGTTCCCTCTGTTTCTGCGTGGTGGTTATAGTTCAATTTCCCAGATATCAATACTATATGTTCACGAGTAAATGATTATTTACTCATCTGCTTGCAGAAATGTAAAATAAATAAATAAAATAAAAAAGAAGATTCGATATTGAAAGAAACATTCCCAGGGAAAATAGAGAAAATTGTTTAGCGTTTACTTTTTTTTCGCCTAAATTTCTTTAACGGAAAAAAAATTAGTTGGTGTTCCCGACTCGAAGGAACACTCGTTATTTATTTTTTGGGGTTGTAACTTAAAACAGTTTTTCTCTCAATACTTTTCCTACCAACTAATCAATGAATATAATCATTTATATACATACACAGATATACACAAACATGTGGACATATATGTGTATGTATGTATGTATTCATACATGTGAATATGCACATATATTTCTTTAAACACACACACATACATACACACACACGTAAATATAATACGTAAATATACTTACAGATAAGACAATATGTATGTAAAATATCTCATGTACATATGTATATGCAAGATCGCATATTATTATTACTATTATTAAAATCGCATATTATTAATTCCAACATAAATATGCTTATGTTTTCTTCATCCGCAGATTTATACCCACATATATGGATATAGATATGGTTAGGTAGGAATACATAAGCATATTTTTAATAGAATTAATAATATCCGATTTTGCTTATAATAAGGGATATTGAATACACATGAGCTTGCATGGGAATATATAATACATTTTCATACATATTGTCTTATCTGTAATATCTACATAAATATATTAGATACACCCACAGAAAAAAAACAGCATAAAACTGAGAGTAATGAGATTGCCACAGAGGGATGAGAAAACATTCATGCATATAAGGTTCTATCTGATCTACGGCACTAGTTTTAATTCATGAAATTTAATATATATATATATATATATATATATATAGTATGAACAAAAAGGAATAAGACAAACATGAATATTTTTTATATATGTTGTTTATTCTCAACTAGTTTCGACCTTAGTTCATCGTCAGGAGAAAATGTCTTAAATGAAGAAATTGTTTTTAGATTTTTTGAAAGAGAGCATTATGAAAGAACTATAAAAATTGGAGTATTTTTAAGGGTTTGACATGCTATTAAAATCCGGGTAGAAGAGTGTTAGTAGTAGCAAGTCTATCTGTTCCGTGAAAAACCTCTTTATATATATATATATATATATATCCTATTATAATGGAGAAATTGTTTTACAAGATTAATACTGTTGGCCTTATCTACATCTAATAACATGCTATTATATATATATATATATATATATATATATATATATATATATATATATATATATATACACAAAATAGTGGTTTAAAGTGTGAACTATGAAGCTAATTTGCAAATTGATATTAAAAATTTCATTTTAATAAATATGTGCTTAGTATTTTATTTCTATAAATTTTATTTTAATAAATATTAGCACAAATATCGTGGATAAATCTTTTAAAAAATCCAATAACAAGAAGAAATAACTAATTCTATTCTTTAATTCCTATTTTAACTAAATAGTTAGATTAGGAAAAGTTAGCAATAAAAGACAGAAGTGATGGTAGAGTAAGTTTCTGTTTTATTTTTCGATTACCCCCACCCCCGTTTCAAAACTTTTTTTTATCTGTATTCTCATTTAGTTTCATTAGCCTTGCTAATACAATATTTGATTGCATTGAAAATTACATACTTTCACCCGGAGGGTGCATATAATTGCTAGTATATGTAAAATATGTTTATATGGGTGCAATTTGTAAATCCTGTACTTATTTGGATTGGAGCGATTTTGTTATTAGAGTTGTATTGAGTTATTTAAATAGTATCAATATCCCTTATGTATCAGTCCTTAATAGGTAATGTGGTTATTAGTAGAAGGTAGATATAAAATCTTCGATGTATAAATTTAGATCTGTTATTAAAGGGGAGTTTAAACTGATTAAAATTAATTAGGTGCAAACATAAGTAACTACATTCATTTTGAAAAACAAAAGTTTGGACCATATGACCTTTAGGCACCCCTTTTTGATCTCGATTCAGAAGGACATGTTTTTCATTTACCCCGTCAATATCCGGTTGTCTGTTAGGGGTTAGTTTTATACTAAAAAAACTAAAAATTGTATGTTAACAAACAACCGGATATTGACGGTGTAAATGGAAAACATGTCCTTCTGAATCGAGATCAAAAAGGGGTGCCTAAAGGTCATACGGTCCAAATGTTTTATATACACTAATTATTTCTTCCTGCAATAATTCCTTCAATTCAAACTTTCTTGTGATCATTGCTAAATAGTCATCTTATCTGTCTATCGTTTATTTGAAAGATATCAAAGTAATACCATTCATTTTCCGCCCTGTCGACTGGGGCAGTAGAATGCACAAACTGCACTTCTGAAGAGGAATATCCCCCGTTGACCGTGGAATGTGACCTGTGATGCTGAAGGATTGAATCCTGGTGGATGAGCAGTCCATGATATGCAACACTCCACTTTGGTCACGCCAAGCCCTAACACCTATAATATTGCCTCAAACCTATTGCCCTTATGGTCAACCCTCAACACTTTTATCATATATGTGCTAGAAGGCGTTGGCTAAGGGTCTTATTATCCTGGGTATGACGTTAAGCTGAATCTAATGTCGAAGTTCAAGTTCTGGAACTCTGGGAAGTGGGAAGTACTAATTCATTGAATATGACTCTCAGATCCACTCTGACCCGGAGAGGTAGCACCTGTTAGGATCCTATCTATGGTTTAAATACTTAATTGAGTTTTTTTTTTAAATGTTTACAAATTGTTAGAAATAACTTAAGACCCATCAAGAATTAATGTGGCAAAGATGTATTCGGCATGAAATAACCCAACAAGTGTTGACATGCCGTAAGATCCAACCAACCAGCAATGCATTTTAGACCACCTGTGTTCCTTCATCCTGATGTCGATTTATTCCAACAATTCAACCAAAATTTTTATTCAATTCCCTCTCGTTTGTTTAGCCATGCAAACCCAATCTTATCAAGGAACATTTTAATACGCTTGGAAACTTATACGCCATCACTTCCTAGCAATAGTTAGGGGAAACAAAACTTGAATTGGTTTTACAACATCAGTTCTTATTTTTACTTTTTATTCCATTTACTCTCGACAAAACTCAGATAGGCAAAAAACAATCGACATCTTAAATTTGAAAAAAAAAATAGAAGAAAAAAAAAGGAATGATAGTGAAAAAGTAATCACATTTTTGTTGAAATGTATTTTTATAACAAGAATAATATTGGCTTTAAAGAAATAAAATCACAAACTATTTCTCTAAACGTGCTACGGTGAGCATGCAATCCAATCAAAATATAATTTTTTTAGCCTGTATATATAATTATTGGATTTATTATCAGTATTGTGGATATAAAATTATTATGTGAATGAAATATAAAAATTGGAATATAAAATTTACATATATAAATAAATGCATTTACGAAAATAAACGCAACATTAGATTAGGTAACAACAATTGTTTATACCAACACGTATCTAAAACACAACACGTCGTCAGCTTCAATTACGCCCCCATGCTTGTATACATCCACAACAAAAGATTAAGATAAATTTTCGATGCCAGCGCCATAAGTAACACAGCAAATGTTAATTGTAGATCCGGCTTCTTTAATATTTCTTCACACCTATTCATCAACAGCTATTGGGTAAAAAACAAACAGGACACTTAATAAAAACTAGTAATGATAAATAAACATACATCAATGATGTATTAATACAATCTACTACCATTCCCTAATCTTATACGACTCACATCCCTATCTCAACCAAACCCAACGTCTAGTATACACAGACGGTTCCTTTCCACATCACCCCCATCACACTCCATGACTCCATAAACACCATCATCACTGCAACACCTTAGAAAAATCCCTACTACTACCCTAAACATTTATAGTTGTTATCAACATCTGACGACCCTCCCAGATCACGACCGCAAGACTCTTGGCAGTAAGAGAACTGAATCCTTCAATACAAGAACTCATTCTGTGTCCTGAAGAATGTATGATAGACCGAAAAGTTATTACGTCGACATTACCAAAATCAAATCGCCTATGTGTGATCTTCCGACCAAAATATTTTTGGTCTGAAGATTACATAGGCAAGAAACTGTGAGTAACAATGTCCATGCTACCTTAAATTATATATATATATATATATATATATATATATATATATATATATATATATATAATAAAAAAGAGGAATGAAAATAAGAAAAGTTTGCTAAAAAAAGTGCTTGATAATAATATAGCACAGCAGTTATAAGCCTAAAAAATATAATTAGGAACACTAAAAGTCTGTTAATTAAAATTTCATGTGGTGTGCACAATCATCAGACAGAAATGTGAGAAAAGTGGCTATTTTCATTTTAACATGTGACTTTACATCACACTCTAATTATGATTGATTAGCCACTTTTCTTACATATCCATCTGATGATTGTATACACCACATGAAACTTCATAAAACAGAATATGATTGTCTCAATCCTATTGCCCTTATAAACATCCATCCAGTACAACATCCCGTATTTGTCTACTTTTCTCTACATATCTTATTATAATGGAGATTGTGTGTTTTTCTGTCTGTAACCGAAACTATATTACTACTCCAGTCACAATTCCCTTAGTTATTTACATCACATTCTCAATGATTTTATTTTTATTTTAACCTCAATTATTAATAAAATTGTTTTACATTATTAATACTGTTAACCATATCTACATACTAACAACATGCAATTATATTATATATACAACAAAATAGCGGTTTACTCTGTGAACGGAAGGCTCATTTGCATATTGATATTAAAAATCGAATTTAATAAATATGTGCTCAGTGTTATTGATTTCTAACTGTTTGGTTTTATTTTAATAAATATAAGCAAAAATCTCTTCAATGAATCTTAACTGAAATCCATTAACAAGAAAAAATAACTCATTTTATTTTTCTTCCTCTTTTAACTAAATACTTAAATTAGAAAAAATAACAATGAAAGACGAGAGTGATGGAAGAGTATTTCAGTTGTTCTATTTTTCGATTATACTCCCTCTGTTTAAAATCTTTATTTACATTCTTATTTAGTTTCTTTAGCCTTTCTAATTTAATATAATATTTTATTACATTAAAACTTAAATGCTTGCACGCGAGGGTGCATATATTTGCTAGTATAAATAAGATACATAGACTAAAATAAAATTATGTAGAATTAAAATAAGATATATAAATAAATTGAAAATATAAAATATAAATAAAACTTGATAAAAAATTAAATGATTTAAAAAAGAATGTAATAAAATGAAAATTGAGGTAAATCTTGTCATGATTATCTGATGTTTATTCCCTACTTATTCACTGCAATATTTTATTACATTAAAACTTAAATACTTGCATTACATTAAACTTAAATACTTGCATTCTTTTTTAAATCATTTATTTATATTTTTATATTTTCAATTTATTTATATATCTTATTTTAATTCTATATAATAAAATGAAAATTGAGGTAAATCTTGTCATGATTATCTGATGTTTATTTCCTACTTTTATCTAAATTTTATTACGATTCATCATTTTTCTGCTTTCGTCATCATCAGTCCGTGGAGGCGTATGTCGACTTTTGAACGTTTTCTTGTCAACATTGAAGAAAAAGTATTTTCTAAATGAAGTACTTTCATCTTGACTATTGTCCATATCTTTGATTTTTATCAAAAAAGTTTTGGTCGGAATTATCCCCCCAAAAAATATTAACCCTTATATTTTTTAGCTGAATCATTGCTATTATTTCATGAATCAATTAGAATTCTATCCTTATATTTTTTCTGAAAAACGTCTTTTAGCATGATTTACCCTAGGTCTTTCCTACATATTATTTGCAGTTCTGAGAGAAAATTATTCTCTTCATTCCATGACACGGTTTATTATTACCATCCTTTTTTCTGCATTCAACTTTCACGATTCTTTGAAGGATTTTTTTTTACATAATCATGATTATAGTAAAGACATTCCTCAAACAAGATTTTCCATATCTTTAAAGGTTGTTTGAATGTAACAGAGTGCAGAAATACATCAGGAGAAGAGAAGATAATCCGTCATCTGAAATATTGATATCTACATAAGAAAAGGATGACGATATTCGTCAGAATAATTTGTGGGAAATAACTGTTTTATAAGGTGTAAAATTTTAAGCTACTTTTTTAGTATTTGAATTCTTCTGACTATTGACCTCATCTTTATTGTTATATTCACAACGTTTAGACCAATATGCCTCCAGTCATCTTCAGGTATTTACTATCCAAATAAAAAGAAATGATCAAGCCTCATCTAAAGATTTCTGACTAATAACCTATTTTCAAAAATAATAACTAATGAACTCCCAGCATTAAAATCAATTTTTAAGATCTTGATTTCTTTTGAATCCACAATCTCCATTATAATAAATATCACCCACTTGTTTTCACAATTTCTTTTCTCTCAGTTCTTCTGTTTATCAATATCAAACTCGCCAATCATCTGGTGGATGTTTGTTTTTGCTTCAATGCAATAGTCAGCTTTATGGAATAAAATCAATTCGCTATCATAGTGCAAAACTATGGAATACATTACCATGGACATTAAAAATTCTCCAACTAAATACTCATTTAAGAAGAAACTAAAAAAACACTTAATAATTTCAAATAACATTATGTAGAGATCGTCTTCCGCGCTTAAAGTAATTATTATTACAATATTTGCTGCAACCTGTTTTTTTTAATATTACACATATTAAATTGATATTTAAGTTAATTTGATTATTATTAGAAATGTTTTTTTTTAACTTTAAGGGGCTCTCTTCTCGTTATTAAACTACTTAGAGAGCTCCACCTAACAAATGAAAAAAAATTAAGCTGCAAATTAATTTTCTTCCTCAAAGGCAACACAACCAAGAATTTGCCACTTGAACTCTATTAACTCAACTTTTATATAGGTTGAGCCATGTGTCCAACTGGACACAAGGTTTTGGAGTTTAACCAGAAACACCTAAAGAGGGCCGGAGGACATATCGGGCGAAACTTTTTTCTATATAACAATAAACATAAGGACAACAGGAAATGAACAACATTAGCTTTCATCTCGTTTTTTCTTTACACTTGGATTGTGATAGCCTTCAAAACCAACCACAAAACCAATATACACCCAATGCTTCAAGTAAATTATAAAAGAAAAAGACATTTTATTTATATCTGAGTTAATTCGACCTTGAGATATCACTTAATTAAGGCATTTATATCACCCGATTCGGTGCTTCATCTTATACACACTAGATAACCTGCTATACTTTAATAAACTTTTCTATCAACGATACTGTTGCAATAGAGAATTTGATTATTGCCACCTTAATCCTTATGTATTTTTTTCTGCCCTTTCAACTGAAACAGAAAATACATGTCCTATTATTCAGAGAAACAATTAAGGGACGGAATTTCTTCATCTCAAACCAAAAGTTATTTACTTCCTAACTAAGGCTTCGATATTTCTTTCTATGCTTGTCTGATTAATGAGGTCATTAGAGCTTTCTTTACATACATCGATTCTTTCAATGGCTTATTTTACACAATTAATTATTCATGGGAATTATTTTCATTAAATACATTTCTAATATTTTTTTAAAATTTTCGATTTTAGTCAAAACAAAGTTTATGTTTACTCATAAGAATATGCGTTCTCACCTGGACAAAATTTCAGAAAAATTAAAGTGCAAAATTTTAACATTTTTTTTTGCAAAATGTTGTAGCTTAGGTTCTGAGCAAATATCAAACTCTCTTTTTGGTATAAATAATGTTCAATATATGTGAAATAATAATAGAAAAAGATGTTGTAGACGCAGTGCCACATCGGGATATTGATCTTGCTATAAAAAAAATCAGAAATCATCAATAACTTACTATTTGTTGAATTTAACACTTTTTGGATTCCTCGGGTAAAAATGCTTTTATAACCTAATTTTTAGATGTAAGGAAGCTCTAGAATTCATTTTACAGATAAAAATAGCTTACAAAAAATCGTCATTTTTCGCTACCCCCCCCCTCAAATTTGGAGGGCTAAAAACAACATAACTCCGCCAATTCTTACAATTGAAAGCTCATATTTTGGTGATTGGCTATCATAAACCACAATTGGACAAAATTTCAGAAAAATTGAAGGGGGTGGGTGACATGGCCTGGATGATTTGACACGGAATTACCCATACAAAAACAATATGAAAATTACCCATACAAATACAATATGAAAAACGGTATTGGCTCTCATTAAATCTGTTTTTTTTTTTCATGAAATATTGTAATGGATGTATACACACTGAGATACCAAATTCTATATGAGTTCTTTTTGTTAGTCTCTCTAATTAGATTTCATTACATTAAAAGTTAAATACTTACAGCTGGAGGGTGCATATTTTTGCTAATAATAATAATAACCACAATGTTGTTTTTCTCTTTCTTAGCTTTTACGTTTTTTTCTTCTTCTTCATTGTCTTTCTATTGCATTAATCTTCATTCAGTTTTCTTTTTTGTATCTTTTATTCTTCGTTTTAATATTTCTATTAGTTCTGTTTTTGCCCTTGAGGGCTGAAAACTAATAGTTAAGTCTCATTGATGATTTTTATTGCCAATTCCACCAGATATTGTTGATCTTTTTAATCCCTGTCATGCTGGCATATTTGGATTTCATGAATAAATCGTCTGTTTTCTTCGTGCTTTTTTATCTACTTCTATACGTTTTCTCCGTTTTCCTTCCATGTGGGATTCTTATTAATTCTTTATCATCAATTCTCCTCGTTTTATTTTGCATTTCAAATTAGATTTATTTTTCTGCTTCGTTTACCATAATGTCCTTTCTTTCTGTTTTTTCATTCTCTTTCATCTTTTTCATTTTTTTTATTTCCCTATAAACCTCACCATCATCACCTACAATTGTTTCTTTCTGCATTTCTCTTACTCTTTTTGTGTTCTTTTCTATGTCTTTCTTTTTATTCTATTCAGTATCCTGGGTATGATTTCAAACTCCACATAATGGTGAATTTCCCGTTCTGAGCTCTAGGGAGTGTGGAGTACACCATCATCATCATTGCTCATAGATCATCTCTAACCCGGAATGAGTGTACCTGTTACGGTACGATATATGGGTTAAACAAAAAAAAAACTGTTTAAAAAATTAATTTAAAGAAAAAGCTGAGTACCCATCAAGAATTAAGCAAACAAAACATCGGCCTAAAATACCCCATCAAGGTTTCACATGCCGTAAAATCCAACTGAGCAGCCTACAAAATAGATTTTATTTTCGGTTTAGTGCTTAGGGATTTGGGTTGGTTAGTCCTCCAGCCTTTATCAAAATATTTTTTTTTATTATTTCATATTCTCTACGATGCCTCATTGCAAACAGATGTTATGGATTAGTACTATTAATGTCCTTCTATAAGGAAGGTTTTTGTTCAAAGTATACCATTTTTCGAATACATATGTTACGATTTGTTTTGCACGAAATATTTTTCATTAGTCGCAACATTTGAATCGTCAAATTAAAACGATTTTTTTCATGGTTCGACATTTGAATCGGATTAGTTTCTACATAATTTTCTTTTTTGATTTTAGTATTTTGGGCTGGTTAGTTCTCCAACCTTAAGATTTTTATGATTTCAGATTCTCTAAGATGTCTCATTGCAAACAGATGTTATGGATATTTACTAATTCTAATATAGTAACATAGACAACCGTAAAAAAACGGAGGAAAGTTTACGGGGTTGAACCTCCAATTAACACCCCGTAACTGTCCTGTTCACTGGTTTAGAGTATATCTGACTGTCTCGCATGGTACAGTGGATAGGGTGCTAGACTGTGACACCGTCGTTAATTCAGACTTCGGCAGCGCTATTTAGTTTCCTTTAGGACTAATGCCATTTGGAAATGTGTGAACCTCCCAGCTATAGTTTAAATAGTACCACTTCTAGCACCGGATTAGAACCACAAGGTTCTGGATTCAATACCGACCCTCGCCAACTGAGTGTATGAGTAGCATGGTTTGGATATGTTTGGTAAAGTGGAGAGCTGATAGTAGGTGTGGCGTTTCAGGTCTAGCGCTAGTGAAAAGGGATAGACTCCCTCGCTGTACGACTGATACCGACAATAGGTCACTTCGTCTACTTTACTTTTACTGTTCTTCTACAAGGAAGGCTTTTGGTGTTAATAACTCGTGATGGATTGCCATTAAAAATGAAGCCAAACCAAATTTAACTCGTTTATGTACTTCTGTTTTTAACGTTTCTTTCCCATTTAAACACCTCTCTCTCTCATATATATATAATCCAAAAGTCCAGAGAAGAATTCTTCCTTACGACACAAGAATTTTTTTAAAAACCTGTCGCAGTTTGAGAGCTCAATGTGTTTCTTAATGTTAAGTCACAGAGAAAATTTATAAGTAAAGAAATAACAAAAGACTTAGAGATTTTGTTTTATAGTCTATTTCAGGAGCTTAGACAAAGTGGCTAACTCTCCCGACTCATCAGATGCTGAATTCTTTATTACTTTAAAGGCATTTAGTTGAAATCTGGAATAGATTGATTTAACAGAAATTCCTTAGAAATTACTGACATGGTCAAATATCTTTTTATTACGCTACAGCTGAGCGACACAGGATTATAATTTTTAAAAAAATCTGTTTTCAAATGCCTTTAAGGTAATAAAGAATTCATCATTCACATCTGATGAGTCGGGAGAGTTAGACACTTTGTCTAAGCTCCCCGAAATAGACTATAATGCAAAATCTCTAAGTCTTTTTTATATATATATATATATATATATATATATATATATATAACTGTCCTTTCTTTCTTTGTTCTATCATCATTTTTATTACTATCATCATCATCACCGTCATCATTGCAATAATGTTCATCATCAGATCAGATTTTTCTTTCTCTCTTTCTCTTTTCATTATCATTTCTATTTTTATCATCAACAATAATACCATTATTCGTAAAAAGAATACGTCTTCGCGATCACAATGATTATATTCTAATGAGTGCTTTTATAAAGTTCTATTGTACGTGAACGCCAAATAATTGACGTCGATTTTTTTCTCACAGATTCCACATTATGGTCTTCTCCTTTCTCTCAAAAACTTTCTGGACTCTCAGATGTTTTGGTGACAATGAAAAATCCTTGGGGCAACACTTCCTGTCAAAACTCTAGAAATAAAGAGCAAAACTAGGTTCTATGTGCTGTAATAAATAGCTATCGTCAGTCCTCACGGTTTTGTTTTGGAGATCATGACGTATTTTGTATGAGTCTACCTCAAGGCATACACAAACAGTTTCTCGTCCAGACACAATGTTACTAGAAAAGAATAGACACACACGTATCGATACAGTAAAATAATAGTTTATGTATTTCATCACGTTCGTATATATCTCAGTATGTTTATATTTTACGATGTCATAGTGTTCTTATGTGTATATATGTATGTATCTCCATATATAATGTTAGAGAATAAAAGTTTAAAAATAAAATATAGAAGATTCCAATTGTAGATACAATCATGCTATAAATTGCAACAAATATCCTTAGAAAACTGTGTTAACCTATAAAAAAGACCCAAGGAGAAAGTAGTACATATGTCAACTATTTATTGCAGAATATTTAGCGATAAGAGAACGCCATATTTATATTATTGACTATATATATATATATATATATTCTGAATTGAAACCTATTAACTCCGCTTAAAAATTGAATTTGTGTCACATCCTGCCCGTGCATCTTCAGCGATGATGAAATTAAATTTAATTTCATCATATATATATATATATATATATATATATATATATATATTATAAACTAAATTGTGAATTTCATCATCGCTGAATATATATATGAGTTAAAGTAGCGTGGACATGGAATCAACACCTTGTTACTGACAGTTTTTCGCCTAAGCGATTTTCAGACCAAATGGGGAAATTCGTTTAATGATTTGTGTACGCTATGTTTCGGTCTTTAATGAGAGGGATGAATTTTGATAGATCAGTTGCTATGTGTAGCCCGAAGTTACATATCAAACCGCTAAACGAATTTCCCGATTTAACTTTATATATATATATATATATATATATATATAAATGTGTGTGTGTTTGACTGCGCGCGAGTGCAAAACCCAATCAATTGTAACGTAAATATTTAAACTTATTTGAATGTGGTACATAAAGTAATTATTGAAGTCAGTTAGCCTACTGTTGGTTTTAATAACATAAGCTAAACAGAATTAAAGCAGTGTCCAATACAGCTGGTATAAATAGGAATGAAGAATGATCCATTCATGAATCAAGGTGATTTGGGTCATTTCATTCCTTGAGTTCTGATTGGCTGCCTGACTGGTTGATTTGCATGACACTGTGGAGTCTTATATATACTTGGTCACTTGGCAGTGGACTTTGTGTCATTTCGAGTTTGTATTCAGTTACAATCGCATGCCACCTTGTCTTCCCAGTTCGACGGTAATTGGAACTTATTCTACAGTAATATTGTTACTATCGTGTCTACAAGAAATAACCTTTTTTAGACACTTAGGTGACCAATTCACTGTTGTCAATTCTAATTGATTTATTCGTTAGGCCATCTGAAAAGAAAGTCGTGATTTATTAAAAATATTTTCTAAACGTTTTTACTGGAGGCACAAAAAAAGCTTCTTTGCTTCTTCTAGTACCATTTTCGGGTCTCATTTGATAGCCTCCTAAGATGTTTTTTTTTCTTCTGAGAATAAACAGCTATTAAATGTTTGGCCTTCCAAATATCAGTGCTTCTCTTTACGGGACACCCAACAATCTTCAGCTCAGTTTAGCACACGTTCAAAAAAGTCTATGGTAATTAAAGGAGAACAGTCATGCAGCATAGACACTCTGGAGACAACAAAGTGACACCCGCCTAAATTAAGGTTTGCTGTTGCAAACAAATGACGGGATAATATGGACCTGCATGTTGCTCAGTCACGCCGAAAGTATAGATTCTATGGGCCAAATAGAAGAACCCCCTATAGTGGAAAATCACTTGGACAAATGTTTGGCGGGTGTGTAAAATAATTATAGGTAAAAACCAAAAATTGTAGATAAGGTTGGAAAGTTACTATAACTTTGGGGATGACGTATGAAAGGCTATATACCAATCTATGACTGGTTGATGAATTCCAACAAGCGATGAGTGGAAAAAAGTGAGAGAAGCTGAAAGTGAAGTGTTGGCAGTCTGAGCTGAGTTTAAAGGAAACAGACGCATGACGCATGGTTACTTGGAGGTAATATAAACTATGAACTCTATGAAAACAAAACAAAAAAAAAAAAAAAAACATGACATGTTTTATAAAAAAAAACTAAGCAAAGACACAAAACGAGACATCCTCAAGAGATTCCCAAAGTGTTTCAGATTACTCTAAGAATAGCGAGAATGCCATCCAGATCAACAACAGATCCAACAATAAACACAGACAGACCTAACCAGATCCAGCCAAGATAATATTTGAACAGTAATAACATAAGTATAGAATTATTACTATTACAAAAAAGCTTATTTCAATGGAATGCAGCTTGACAACAGACTGACTTCTACCCCATAGTGTTATATATTGTACAAAGGGAAATATGAATTTCCGGTTTTTAAACAAAAAGTTTTTACACTGCCCGTTATCAGATCAAGAGATAAAAATACGTGGGTGTAGCTATGAATATAAAAGAATCGAGGGCCCGAGACAGGTCAGTCGTCAGTTAGTCCCGGAGGCAGTCACGCGGAGAGAGAGTGAGGTGATCGGGGCAGTAGTCGGCCGAGCGGGACCTCGTGTAGTTGGTGTCGGAAAAGCTAGCGTTAATATTTACCAACTGAAAAAGCTTGTCGCCCAGAAATTTAATCAAAGGACCGAAAGTCTAAAGACTGAATATATTAATTAAACTGACCCTCTCTCTCGAAGTTAAGAAGCTTGAATTTATTTCAATAAACTTCTGGAGGATAACTTTGGTGTTATTGTCATCCCTTACAACGAAGATGAAACCATTGCAATTTAGTACAGTGACGACACGCTATGCAACAATAGTATTTTTTATACAACTTATATATGATACCTTACTGAGCCCAGAAAACCTTCACACATGGGACAAGAGTGAAATGCCTTCCTGTCCATTATGTACTGAAATATATTCCTTTCAGCATCTTCTTAGCAGCGCCCCAAGGCTGTGAGCGATGGTCGTTATTGTTGACGCCACGATCAGATAATTGAAGTAGTTGTGGTGTAATTGCTACAGCTATAAATCTAGAAAATACCAGCTCAGGAGAAAAAAAATCCAAAGCTATCGACTTTGTACAATCCGGAGGGAAGACCCAGTCGATACCACAAATAAGAGAATTTCGACTTTCCTCAGGAACTAAGAGATGATTTTTGAAAACAGTTAAAATTCCCGGATCACAACACACTTTTCAGACATAGACATTCTGGATAAGAATGTTCAAAAGTGTTTAAAAATAAAATATTATCAATAAATAAAGAACCTTATAAAGTCTTAAAAAAAACAACCAAAAAATTGATGTAGTTTGTAAAGCAAGAAACAATATGTGCGTATGTCTGTGTGTATGCGTGTGCGCGCGTGTGATGAATATTATTCTCTGTGTGTATGTGTGTGCATGTGTCCGTGAGAGTGTATGTGTGTGTGCAATAGCAATTGTTATGTGTGTGTGTGTGGCGCGCTTGTGTTTGTGCATGTGTGTGTGTGCGATTGCGCTTGTGTGTGTGTGCAATGACTATTATTCTATGTGTATGTATGTATGTGTGTGTGTGTGAAGGTGTACAAGTGTGTGCGTGAATGTGTGTGTGGTGTGTGTGTCTGTGTGCAATTACAATTGTTCTGTCTGTGTATGTATATGCGTGCATGTGTGTATGTGTGCGTGAGAGTGTATATGTGTGTGTGCAATGACTATTGTTTTATGTGTATGTATATGTGTATGAGTGTCTGTGTTGTGTGTGTGCGTGTGTACAAGGTATGTCAAAAAAAAGTATCGAGATTTCTGTACTTTTTGACACACCTTGTATTCTGAAAAAAAATTACGTTCCATTCATTTTTTTTTCAGAATACTAGGTGTATCAAAAAAATTTAAATGATGAGCTAGGTAGGTAGTTTCTGACTCTGCAGTTCCTTTATAAATAAGTTATAGTGGCTGTATGTTTGTTCACAAACTCTTCATAGGGTGTTGGAGACAGAGCCTTATAACCATATATATATATATATATATATATATATATATATATATATATATTCTGAAACAACATTATCCAGAGCACTTGGATTAGTATATCTAATTTTGATCAAAGGGGCTTCAGGGTTTTATATACCCCAACTGAGTTTCTCACATCGATTTAGGTGCAATTTAACCCATAGGTAAATGTCCAGAAATTATGCATATTTACAAAATATCAGCAAATTTCGACAACATTATATGCTATAGAAGAACATTTTAATGTTAGTTTAGGCAAGAAAAATATAAAAACCCCACGGTTGAAAAATAATTATAAAGGTGCTCTTACCGCGTCAGTATTGAGGACCTGCCGTGAGGACCAAGCTGGTCAGAGTGAAGGACCCCCAGCGGACAGTATATTAAACCAAATGCCTTATCCTTATGACAGCAACAAGACCAGCAAAGAGATGACCGAAGAATGGTTGAAAAAAATAAGGTAAGCGTAAAAGTTCTAAAAGGTCAGCTGATAAGGGTCAATCCAATGAAAGTACGGCCAAAGATTCCCATCACGGAATATACCTTCATCATCATCATCGCCATCTTCTTCAAAAGACGATTACCCAATGTCACAATCAGCAGAAAATTCTTCATCAAAAGAGGACAAACTCATCACTCCCAAATACACCATTCTCCATCGATTGGCTATTGATCTTACAAGAATTCCGTAATGCCCCTGATGCCAAGACGAGTACCAGACCCAAAGAATTGGTAATTTTTATAGACTTGCCGGTACTCGTCAGCGAACACAGTTGACCTGTAATGAAAGGTCTATCTGTTGGCAGGGCTTATAATATGCCAACTGCCTCCTCTCTAGATAAGGTAAGACATGGGGTATTCTGGATATCATGGCTGTGGAGTCGGAAAAAATCATCGACTCCGAGCCCTCTATTTTGACTTGTCTGGCTATTATTTGTGTAATGAAGTGATTATATATATATATGTGGTTGAGAATAGAGGAAAAAGTGGATATAACAAAACAGCAACTAAATTCTATTGATATTTAGCCTCATTGTTGGCTGAATCTTTTTCAATTTTTTACTGACATAAATGCTTCACTTTTTACTCTACTTTAAACCACATTTTGTCGGATTTATTCAATCCTTGACTCCTTATATATATATATATATATATATATATATATATATATATATATATATACCATGTTTACTTTCATAATCCTCTTGTTCTCAGTCTGGGAAATATTTGGAAATTTCCAGACACTATTTGACAATCATATTTTTTAGTTACTTTTCCATTAGATTTAATCGATTGTCGACTTTCACACTGTCTCTCAACAGTTGTTTAGTTTATTTTTCTGTTATTTAAAAAACAAAAAAACGATTCAGTATATTTTAACATGTTAGAAAAACTGATGAATTTTGATGTTAGTAAAATCAGCACCGATCTGTGCTCGCGTAAACAAAATAGAATTTCTGGTAAATAGACAACTATCTCAACCACAAGACACATCTGTCTCGGAGATTTATAATGGATTTTGGAGAAAACATTGACTATAATTGTTCTGTTTCGAGTATCAAATCAAATATTGCATTACAATTATTTAAATTTGCTTACAACGTTACATTTTGGACCATATGACCTTTAGGCACCCCTTTTTGATCTCGATTAAGAAAAGACATGTTATTCAATATCCAGTTGTGTTAACAGACGATTTTTTAATTTTTTTAAATTATAAAACTAAACCCTAACAGCAATCAGATATTGACGGTGTAAATGAAAAACGTCCTTTCTTAATCAAGATCAAAAAGGGGTGCCTAAAAGTAATATGGTCCTAATCTATTCAGGTGATTTAACAAGTTTTATTTATTTAAATTTGAGATGAGGCTTGATGCTTAACTCTGAATTGTCAATTTGGACACATGGCGCAACGTATACATGGGCTGAATTAATACATTTCTAAGTGACAATCATCTCTTGGTTGTAGGTTCAATCCTGACCAAGAGCTATAACAATACTTAACACAGTTTAACCCTTGTACCTCGCCATGGTTAACGGAATGAGAACAATTACCCACGTGATTGAACAAAAGGTTCGGTTTCAAAGTCATGAAGGCTACTGATCATGACAAGAAACACCGGAAGAAGGTCGGAGGGCACATTGGCCATAAAAGTATGTATATAATAATGAAGATGAGGATAATAGTCCGAGAAATGCAAAAATACAGAAGAGGCGTTACTTGTTAGGAAAATCAGCACTCATCTGTGCTTCGGTAAAAAAAAATAAAATTGAGAGACAACTGTCTCAGCCACAAGACATATCTGTCTTGGAGATTTATAATGCACTGGAGAAAAATTCTCCTTAAGTTCTCTTGACTCTGTAATTGTTCTGTGTCGAGTATCAGATCAAATATTGCATTCCAATTATATATTTTTGCTTACTACGTTATAATCTCTTCTTCAACTGATTTATCAAGGTTCAGATAAAAATCTTTTTCTAATCTTAGATTCATCCGGGTATCTCAAATATATTTACCTATTATTTTTTTGTTCGCCATCTTAGTTATTGATACTTTAGCTAAGAGGAAATCAAGGTCACTGTTGGATTTCTTGGCGATTAATCATTATCATGAAAATGTTTTCTATATTGATTTATATTACTCTTCATCTTTGTCTTTCAAAGCCCTCTTTTTCTATTTCAGCGAAAAATTGTTACCCCCCCCCAAAAAAAGGGCGCTCCCGTACGTCTATTAAGTGATCTAGTGAGCCATTGTTGAATGAATTCAATCCAACATAATTGAAACATAAATACAATTAATCCAATGTTTTTAATGAGTTTTATCGTCGTTGCTTTGATTTTGATGAGATTAACCTTCAAATCAAGTATTCTTTAGAATTACGCTATGATTCTATTAGGATTATTTCAAGTATTTGGCGGGATTTATATATATGAAATAAATATCAAGATAACAGAGTGGCCTCATTTATTGCATACCTTCTCCTTTCCAGCCTATTGATCTAGATTTTCAAACCTCTATCTCTCCCTCTTTATATATATATATATATATATATATATATATATATATATATATATGTGTGTGTGTGCGTGTGTGTTCAATTTTGTCGTTATGCCATTTCAAACAAGTTTGGATTTTTTTCATTTTACTGAAATTTTTTATTTTATTCTTTCTTTATTTTTCTTTCTATCATTTGTGCTTCCTTATTCATTATTTTCTTCTCTGCAAATTCTATTGATATGTTTATTTTTAAATTATTTTCGTTTCATTCCATTTGAGTTTATCTTGCTTCAATGTTCTTATTTAAAACTCGTTTCCTTATTTACATATTCTTTTTAGTTTCCCTATTTTTCTTCTATCCTTTATTTGTCTATATATCTAAATTATAATTATTTTTTTTTCAAATATATATCTGTAAAAGTAGTATAGGAACTACTTTCTCATGCGCACTTTAGGTAAACCACCTAGGAAGTAATTAGGCTATTACTACAGTGGACTGAGGTCAGAAGCAAAACGCTCATAGCAGTAACGTACATGGCAATATACCAACTATAATAAGTATAAATCATCCTGTTGCGCTAGTAGCAGAGCGTTCCATTTAAACCTCTTACCAATCCTCCCTCTCATTCATTGACCTCGTGAGTTCTTATGGGCATCATTCAGTATCCGCGCTTATCAATATATGTCTTTGCTGCGCGGCCCACACTTGCGTGTCCATGTACTGGCTCTCATAGGGGAACATCACATAAGTTCGCCCTTTCTTCTTCAGCAGTGACCAGTGAGTTTTATTCGTCTTAATCGGAGGGTTTGTGTGATATGTGGCAAGTGGTCGTATAGCTCGGGGTGTCGTTTCTACGTTTTGTTTAAAATTGCGCGCAGGAGTTTTGTGCAGCTCCCATCTAGCTTATTCTTTTGGCGCTTCGTTAGGGTTCAAGTGATGCAGCCATGCAATAGCACTGATACAACTACGGGTTGGGGGAGGTGTCTTTTTAACTGTATTAGCATCGATTTCTGTGAATGAGATAGTACTACCTAGAATATGATTATTTTCTATTTTCAAAAATCTACATCTAGGCATTCTCAAAAGTATAGATCGATCTGGTTTACACAAAAAAACATTCATTCAATTTTAATGGGTCATTTACGCAAATAATTTTTGACTATTTCCTAGTCCTTTTTTTAATATTTCAACAAGCAAAAATATTAGTTTTTCCTACTTTTTCATCTCATCACTTTCCTCTTTTTATGAATAATTTAGGTTATTTCCTAGTTGAGTAACATGAGTGACCCAGAAAAAACCGAACCCAATTTATTTATTTTCCCATTAAACTAACCCTAAACCCCAACCCTTGTTGGACTTGAACTTAAAAAAATTAAAATTAAAAGTAACAGTTTTATTACAGAATGTGTGGGTTCTGTTTTTTCTGGGTCAAACTGTAATATTATGTTACTCAACTAGGGGGGTAGGGTTAGGGTTTATTATTGGTGTTTAGGGTTAGTTTAATGAGAAAATAAATAATTTGGGTTCTGTTTTTTCTGGGTCACCCTGTATTATCATGTTACTCAACTAGGAAATAACCATGATTTATTTATTAATCAATTCCTACAAAACATTTGGTTTGGGTACCCAACATAGTATAATGGTTAACTTACCATAGTGAGTTCAATTCTAACTGATTAAATCGTACGCCTACCTCTATTCCTCAAGTTATGCTAAGCTTAATAAAAGTCTACATGGCTTTCCAGTTCCTTCCGCATTTCAATTCAATCTGTATACCTCTTTCATTCAGCATACCTCATTTTCTTGTTATTTTTCTAGCTGCATTTTCATTTCTTATCGTTGTCATCCTATATTACCCTTCGGAATATTTTTTTCTTTTTTCCCCCTATTTACCTCTCAGGAAACCCAACTGACTCTCTAACGTCTTTGTCCTTTATTACTCCTATTTTATTTTTTTCTATTTCAATGTTTTCTTCTCCCTTTTCAGCTGATTTCAGATGTAAACATTTCCATTCAATCCCAATTCCCTTGCCAACGTCATATCAGTAAGTAGTGCTTGTTTTCATAAGCGAAGAGCGCGGCACTGCCTAAACTTGAGTCGTAGAAATTGATACTCTGTTTATTTCTCTTTCGGATCAAACGCATCAGTAAATTGATTTTGAGACAAGAGATCAAACTACGAAGCCATGATGCCAGGGGTTAAGAAAAGAGATTTTCTGAGCCAACAGCAAAATTTAACCTTCATCCTTTTCAGAACACAGTGCGCGCTTAGAGTGAGCGTTTTCGTGGATTCCTGTCGTGCCGATATCTTTTTTTGTTTTTAGTTCTTTTGAAGCGATTGTTTCCACTGAATACGTAGGCGAAATTGTTCGACATATCTTCGCCTCAAGTGAAACAAGGATGGAATTTCTCTTATCTCCTATGCATTCTCTCATCTCTTTTGTACATTGAGGTCTGACGGTTTTAACTCCTCTAGATACCGTCTCTATCTTCACAACAAACATTTCAACGGAGCTTTGGCAAAACAAAAAGGTTCACAGTTTTGCAAAGTGTTCTTGTTTACGCTTTCTGTCTTTTTCTTTATCTCCATTCATTCAATATACAAACGATTTTTTCACAGGGTGTATTTTTTTGAGAACAGAAGCACTCAGGAAGATGAATAAAAAACACGACTATATTTAATATGGAAATAGTAATCACACAAAAGAAAATAGACTATTTGATGTTTATCATGTAAAGTGTTTGCATTCATTTCTTTGTCCAGTTCACTTAGTAACAGTCTGATGAATAAATGATGAAATAAAAGGCAAAGTCCCATTTCAGGCCTAAACCTAAATGCAGAAAAAGACAAACCCGTTAAAAAAAAAAACAGACAGAAAAATGAACTTATGTCTATGTCTAAATTAAGCAGAACATGTTTTGTAAAATCCCACGTGGTTTCTCTTTCTACACGTATTTCTTTATCACTTATGACATCCGAATAAATAGAAATATTGAAAAGAAAAAAGAAAGAAAAAAGAAATGTACGTTATGGTTTTCCCCCAAATGCTTGACTTTATTTGATCACTGGAAAAAGTTTGATTGATTAAAATCAATCAATCAATCATCTTGACTCGGCATGTCAACATGACTGTTATTCTATATGGAGGAGCTATTGAATCGCGTTCATTTTATATTTTTGTGAAGTGTTTTTTATTGTTTTCTTTAACTCTTTGCCTACCAAATTTTCCCCACGCCTGTACCAATTTTTCTAAGTATTTTGTACCCTTATGATGGGATATTTCTAAGTTCAGTATCTACTGACATCAGAACATTCTATTAAAATAAAATCCTATCATTTTTTTAATCTGAGTCCTTCTGCTCAATTATGATAAACCAACCATCAGTTTTTGTACTTTGCTTACGGTAGGATCCCAGGGATGAGAAAGTCGTTGTGAGCGGCTTCAAGTAGGCAAATTATTATTATTATTATTTTTTGCACACTGTTCTATCGAATTCGAATAAATTTTAAACAGATCTATTTGATTCATTGATTGAACAGTGCCACGAACTATCAGTAAAAAGTAGTTCCGTGAGTAATTGCTATGAAGGGATACTCCACACTCTGCAAATCTCCAGAACTGGATTATCACCATTAGATCCAGTATAGTGACATACCCAGCAAACCCCAGGTCTTTCCCTTTGGCAGGGAACTGTCTGAATTATAATCCAAGCAATTTTTTACTTATTTATAGAATGAGTATAAGATTAAAATTCGAGTTAAATAATACGTGTGGATTAGATGAGAAATTAAAAGAAATGGAATAATAAATATAATGTAAAATAATGAGATATTGAAATGTGGAAAAACCTAAAACATTAATTATACGATACGTAATAGTGGAAATTAACTAGAATTTGGGATGACGTGTGAAAGGCTGACCTGTTGGCTTTTGATTGGTCGAAAGTGCCAACAGAATGAGGTGTGAAAGGAAGATAGTGAGAGGTGAGATTTTGGGCGTATTTTGAAGGGAATAGGCGCAACTTGAACGTCTGTCGCCCGAGGCATTTTACTTGGCTTCGTTAATAAGAAGTATCAACAGCACAAGCCAAGGCATCCCAAATAGTTCCAGACTCGAAGAACGAAGAGAAATCACCCAATATAATGCAAAATACCAGCAACTCCGATTCAGAATAGCAGATTCCACAGATCCAGATAAGTATAGAAGTTTCATATTCCCTCAGACGCTATATCACATATTGAAATTTAATGATCTCACATATACACACTCCAAACATATCTCGCCGCGTCACATTCAATTTGATTGTTAATGACTATTACAACCAACTACTTTTAGTGATAGTGCGACGTGACAATACTTTCTTTGTTTTTATGTGAGCCTTCTTTAGTTCTTTTGAAAAGGACATCATGGATACACAATGGAAAGTTTTTAATATTTTATGGGCACTAAACCTTACAAATCAGAAAACCAGAATGTCAATTCGGTTACCAATTTTGAATATGTCTTGGCGCACAAAACAAAAAGGAATTTCCGCGAGCCAAATGCAAAATATTTATGACTGCTGATACTATGCACAGACGTTGTTAAAAGCAGGTTACTTGACAACTAATTCGATTAAAGAGCCAGTTATGATCGATCATTCTTTTTATTGTTTTATAACTAGCCGACTACCAGACATAAATAGGAGGAAAATCAAATCATGTTCACAGAGGATAAAAACCAATGGCAACAGATATAGCAGGGCAGATAGGATTTTCAAAGGCAAAAGCCTACACATAAATAAACTTTGTTTCTTTCTATATCTACCTATTCCATTTACGCCGATACTTGATCAACAATTGCATCCAGAACATGCAAAAACTTCAAAGGTCTAAATAAAGTATAGTTCACACAGATACAGACATGTCTATTTTTTTGTTTGACAAACCATAATATTTTCGGACGTTTTTACTTATTCTGATATTTGACCAACCGAAATACTTCAGAAAAGAGACTGTTAAACTGCATAATTTGCGTGTTGTTATTTAGTCTTTATTCTTGCTCTTTGCAAGTTATACAAATCTATGTTATCATTTTATTTGCATTGTTTGTTTTTTTTTTAATTAAAAAATACATAACTGGAAATAAAGACGACGAAGCCTGATATACATTTGTATGTATATTGTGAAATTACGTTTGTCTTCAATGCAGTTACGTAAGAGTTTCTCTTTTCCTATCAATCGGGCGTAATAAGATTTTCTCTCTATTTACGTTTCATTTTTAAGTGTTTTCGCTTTTCCATGTCGACGGTATGATAAATACGTTGAATAATTATATCTGACAACGTGATTGACAAAAAAAAAAGTTATTGAAAATAAGAATTTATTGGTATGCCATTTTTCATTTTTACACCTTCATTATATAGTACAATATATTATCGAAAATATCAAATATTTGTATGGTTGGTTGGTTGGGTTGTAAATCCATTAGGCCATTTAATACCCAAGACATTTTTGCTTTATTTTTTTTTCTGGGTACTTAACTTTTAAACTCATTATTTAAACATGTTTTTAAACATGTTTTTTTAAATTTATATTTAATCCATATATGGGACTTTAACAGGTACTACCACTCCGGGTCAGAGTGGACCTGGGAGTAATGATTATAAAAGGGTACTCCACATTCCCTAGAGTTCCAGAATTGGAAGTTCACCATCAGATAGAGTTTAACGTCAAACCCAGTAAACTAAGAACCTCAGCCACAGCATTCTAACATATATATGATAAAAAGGTTTGGGTTTTGCCATGAGAGTTGGGACAATCATATGTGCTAGGTCTTAACATGACCAGCCGATTGATCGGAGGGGCCTCTCCGAGCACCCGTCTAGCCTAAGTACTGACGAAATATAGTCTTGCAAGTCATGGACACCAAAGCTAACAGGGTTCAGTCCTTAAGCATCACGGATCGCCACCCATGACGAATAGGTGGTTCGATTAGGGAGGTACAGTTTGTATATTCTAAAGTCTTAGCTTACACGGTTATGAATACGTTGATATTTGACACTGTGTTGAATATGAAATAATGAAAATCAAGTTATTAAAATTTAAAAAAAACATTCATATGACATGTTTCGCTGTTTCAGTTTCACATTCTAAGAAATATTATCCAAAATATCAATGGTTAAAAATCAGACAGTCTAAATCGTCCAAGATTAAATCTGTATATTAATACTCGAGCTCCTTAATTGTAAGACCGTTATCATCTTGCAACAACTCTCTGGTTAAAAAAGAGGAAGACCAAATTTTCAAAGATAAAATGCAAAATTGTAAATCTTGAATATGGGTTGCTGCTTACGTGCCGAATTTTTATTTCTTATTAGTGTCGTCACCTCTGCTAAGTAATGGACCATTTAGGTTTTATTATAATGGAAAAAAAGACATGCTACAAAGAATGAATATAGGAAAAAAAGAGAGTAGGGAAAAATAGTTACAAGGGGTGAGTGCACGGAAGCGATAATGCTAATCTGTCTCAACAAAATGAAAAGAAAGAAAAAAAGAGTTCGAGAGTGTTCAAACAAGATTATACTTTTTAGATATTGAACTATTTAGCAATACCTCTTACGTAAACATATCAAACGTTGTGATAATTAAATTATCATACTGTGGTATATCCACGGACCTTGCTAATGATTCTATAATTACTAACATGTAATATTCAAACACGGAATGTGGTTAAACGACCAAGTAGTAGTGGGATTATCCAAAATTTCCAATCACAAGGAAACAAACTAATGGTTCCACAAGCCGATGTTATTAAGTACAGATTTAATAAGAACAGTAACTCCCGCCTTACTCAACAAACAGTTAAAAACTGCCGCGAAACATTGACGCAATCATCCCAATATTTCCATGAAAAAGCTGATAAAACCAATGTTTTCGTCGTGCTTAATAAAACTAAAATCTTATTATAATGGAGATTGTGAGTTTGTCTGTCTGTAACCGAAACTATATTACTATACAAGCCACAATTCCCTTTTGTTATTTACATTACATTTACCATGATTTTATTTTTATTTATACCTCAATTATTAATAAAATTGTTTTACATTACTTATACTGTTGACCATATCTACATACTAATAACATGCAATTGTATTTATATATACAACAAAATAGCGGTTTGCAGTATGAATGGGAAGGCTAATTTGCATATTGATCTTAAAAATTTGATTTTAATAAATATATGCTTAGTATTATTGATTTCTAATTATTTGCTTTCATCTTAATGAATATGAGCAAAAATCTCTTCAATAAATCTTGAAAGAAATCCATTAACAAGAAGAAATAACTAATATTATTCTTTACTTCCTATTTTAACTAAACAGTTAAATTAGGAAAATTTACCAATGAAAGACGGGAGTAACGGAAAATGATGGAAGAGTTAGTTTCAAAGTTGTTCTATTTTTCAATCATACCCCCTCTGTTCCAAATCTTTTTATCTGAATTTTTATTCAGTTTCATTAGCCTTTCTAATTTAATATCATATTTTATTATATTAAAACTTAAATACTTGCACCCGGAGGATGCATATATTTGCTAGTAAAAATAATATACTTTAAGCAAAATAAACCAACTTTGAATAAGATTAATTTTGAATATAGCAGTCACGATCTAAAATGTCTATAACTTATTCCCCGCCAATTCTTCTCTTATTCCCCCACCCTTTTCTATGAGTTCCCCCTTTTATTTAATCTGACTGTTACTCGGGTGCTTAACCACATTATGTGTCTGAATAGAACCAGGATAGTAACATTACTGACAGCGAATTAAACATTCATTAGTCACTGAAGGGAAGCGAAAAAGAACACGAATAATGGTTGAATTGTAAAAAGTATCAAGAGGTATTGAGATTTTTCGTACTTTTTGACACATTGTATTCTGGAAAAGAATACTTTTTCATTCATTCTTCATTTCTATCTCGGTAAACACAGCTTTAAACTTGGTACTTTTTAGAAATATATTCTGAAAAAATTAATAAATGGAACTTTTCTTTTTTCAGAATACAAGGTGTGTCAAAAGGTATAAAAATATCGATGCTTTTTGACACACCTTGTATAATAAAAGGGTAATAAAAATAAGTAGAATATCATTAAAAAAAAGAAAAAAGAATCTGAAAGAACTTAAGATTAAAAAAACAAACCAATTAACAATACTAAAAGAAAAAAATCCCCTAAGTTCTATGGTTAATTGTTGGCGGGAAAAAGAAAAGAATCAAATAAATATTGAACTAAGAAAAATATTGCAAAGTACTTTGAACGGAATGAAATTTTTTACGGCCGATCTCATTAAAGAACTAATTACTATGAGGGGTTAAGTTGCTTTTTCTACAAAGCTGTGAAAAACCAACAAATAATTGAGAAATTAGCGTCGCTCATAAACGCCATTATTGTCAAATCGCCACTACCGACAATTTTCAGAATGGGGTCCAAATTAATTAATTAATTCTACATAATGAGTCCAAAAAAGTCGATAACACGTTCTGCGACAAAAAAAAATAAAAACAACAAAAAAAAAAAAACAGAAAAAAAAACGAACTGCGGCGGAAGGGATGAAAATAAATAGACTTCAGGTGAAAATAAAGAGACAATATCAATTATTCACAAGTACGCCAAAGTAGACACACACTAATAATATATATATATATATATATATATATATATATATATATCGGCAAACTAACACTGTGGTTGTGTTGGACTAATTTGTTCTTAAGTTTTGTAACTTTTCCATTAGCAATAAATAAATACTTAATATATTTTCTTTTTCCGATTTTTCGGTGGGTAATTTAGTGTTAAATTTTACAACACGGTCATAAATGAATTGAGTTGTTTAAGTTATATTTTGTACAAACACCCCAGCTGCGAGGTGTTTTAGCAAGTTGACGGTAAACATTTACAAAAAAAAAAAAAAAAAGATTAATTGATCTCAAAGATTTTATACTTGCATATAAGCAGTACTAAAAATATTGGAAATTATTATAGAGGCGCCTGCTGTAATAGTTAGTCTCAGGAAATGGACACGATGAGACGTTCAAATCCTGGGCCAGGCTGTTTTAATTTCACATAGCGCAAATACAATTGGGAGAGATATGAATCCAAGCATTCTACCCCCCCCCCACACACTTATGGGTAAATAGTAGAACAGATTGGACTCTTTAACCTTCGTTATGGCAACCAGTCTGTGAGAAGGAAAACTGAATTCAAACCTATTAAACCCCGCTTAAAAAATTGACCTTGTGTCACATTCTGCTCGGTCCGAAGGGTTGAGTAATTATCTATAAGCAGGACTGAAAGATTTCCCGTAAGCGATTGGAAAGTAACTGCCTATTTTAAACTATACTTTTTATATGCAATCCTTTATGTATGTTCCTTTCATATATGTAAATTAAATATGAGTTCTTGTTTTCCTTTTCTGAGTGATTATTTTGTTTCAATATTCGAATCCCAATAAAACTGTCTGGACGTTTAATTCTAATTTAATTCTAATTCCCGAGCGACTTGAGGAGCTTGAAGCGAATGCCAGTATCTATATAGAATTTTAAATAAAACGTCATGTAATGTGTGTTCTCTGATTCAGCAATAAATCATAAGATTTTTAAAGTAGGGAAGGGAGTTAATTTACAACCACTATATATATATATATATATATATATATATATATATATATAATAGATAGATAGATAGATAGATAGATAGATATATTTTTTTAAATTTGGGGATGAAACAAAGAAATCAGAGTGCTCAACCACAAATTTGTAGGAGCTTTATTTATTTGTTGAATTTTTTAAATATAAATGTTTTCCATGAGCAACTTCCGAGGTTTCAGGTTATTTCACCATCATCAGGCTGCTAATAGATCTTCTGGTGTTTATGTGAATAACAGCAAGAAATGTTTTCATATAAACATCAGAAGATCTATTAGCAACCTGATGATGGTGAAATAACCTGAAACCTGGGTAGTTGCTTATGGAAAACATTTATATTTAAAAAATTCAACATATATAATATATATATATATATATATATATATATATATATATTAGTGTTCCTAAAAGTAATGAAATCTAGAATTTTTTGTATTAATTAACTCTTTTTCTTAATTTGATTGACACCGTCTAGTCTTTCTTCAGGTCTTAAATATATCATTCTTTAATATTGGTTTACAATTTTAAGCTAATATTGTATTTCGAAACAATTGTGAAAATCCCTCTATTGAACTTTGGAGAAAAAAGAAAGAAACAACAACAAACAAAGATTCACCCAGGCTGTTATTTCCCAGGTAATGACATTGGCGCCAAACTCGAACTGATCATTCAAAGACACATAAATGTAGCGGGTATACAGAACTCTAACGCCATTGACTGGGGGTCACATGGCCGAGAGTATAAAGCTACCTAAAACGGTCAGCTGTACTTATAATGTAGACGAGTTTAGTGAAAGTCTATTGCTAGGCAAGTCGGAGGAGAGTCGAGGTCTGATCAGCCCTGATTGGATCGCCTGGGGTAGAAAATACGATATTGAAAAGACAGGAAATTTTCAATGATCTCACGAATATAACATCGCTGATGACTCCTACTTTATCATCTGAGAGATGTATTTTGAGAAATATCATTTTTCTCTGACCAGCTCTTTAAATCCTTTAGACCTAATTTAACGAGATTGTTCTCATGAATCTACAAATTCTCTCTGAAGAATCGGTTACCAATTTGTCTGGAAATGTTGGTCATTTATTGCGTCCGTGTATTGCGCCCGACAACCGGGGTCATTTATGTCACCTCTTTAGATGAAAGGTTTTGTATAATTTAAACAAGGATCCCTTTTAACTTCTGTCACTTAGTTGTCATGAACCTCAAAGATACGACAGAAGTCATCTCCTCCTAAAACAAAAGAAGACCCTCTTGAAAGCGAAAAACTCGTGAATCTCCATCTAAAAAGTTATGTTTGTTTATTAATTTTAACGGCATATCAACCCGTCCGGGGTTATGTCATGCCTACCGGTTATGATGTAATACATATTGTGTATTTATATATATACTTTTAGTAATTGGTTTTAACAATGTCTTAACATTATTTGGGGTTATGTTGTATGGTATTCGTTTGTTTCATGTCTATATTCTATGGTATATTTTTGATTCCCTCAAAAAGGAGAGAATATCCTCCATGTTGACATTTTCAAACAGATCCTTCATATTGTTTGCTTTAAAATAACGGTTTCTGATGTGAGCAAAAAACCTGCATTCCATGAATAAATGTTTAACTGTCCAAGGAGTTTGACATGTTTCACACTGTGGTTGTTGTTCTTGCTTGAGTATATTGGAGTGCGTTAGTTTTGTATGACCAATGCATAATCCGGACAATGACTTGTTCCTTTCTAGACTTCCTTAAAGTTGGTCTCCAGCCTCCCAAGATGGGTTTGATTAGAAAGAGTTTATTGTGGGTGTTGTTCCAAACAGTTAGTAACCGTCACTCGTGCTTACATATTTTCACGGTCTCAGTAACTGAATGAAAACAAGAAAATAGTGATAGACTATTTATTTTCTATTATATTTGAGGCGAGTTGTATTTTTTTTAACCTACTCCTAAGATTCTTTATTTGTGTGTTGATTGACCGGTTAATTTATTTATTTATTAAATTTGAATTTTCATCCATCCTCTTACTGACTCAAAATAGTCGATACATTTAAACAATCAAAGAAAAACTGATTTTAAACAATCTTAAAGTGTAAAATAATGAGATGTAATGTAGGTCTTTTTCCTCGCTTGCCAATCTAATTTTTAACTTCTCTAATCTTATTGGCAGAGAGAGGTCCTATCCGATGTATTGATTGATCACGTCAAGTTCTAAGCACCCATATGATTGTCCTAACCCGATTGGTCCTTATTGCAAGCCCCCTTTTTATTATATATGAGCTAGAATGTAGCGGCTGAGGGTGCCAATATTTTAGGTATACGTTATGTAATAGTGTAAACCACTCAAAAAGCTACCTGTCGATGGGATCGTGTGTGTGATAGATAGAGAGAGAGAGATAGAGAGAGAGAGAGATAGATAGATATAGATAGAGAGAGAGAGAGAGTGAGAGAGAGAGAGAGAGAGATAGAGAGAGTGGGAGAGAGATAGAGAGAGAGATAGAGAGAGATAGAGAGTGAGAGAGAGATAGAGAGAGAGAGAGAGATAGAGAGAGTGAGAGAGAGAGAGAGTGAGAGTGAGAGAGAGTAGAGAGAGTGAGAGAGAGATAGAGAGAGTGAGAGAGAGAGTGAGAGAGAAGATTTGGCGGTCTGGCTTGATTAATTGGGAAAAAAACAGAAGATGAGTGTTCTCCAATGCATTTTTACTTGGGATAGAATAAATGAGCTCAGAAAAAATGAGAACGTATTGTGTTTGTAATTATAATTATCAACGGCACAAAATAAGATATCCTAAAACACTCCCAAGTTGTTCAACAAAATTCCAGCCCAACAACCATATCCAGTCAAGAGATAAGTAGGACAGCCTAGGCATATGACGAATATTACAATTTACTCTCGTTTTCCTTTAAATTTACCATACACACTTTTCAAATGGATCCTGCCAAGTCACATATATACATTTACCTACATCGTTTTTTTTAATCGAGCCCGCATTGCTCCAAAAGCACGCAATACTCCAGTATTCTCAGGAGATAATGTAAGTGTTTTAAATCAGTTACAATAATAACAAGATTACGCTAAAGCTGAGAAGACTTGCTGTCACCTTGACTTCAATGGAAAAAAACAACCAGTTATTACTAATGTAAACAACCCACAAAAGGATTGTGATAATCATATGCGATTTGAAATACAAAGAAATCAACCGGGAACAGAGGATCAGATCAAGTCATCGTATTGAAAAAAAATACAGATCAGATATTGGATATCACTTTTAATAAAAAAGAGAAGAAAAAACAAAACAAAAAAACTAACATGACATACTTTGAAAATACATTTTCTATATCAATTCTAGTACGGTTGGTATAGTCCCAAAGTGACTTTGGAATGAGAGTTAAAGAATTGGCAATCCAAAGGGGAATCGAAATTGTCTGTATAATTGGCTTATTGTAATACGGCGTTGAATGCTGGGATATTGAAAAGATTTAACGATAGTCCCTAAAAACGATAAAATCAAATGATAACTTTGTGAACTACATGAAAAAAACTTATTCGACGACTACTACTACTAATACTACTACTACTACTACTACTAATAATAATACTAATACTACTACTAATAATAATAATGATAATAATACTAATACTACTAATAATAATAATACTAATACTACTACTAATAATAATAATACTACTACTACTAATAATAATACTAATACTACTACTAATAATAATAATACTACTACTAATAATAATAATACTAATACTACTAATAATAATACTAATACTACTAATAATAATACTAATACTACTAATCTTATTATAATGGAGATTATGGGTTTGTCTGTCTGTAACCGAAACTATATTACTATACAAGTCACAATTCCTTTCGTTATTTACATCATATTCTCCATGATTTTATTTTTATTTATACCTCAATTATTAATAAAATTGTTTTACATTACTTACACGGTTGACCATATCTACATACTAATAACATGCAATTGTATTTATATATACAACAAAATAGAGGTTTACAGTGTGAATGGGAAGGCTAATTTGCATATTGATCTTAAAAAATTGATTTTGATAAATCTATGCTTAGTATTATTGATTTATAATTGTTTGGTTTTATCTTATTGAATATGAGCAAAAATCTCTTCAATAAATCTTAAAAGAAATCCCTTAACAAGAAGAAATAACTGTAATATTATTCTTTACTTCCTATTTTAGCTAAACATTTTAATTAGGAAAATTTACCAATGAAAGACGGGAGTAACGGAAAATGACGGAAGAGTTAGTTTCAAAGTTGTTCTATTTTTCAATCATACCCCCTCTGTTCAAAATCTTTTTATCTACATTCTTATTCAGTTTCATTAGCCTTTCTAATTTAATATAATATTTTATTATAAAATTTAACTAAAATACTTGCACCCGGAGGGTGCATATATTTGCTAGTAATAATAATAATAATACTAATACTAATAATACTAATAATAATACTAATACTAATAATACTACTACTAATAATAAGCCTTGTAGGCCGGGGCTTTAGAATACACAGACTGCACCTCTGCAGAGGGGTAAGACCCTCCCAATAGGATCACTTGATGGCTGTGCATGGTGACCCGTGATGTGAAAGATTGAACCCTAGTGGCTGAGTTGTCCATGACATGCAATACTCCACTTTGGCGCTTACTTTGGCTAAACGGGCAGTCAGAGAGGCTGAATGTGATTAATCTGTTGGTCACGTCACATTCTATCACCTATATGATTATCCTAACCCTATTGGTCCTAATTGCAAGCTCCCCTTTTATTATATATATGCTAGAAGGTAGTGGCTGAGGGTCTTAATGGCCTGAGTATGACGTTTAACTATCTGATGGTGTTCCTAAATTGCCCGGCCGTTATCATTTTGCAACACCCATCTGGGTAAATATGAGTACGTCAAAGATGAAATGCAAAAATGTATATCCTGATTAGCTTGTATTGCTTATCCGCCGAATTATTTCTTATGAGTATGACACTTCAGATAATCAATTGACCATTCCGTTTTTCTTATAAAAAAAGAAAAAGAAAAATGACATGCTACACAGAAAATATAAAGAAAGGGTAGGGTGTGAGCGCGCGGAAGCGATAACACTAATCTGTTTCAATCGAATAAAATAAGATCAAATGGAAAGAGAGAAGAGAGAGAGAGAGAGAGAGAGAGACTAAGAGAGAGACTAAGAGAGAGAGGGAGAGACTAAGAGAGAGACTAAAGAGAGAGAGAGAGAGACAGACAGAGAGAGAGAGAGACAGAGAGAGAGAGAGACAGAGAGAGAGAGAGAGAGAGACAGAGAGACAGAGAGAGAGAGAGACAGACAGACAGAGAGTTAAATCAAGATTATTATACTTTTTACATATTGAAGTAATCGCAATAGATCTTAAGTAATCATATTAAATGTTGTAAAAAAATAAAAGTAAGTAAAGTCGTTGGAGTGGCCTAAATCAGTGTCAGCAAGACAGCGAGGGGGTCTATCCCCTTTCCCTAACGCTACACCAAGGAGATTGTTTTTAGCGCCTGAGTCGGATCGCACTTACCATCAGCTCCTTACTTTACCGCACAGAACCCTGTACTACTCATACGCTGAGTTGGCGAGAGCCGGTATCGAACCAGGAATCTTTAGGCTCCCAACCGGACTATCTACCGACTGAGTTGTAATAATCAGATTATCATACTCTGCTTTATCCATATATCCTGCTTGTACGGATTATTTTCTACTCATATCGACTTTTTAGTTCCGTACTCCCTAACGTAAATCTTTTGTAATAATCAAACATTCAAACACTAATTATTAATGTTTGATTGTGAAAATCGATTGTTTATTGAAGGCAATAGGATTTTATAGGGAAATATCGGTGAACATTTGGGGCGATTTGACTCTCCTGCTTTGATTAATAACTCTAGAAAATAAAATTGAACTCACTGAATGTCCCCCCCCCCCAACTAGTTAGTGATTGTGCTTTCGTTGTTTTGATGAATTGGAATATTCGATCGTTTTTTTGTTTTTTCGGAAAACATTTGATTTTGTTAGAGCAGATTCAATCATTCCTTAGAGTTGTATAAAACGTATTATACCTAACGATTCGCTACAGAAACCGATTAGACCTGTAAATCAAAGGGTTGCGATGACCAGTCACCAAAAACTAGCAGATATCTACACTTCAGACTAAACTAGGACGATATAAAGTGTAAATTCAAATACAGTCAGTATAGGTATAGTTTTCCTGACTTACTTCTGTAACCCCCTAATTGACTAACTCCACATTCCTGGTTGGAATACGGGGTGGAAAAATCAACCTATAAGATATAGAAACTGAGTATGATTAATAATTTCTGATTTGACAAAGTGGTGTAATGGTTAGGAAACTAAATTCACAGACCATTGTTAGTGAGCTTGATTCTCATTGGGCACCCCATATGATTCTTATGGTTTAATGCTTAGTGATTATAGCGGCTTTAATTAACACTATATTTCAGCCTTAGGTAATGGTTATCGTTGTATGAAATGGACTCGGTGATCCGCGTTCAAATCCTATTTCCCATAGCGCCAATACCCTTGGGAAAATATGAATCCAACTGTTTTCCCTCAAGCTGTGGTATGCCAGACTTGGCTCTTTAAACCTGGTTAGGTAACCAGTTTAGGAGAAAGAAAACTCCTAAAACAAAGCTGTTAAACTCCACTTAAGAAACTGTTCTTGTGCCATACCTTGCTCGTACGGAGGCGTTGATATATATATATATATATATATATATATATATATATATATATATATATATTATATGGGGGTGTATTCTTGTATCAAGCAACTTTTGCTTTACGGCATCATAATTGTTTAATCATGTTAAATCTAATATTTCATTGTTTTCGTTTTCCACATCAGTTTTAACTGAAATCTTTTCACTGAATTCTGAGTGACAGCAGATCTCCTCAGATTTGAAGGAATCATTTAAGTCTAATAGCTGATCTTAAAAGTGTAGTAGAATAGAGAATCTCTGTTCTTTGTCTCATCTATAATTCCAGAAGTTCATTACGTTAGAGCGATTGCTAAATATTCAATATGTACCAAGTATAATAATCTTGATTTAACTCTGCCTCCCTTGTTTTTTCTGTCTTTCTTTTCATCATGTTCGATATCACTTATCCCCTCTATCTTTGCCCAAACCTTTCTTTCTTGTATTTTTCAGAGTAACATATCCTTTGCGTTCCCTTTCTTCATGATAAAAACGGAATAGTCAATTATTTAGTTTAGGTGACCGCTCATTAGAAATAAGAATCCACTGGATAAGCAACACCAGATAATCAGCATTTACATTTTTGCATTTCATCTTGTACAATTTTAACGGTCTTATATCTAACCAGAAGTTGTTGCAAGATATAACCGTTGCTTAAGCAATATTAAACAGCCAAGACTGCCCTACTATTAAGCCATAGATTGAACCAAGAACCAAGACTGCCCTACTATTAAGCCATAGATTGAACTAAGACTGTGCTACTATTAAGCCATAGACTGCCCTACTATTAACCATAGACTGCCCTACTATTAAGCCATAGATTGAACCAAGACTGCCTACTATTAAGCCATAGATTGAACCAAGACTGCCCTACCTACTATTAAGCCATAGATTGAACCGAGTCTGTCCTACTATTGAGCCATAGATTGAACCAAGTCTTTGAAAACCAGCATTTAATAATGATGGCTTTTTTGGGTTAAAAATTGCTTTTAACGTTGTTAAATTTACCTAGCAACCGAAGAAGCACTTCACATCGACATAATTGTTTTTATTTGTCTGTATTTTTAGATGAAATTTGATGTGAATAGTTTTGATTTTCCGGACTGTTGTACTTATCTTTATTGTGATATTTCGGCTGCTGTATCCTCTTTCCTCAAATGTTCACTGTATCTTTACTCTGCCAGGATATATAGAACACTTGAGGAAGGCCGTAGGATACAGTGGCTGAAAAACTGTGATTATACATACCATAATAAACATAAGTCCGAAAAATCAAAATTATAAACGTTTTTATTTACTATTTTTCTTAGTTGATTTATGCAAGTGTTGTTCGAGTTGAAGGACGAGTGTAGAGGTCAAATCAGTTAAACTATTGTCAAAACAGAATTCCTCTTTTGGAAGTCGACGTTCGGCTCAGAGGGGGGTCATAGAAATTCCGGCTGGAAATGCGTCTTGGCAATATCAACAAGAATGTTCTTTGTTTACGTGTTAACATCAAGGTCGTTGGCGGAATATAAAAGAAGGGAAGGAAAGAAAGTGTGACATTAAAAGACTCCGGGAAAAAAGTGTGTGTAGCATAGAACAGTTTTATTCGGAGTTTTAAAAAAAATAATATGAAGGAAGAAAAGCTAACAAAACAAAAACAAAAAAATTAAATATTGCTAATAAAGAAAAGTAAATATTACCGAAATGAAATAAAAGAAGTAATAAAAGAACGGGGGGGGGTAGAGAAAAAGAAAAGAAAAGGAAGGAAGGAAGGAAAATAAAAAGAAAGTACATAAAAATTCATAAAAATACTATCATAAAAAGTAATGGATATAAAGAATAAATACAAATAGAATGAGAATTGTACAACTAAAAATAAAAATAAGAGAAAAATATCTAAAGAATATTGTGAATTGAATGAATGAAAAATATAATATCTGGAAAAAAAAAAGAAAAAAAGAAAAAAAAGAAATGCTAAAAATATGCGATAAATGTCACAGAAATACGATCACAATAGAAGTTCAACGCAAATAATTTAAAACATTATTTTTTTCATCGAGAAACAAATGAAAAATTATTTTTATGTGGAATATTTTCGGTAGCAAAATGAAAAAAAAAAATAATTAGATAGAAGTGAAAAATATGAGAAAATGATTACAAACTATTTGTCTGAATTTTTGAGCTGTGGCTTGATACTTTATATTATTTGGATTATTCGGACTACTGTCCTCATCCTTATTGTTATCTAAACAACGTGTCCATGTATCCAGTTGGATACATGGCGCAACGGATATAAGGGTTTAGTTAATACAGTTCTAACTGTTAGTTGCAGGTTCAATCCTGCCCGAGGGTGATAATAACAGAATGCTTAACATAGGTTAACACTAGTACCGGTTCATGTTTAATGGAATGAGAACTGTCTACTATCTGAAAACTGTCTGTTGAATAAAGGATTCGGTTTGAAGTTCCGGAAGGCTCTCGATTACTACATCAAGGCTCCCGAGTTTGATAAGAAACACCTGAAGAAGGCCGAAGGTCACATCGGTCGAAACGTTTTTTATATAACAAAGATGAGAACAATAGTCCAAATAATTCAAGTAATACAAATGATTACAAAAATTAGACGAACAGGCAAAACCAATAAAGTACGATGGTTAGTCAAAAGGTAATGCCATTTTGTTTATTTCATGTGAATTTTTTTTTTAACTAAGACCTACATTGAGACCCTAACGAGGCTCAGAGCAAGAATTCGAAGAGTAAGACCCAACTTGCCAATCGACAATGTCCTCGCTGTGCATGACAATGCTCGACCACACATAAGCATCAGGACATGGGTAAAAAAAAACACCACATTCTGATGTACAATTTTACCGCATCCTCTATAATCACCAGATTTAACGCCTTCAGACTAATATCTCTTCGGCCCCATGAAAGAGTGTCTGAGAGGAAAACATTATTCTAGTTACGTGGAAGTGAAATCTGTAGAGAAGAAGTGGATCAAACAACAGTCAACAGAATTTTACGGGGCAGCGATACATGCTCTTATTCGAATGTGAAACATTGCTATTGAGAGAAATTGTGACTATGTGGAGCAGAAGGGATGTGATCCACTGAGGACCATGCTTCATTTTGAAATATGATACATGTTCCTTGTGTTGGTAATTATACCTGTCCCTAAAAATAGGGCATTTTTTTTGAAACCCGTGTAGTTTTATTTTATCTTTTATTCTTTTTTTTTATTACACTTTTTAAATATTTTATTTAAAAAAAATCTATTTCTTTCTTTATGGGTTGTTGCGACAATTATAAAATAATACGGACAGTCCAGCTATTAGACAGAAACCTAAAGAAATCAAAGAAGACCCCAAGTTTTATATTTAAAAATCTAAATTGGAGAACTGTCACAGTAATTTTTAAACAATAACTTTCAAATGATTACGAAAACAAATTCAGGAGAAATCAGTCCTTGAAAATAAGAATATCATCATGAATTCAACATAAAAAACAAAAAAAAAAAACAACAACAACGAACAAAACTACAAACATCATCATCTAACAGACATCTGATTGTCTATTACTATTAATCTAGACATTTCAATTAAAATGCAAAGTAATTAACATTATTCGTTAACTCCATGTCAAATCCTCCGGAAAAAAAGTAAAATTATCAACACACCGATTTGTTCAAAACCAGAATATCTTGTTGGTACAAATAATCTTCAACATATGTGAAACATAATAGAGAATGTTTTGTCAATAGAGGCATGCCATATCGGGATATTTATCTAGCAAAAAATAAATAAATTAAAATCAATTATAACTTAAATTGGTTAAGTTTAAGATTGTTTTGATAGCATCTAAGGATTCCTTGGGCTAAAATCCTTTTTATAAAACAATTTTTAGGAGTAGGGAAGCACTAGAACTCATTTTAAAAGACATAGATGGATTTCAAAAAGTCGCGAATTTTCGCGACCCACTCTCCGTAACATAAATTGGAAAGCGAAAAATCGACATAACTCTGGAAATTTTGGAATTGAACGCTCAAATTTTGGGGGATTATCTAATTTTCACATAATCCACACCTGGACACAATTTAAGAAAAAATGAAGGATGTGGATGACATTACCTGGATGAGTTGACATGGAATTACCCTATTCCTTTCTTCTGTCAGTTTTGATCTCTCCCTCTCTCTCTCTCATATATCATATATATATATATATATATATATATAATATATATATATATATGAATGATTCTTTCAGACAACCCACCATGTCATTTGAACATCAAGTCCGATTATTGTAGTAGCCACGCACAAACAGAAGCTCATGTATCGGCTAGTTTAAAAATTGTGTGTATCTCTTTTCGGCATTCCTCTTTTGAAGCGCTTCAGTGATGTGCCATTAACACCCAGCCATGCCTCTTTTGGACGAGAGGGGCTGCGTTGCCTGAGGAATTCCCCCTGAGATTACCCAATATTATATATCTTACTGGTCCAGAGTCGAAGCCATTGGACATAGTGCCGGGAAGCCGGTTAAGTATGTTCCGATGTCGAGGAATCTCTCTTTCTCTCCTGGAGAAGGCAGCTGGCTCATCGGTCTCTATGTGAACTCTGATAAAACAGAGTTAATGCATTTTAAAAAAGGAAAGAGACATCGCTAAAATCGACAGTTAGCATCTAAATCTGGTAGAACAATTAATGTACCTAGGTAGTAATATATCATCCATAGAAAGTGATGGTAATGCACGCATATGGAAGATATGGTATGCTATAAAAATACTATCAGTCATATGAAAATCCGATATTGTTGACAAGTTAAAGCGACAATTCTTCCAAGCTATAGTTATATCAGTGCTACTATACGACTGCACCACTTGGGCCCTAACAAAACCCCTTGAGAATAAGCTAGATGAGAGCTGCACAAGAATTATGCGTGCGATTTTAAACAAATCATGGAAACACCGCACAATGAAGCAGCTGTACATCCACTTGCCCCCTATCATTCAAACCATCCCTGTGATACGATCAAGGCACGTTGGATACTGCTGGAAAAGCTAGGACGAATTCATAAGGGACGTTCTCCTGTGGTAGTCAGCATATGGATACGCCAGTGTGGGCCGACCAGCAAAGACTTACATTAACCAGCTCTGCGCTGATACTATATGCTGCACAGAGGACCTGCCAGCAGCAATGAATGATAGGGACGGTTGGTAAGAGATTGTTATGGATATCCCTACTGCTAGACCGACATGATCTCTCTCTCTCTCTCAATATATATATATATATATAATAGTATATATGATAACGTACACTTCACCTCTTTTTAAATATCTCTCATATATATGTTTTTAAACCTTCTATTAGAGAACTATATTGACATAAACATTCAACTAAACCTTCAGATGTGATGGCTCACCTTATAATCGATTTTATCAAACTCAGATTCGGAGTTGTTTTTTTTTAATACCGTAAAATGATTTATTTTTGTAAATTTTCGTTTTATTTTTAATGTTTCGTGCCGCAGATCGTTGTAATGTTTTTAACTGTTGATGAAATCTTTTCTAACCGTAGTGTACCATATATATAATATATATATATATATATATATATATATTATATATATATAAATATATCAATTATTTTATATCACTGTACATGCATAACTACATTTGTCCATATATGCCAATTAAATTTAAACTTTTACATCTATCTGTACATTATCAGCCACAAACACGCAAGGGTTGCGTTTACAGTTTATTGCACCCATCCATTTACAATACTCATCCAAACACTGCACTCGTGAACTTGAATAACTTACTAAATTCGTACAACTGACTGTACTCGGAAAAATACAGCTCTCGTATACACACTGCACGCACACAAATCACGCACAATCCTAATGCACTCCAAATTCAAAATGTCCCTTCAGGTGAGGCTTTAGAATACAGCCGACTTGCACCTCTGTAGAGAGGGAAGACACCCTATTCAAATAGGGCCACCTACTGGTCGTGGATGGCAATCCGCTGATGCTTAAGGATGTAATCATGTTACTGAACAGTCAATAACATGCAACACTCCACTCTGGCATTGACCTCAAGCCATAGCACCTATAGGATTGTCCAACCCTATTCCCTTTATGGCAATCCGAACACTTTTATCATATTTGCTAGAATTTGGTAGAGATTAAGTGTTCTGGGTATGACGTTAAACTATCTGATGGTGAAGTTCCAATCCTGGAGCTCTGGGGAATGTGAATAAAAAACCCTTCATTACCATTATTCCCAGGTCCAGTTATGCCATGCGTGGTAGAATCTATTAGAGTCCAATCTATACGTTGAATAGAAGAAAATAAGTTAACAAAATGGAGTTAAAAAAAGAATTTTCTTTACCAATCAAGAATGAATAAAACAAACGTCTTCGATCTAAAATAACCCAACAATGTTTGATCTGCCGTAAAATACAACCAACAAACCAAATCCAAAAAACAACTTCAAACGCAAAATATTTAAGCTGAAATTCTTCTTTGTTGAAAAAAGTATGGCAATCCTATTTACCATTAAGAATATAAAAACTTAAATACATGCACAATAAATTAGAAGTTAATATTCTGTGAATTAAACAATTTGTGGCTCATATTCCTATTTAGATATACCAAAATGTAAACACCTCTAACAACCACAACTATCAGCTTCATTTTCGGAAACCACATTCCCGCTAATATTCGACCATCCATGAGAAAAATCAAGTCAATTAGCCGGTTATTTTATGATTTGGAGTAGCTCAAATTTATCAAAATCTCAAGATCTTAGTAATTTAAAAGATTTTTCTGATTATTGGACATTTGGGGGTGCGAGTTATCTCTCTCTCTCTCTCTCTCTCTTTATATATATATATAGAATATATATATATATAGTATTATTTATATATATATATATAAACATACGACGCTTTAGAAATTTCATCTGTCAGCAAGAATGGGCTAGTTTACACTCGAGAAAACACAAAATGTCTTTATAGCATGTACATCATGGGAGGAAAGAATCCCTCACTGCGACCCTCATCTATCGTTTACAATAGCAGAGTCCAACACTATATATATATATATATATATATCGTTTTAACAGTTCTTAATAATGACAATTTTGTGGATATGTTTTTCTGTACGTGTCACACAGTTTGTGTACATTTACCTCAAAAGTTGTTTCCATTGTCTTTAAAGGACGACAGATACATATGCCTAAAATAAATTACGGTCAAGTTTTTTTTATTTTCCTCTATTGTTTTAAAATAAATCATTTCTAGAATTTTAATTTTTATTGTGGATGTAAAATAATGAGATGTGAAAATGTGGAAAAAAAGTAGTTATGCATTATGCAATTGGGGAAATTAACTAGAATTTGTGATGTGTGAAAGGCAGACCTGTTGTCTTCTGATTGGAAGTTTTGGAAGCGGACGCCCGGGGAAAGTCGGGGCTGAGTTTTTTAGGAGGACAGATAAAGAATGCAGTTTGCCCACCAAGGCACTTTTATCTGGGTTTAAAATGAAATATATGAGCTCTGAGAAAAACAACAATGCCTTGTGTTTGTTATAAAAAATTCCAACGAACGCAAGTAGATCTCAAGATGATCCCAAGTAATTTCCATTCTCTAAGAACAGAGAAAATGCAAACCGAGCAACACATCCAGAATACCAGATACCAGAGATCAAGATAAGTATACAAAATACATACTCCCTCAATATGACGCCACATCACATATCGAAATTTAATGCGCTTACATATACGCACTCCAAATAGATCCCGCCACGTCACATACAAGGTGTCAAAAAAGTATCGAATTTTTTGTACTTTTTGACACGTTGTATTCTGAAAAAATTAACGTTCCATTCATTATTCATTTCTATCTTGGTAAATACAGTTTCAAACTCGATACATTTATGAAACACCTTGTATGTAATTTGATTGATAATGACTGGCAGTAACATGGGAAAATAAAGTCTACTGTTGGTTTGAATAACAGCAGCTAACTAAGTACAACTTAAACAGTGTCCAAAGAGCGGTTGGTATATATATAAGAAATCAAGAATGACCCATTCATGAATTTCGGTGATTTGGTCATTCCATTCCTTGAGTTCTTAATTGGCTGCTTGACTGCTTGATTTTGAATGACATTGTTGAGTCTTTATATATATCCTGTCATTCTGCAGAGACTTTGTGACTATTCGGGTTTGTATTTAAGTTACAACCGTTTGTTTGCCTTGTCTTCTCAGTTCGACGGTAATTGGAAACTTTAATTATTCTTCAGACAGTAATGTATAATAATAGAAAAACAGAAATATTCCAAAAGATTAGTTTATTCTTGATGGTGAAGTCGACGGTATAAAGTTTCGATTCATGTAAACTTCATCAGAACACGAGGGGAAATATTGTGTGGTAATAGTGGAACACTTGCAAAAGTGGGAGAATTGTTGGTTGTATAGGAGCGGATAGTAACCGGTGTCAGTTTGGTGTTAGTTCTGGGGCATAGTTCTTCGTTGAGGAGCACCGATATGGGGAGAGAAAGAACTAATTTTACAAAATTGGTTAAAATTGAACTATAGTGAGGGCAAATTTATGGTTGAATTTATGCCAATGTGTTACACAGGTGTCTAAGATCTCTAGTGGAGCTGCGTGGTGTAATGGCTATAGTCGTAGTACATGGACTCGTTGACGAAAGTTCAAATACTGGACAGGGCTATTCGCATTTCACTTAGCGCTAATACGCTTGGGAAAGGTATGCATCAAACCACTCTCCCTCGAACTATGGGTAAATAGTAAAACAGAGTGGGCTCTTCAACTTTGGTTAAGCAAGCAGTCTAGGAGAAGGAAAACTTTGAATTCAAACCTGTTAAACTCCGCTAGAGAAACTGACCTTGTGTCACATCTTGCTCGTGTATCGGGTTGGTAAATATATATATATATATATATATATATATATATATATATATATATAAATATATATATAATTATATTATATATATATAGAGAGAGAGAGAGAGAGAGAGAGAGAGAGAGGGGGGGTGTTTACTCTGTTTCTTGTAGTACTGTGTATTGATTTCGGTCCTGTGTGTGATTGTGGTTGGGTTTCACCGTGAATATCTATGACTATTGTTGAGTATTGTAATCATTAGTAAGTAAAATATAAGAATTATCTATTTATGGGTAGAGCCTCAGGCAAATGAGACCGCAGATTGAAAGGGAAATTGTATTAACATTAAAAAGAATATCTAATTGCTTTTTTGTTTTTAATATAATGGGGGTTTTATCCTCCATTTTTTCGCTCACATTTCTTATTAAGTATTAATTCTGTGTTTTTATTTTCCGATTCATTCGTTTGAACCAAAAATCTTAATCGAATTGTCCTATGACTGAATCGATCTACTAAGCATGATCAATTATTGCAATTTTGGGGTTACTGGTTTGTTGGTTGGTTGATTTTAACAGCATATCAATGCATCTGGAGTTATTTCATACCAAGAGGTTAGGAAATGATGTTACGTACTGGCATCAAATTCTATATGGTATATAGCGGCTTCTTCCTCGCTACTCTAAATCGTGTATCTATATAGGTAGCGGGTATGTAGTAATCGGACTTAGAAAATCACAACACATGGGTATAGTAGGAGTTGACTTTATGTCTCTCCCTCGGGTGGTGGGTGGCGAGCGGTGACAATTACTACTACTGCTACGACTTGTAAAGGGCTGGTTGGTGGCGTCTCACCGCCCTTGGCCGCGACGGACCGTGTCGACGGTCGCTCCTTGTACTCTGTTCGCCGCCTGCTGTCTGACTCTGACTGACCTGGGATCCATGACTTCCTTTTATATATATCAAACGCCCCTAGTGTTTTCTTTTGTTATCTTTATCAGCGGACAAATCTATTTCCGAACTTATTGTTACTCATCCTTCTTTGTTAAATTTACCCGGAAAAAGTCCTTTGTTACTGTTTTCATCTTCTCCCTGCCTCGATCCAACCGGAAGACCCTACTTCCGTTTTCACCTTCTTTTAAATATCTTCAATATACAACAATGATATATGTATCTATAATTACACTATTTGTAGTTAACGGTGCTTTGTAAGCATCGTTGGGAATTCATATTGAGGGATTAGTTTTCAATGGTGTTGATCAGCGTTTTTGTTTATACTCTTTGATACAATTTTATTTCCCTAAAAATGAGAGAATGTCATCTATGTTGACTTTTTTCAAATTGATCTTTCATATAATTTGCATAAAAAACACATTTCTGATACGAGCAAAAATCCCACGTTCTACAAGTGTTTAATAGTAGAAGGTGTTTGACATGTTTCACACTGTAGTAGTAGTAATTGTTGTTGTTTGAGTATAAGGATTGCGTAAGTCTTGTGTGACCAATACGTAATCGGGACACAATGCCCTGTCCTGGGATCTGTTCTCGAGTCTCCCAAAATGTGTTTAATTAGTAAGACTTTATTGTGGATGTTATTTTTATTTGTGCTTATTTATCTTGAAATATAACAGGTTGTATTGAGTTATATGGTACGAGGGAGTCATTATTAAACTATAAGAGGGTTGGATTTATGCCTGCCTTTAAGCTTCAGAACAAACTAAATCAAACAGACATTGGATTCCGCTCAATTTGTATTTCTCAACTATAGTGACATGCTTAGAATACCCTGACTATATCCCCTTTAGATGGGTATGATCCTCACAAAAAGGGGGCTCTATTTGTGATACCAAACTGCGTCTGATAGTTCTGGAGAGTGTTTATAAACCAGACTTCTCGGCCCATTCCGACTCGGAATGGTAACTTTTAGTGTAACAGCTACGAGTCAAACAGATCAACTAGTCAAATTATTTTATGCAATAGTAATATTTCATACTAGCCAAGTAACGGTTAACTGGAGGTGAAAAAAGTGGTTTAATGGTTAGCTAGTCTTGCATATCCATTACTAATAAATAGCGTGTTCGAACCCCGCTGTATACCTTATAAGAAATGACCTTGTACTAATACGGCCTCGTGGGAGGTTTTCGCTAATATAAATCAAAACTTCGTAAATTTGACACAAGAAGAACCGGTGATATCTCAAGTGTATATATATTTACTTTGTCATTAATTGTTTAATTTTCATAGTTTACTCGGGACACACAGACCAGCTGCCCTTTATATATGTATCATTTAATAGTAAATAATTGTAGTAAGAAAAGTTTCTCGAAGGTAATATTGTTTGTCGTAATCATTAGTTGCGTAAAAGCGTATGACTGTTCACCCACAAATAACTATTATTGAATAGAAATGGTTATTGAAACCATATAATTATTGGTATAAGACTGAAATACTTGATACCTTACAACTGTGTGCAAATTATTAGTATACTTGATCTTATATAGCTGTGTGCAAATTTTTTTTTTTAAATACACTTTATATATAAATATAGACGTAATATATGTTTTTGGTTTGGTTTGGTTTAATTTTGTTTTACGGCATATCAACCTCAGTGGGTTATTTAATGCCGATAAAGTTTTGAAATAAATAAATTCTTAATGGATAATACAATTTTTTTTTATCAACTTATGTTTTTCTATTTAACCCATAGATGAGACCCTAACAGGTACTACCACTCCGGGTCAAGTACTACATGTTTGATATCTGAAGTTAAAACGGTCAAAATACATAGAATTTTGAAGTGTTCGAATAAAAAAAAATTCCGAACACTTCAAAGTTCGGTGTATTTTGACTGTTTACTTCAAATATCAAACATTTTACTCTGATGAAGGCTGTTGTTCTTTGTATGATTAGATATTTTGTAATATTATTATTATTATCATTATTATTATCATTATTATTATTATTATCATTATTATTATTATTTCATATTTAAAATAATAAATAGAATACATGTGTGCCTGAAAAAAAACTCCTGGCCGAAAACAGTGTTAGTAACTCATTAAATCTGTTTTATCCATTTAACATTTTCTTTATTTTACTTTTTAACAGATCGTCGGATACATTTACATTTTCAAACGAACAATGAACGCGATTCCCCAACATCTAGACATTAAATAGCCATAAATTAATATTACGTTATAATCACTCAATAAATTTTAATTAGTTGTTTTTCTTTCCTTACTCTCATTTGTTTACACATCCACACGTGATTTACATTATTTCACACTAGTAGGACCTGTGTATATACCACAGTATGATAATTTAATTATTACAACGTTTGATATGTTTACTTAATGGCTATTACTAAATAGTTCAATATGTGAAATCTATAATAATCTTGATATAACTTTTTTCTTTCTTTTCATTATGTTTGATTGAAACAGATAGGCTTTATCCCTTCTGTGCGCTCAACCCGTCTCTATATTTCCTTTATTCTTTCTTTTATTTTTGTGTAGCATGTTCTTCTTCCCTTTATTTATAATAAATAAGAATGATCCATTATTTAGCTGAGGTGACGATACGAATAAGAAATAATTCGGTGGATAAGCAACACCAGATACTCAGAATTTACATTTTTTTCATTTCATCTTGGACGATTCGGACGGTCTGATTTTTAACCAGAGGGTGTTACAAGATGATAACGGTCGTAAAATTAAGGAACACGAGTATTAATATAAAGATTTGTTTCATGCTCCAATTTTCCCACTTCATTTATCTGTTACCTAACTGCTCAATGTTTGTGTCAATATGGCATATCCTCATAGCTCTCCTGCAGACATCTTTTAATCGTAGGCGTGGTCTACCAACCGATCGGGAGCCTTTAACTAATTCGCCGTACAAAATATCTTTTGGGATGCGTCCATTTTCCATTCTCCTGACATTTCCAAAAAAATAGAGCGGTCTGGCGCCTCAAGGTTAAACAAGGCAAGGAGGTAGGTGAGGAAGAGAGGAGAGTAGCCTCGACAGAAAAGAGAGACAGAAAGAGAGAGAAACGCCAGTTGCCCCTGAAAACATCAGTTTGTGCGCATTCAGTGCACCAAAGACTGTCACTCAAGAATTGGCCTGCAGAGTCACTTGCGCAGATAACATTTTTATTTTTATTTTGAACACTATGCCATCGTCCTTAGTGAAGGGAAAAATCCAAAAATAAAACAGCTCAAGGTAATTGACTCACAATTTTAGAAGCTTGCACTATTCCATGGCTTTTTCACTTCTCCTTTCCCCACCTCTCTGTTCTTTCCAGTTTCTATCTGTCTTTCCTCTTTATTCGATGAGTAATGTATTTCATTTCGCCTTTTTCTTCTAAAACCGCGCATAACGTCTCGCTCTTAGAAAACAATTCGTTTTAACTCTTTTCCGCTCAGAATATCTCATAAGTGTTTTTTTTTTTTTTCTATTTTCCAAATAAGCTCTATTGAAGGTTTTCTTTTCCTCACATTCCGATATCAATGTGACACAATCAGGCTCTTTGTACATTGATCCACTAGAGTGTCGTGATCTCTCTATTAAGGTTCGTAATTATGATCCCCTATAAGATCAGCTCTCAACGGGATTACAATCGGCCTATTTATCGAGAGAGTAAATTAAGCCAACCGAGACAATCCACAAAAATTAAGCAGACAGCAATAATGTCGTCAATGCTGTAAGTGTATGTTGTACACAATATGCTGAGTTCCAATATTAACAACATCAGAACTTCTATTGAGAGTTCGGCTTCAAAAGAAATAAGCAACCATTAATGATAACGGAATGAAATCAACTTTTAATGTTGTCCAGACTGAATCTGAATCAATGTGCCTGTTTTAATATAAGTAAAACGTAAAGTAAAGTCGTCGGGGTGGCCTAAAGTCGGTATAAGCCAATCAGCAAGGGAGTCTATCCCCTTTTCAATAGCGCTAGACCAAGGAGATTGTTTTTTGAGTTTGAGGTAGAGCGCCACATCTACCATCAGCTCCTTACTTTACCGCACAGACCCATGTGCTACTCATACGCTGACTTAGCGAGGACCGGTATCGAACTAGTAACCTTGTGGTCTCTAGCCGAACCGGCTAGAGACCACAAGGTTACTAGTTCTACCGACTGAGCTAACCCGGCCCTAGTCGTCGGTGTGGCCTACTGTCGTTATTAGCCAGACAGTGAGTGAGTCTATCACCTTTTCACTAGTGCTAAATCAAAGAGATGTTTTTGCGTTTGAACCCGGAGCACCACACCTACCATAAGTTCCTCCCTTTACCGTACAGATCCCTGTGCTACTCATACGCTGAATGCTTAATAGCAAATGATCAAAAACATAAATATGCTTTTACAGATAATACTTTACATAAAAAACTAAAATAAACATTTTACTTAGCTATATGTATTCTTTGTCAATATTAGCTGACCAGAAATAAAACATATTAGGCACATGCTCTCAATTAATTCTGTAAAATAATGAGAAGTAGAAAAATACAATATTTTAGGTATGCGTCATGTTATAGTGGAAATTAACTATAATTAAGGATGGCATGTGAATGACTGACCTGTTGGCTTCTGATTGGTCGATGCGTATCAACCCTGACAAGAGTGAATGATACATTGACAGTCTGGGCTGAGTGTTTGAAGAGGACAAACAGAAGATGAAGTCTGCCATCCCAGGCTTGTACTTGGGTTAATAAAAATAAATGAATTAGCAAAAAAAAAAAAATCACAAAAAAACAGGAACGCTTTATGTTCGCTATTAAGAACTATTAAGGACACAAGACAAGTACATCCAAGTAATCCCTATTTATTTCAAGACTCAAAGAACAGAGAAAATACCAGACTCAAAACTGCTCTAGACTACCAGACACAGACCGACCCAGTTATTCCGATCCAGAATAGCGGAGACCTAACCTGATCCAGTTCAGAGATAAGTAGAAAAATATAAGTATAGAAATGTCATGTTCTTACTTAGGCACTACGTCAAAAATCGGAAAATAATGACCTTACATACACACCTACAAATGATCCGGCCACAACACACACCACAACAATTCGATTACTAATGACTATCACCTACCCACACAAATTTAATTAAACCTGCAATGATACAATGCAGGCGTCCTATCATAGTGTAATTGTTAGTAAGCTGATATTTGCCTCTCACCCACTTATGAGAGCGTGACACAAGGACATTTTTATGTGGGCCCACCCACAGGCCGAAGCTCATAAGTGGTAGGCACAAAAATACGTCGATCCGTCGGCAGTCCCCCTCGAGGGAGGCGCCTCAGACGCTGGGCAATAAACCCAGCCCTGACCCTTTAAATCAAGGGGACAGGTATTGCCTGCGGGGATAGCCCCCTGGGATCGACGCTGTTAATATTATTACCAAGCCACTCCAGAGGCCGAAGCGCTCTGGAGCAGACGAAGGGAATTGTAGCAAGCTTGTATCACAGATTCATTACTACTGAAAAGCAAATCCGATCCTTTCTGTATGCCGATTGCTTGCAACCTTGTGTCGCACCCTACCAATGGCAAACGAGTAGGGTAGATACCTACTTTTAATTAAATTAAGTATATTAATATTAGTCCGCCAAATTTAGTTCTTAACTCTTGTTTCAGAGTGAGGTGCCAAGTGCTGTGCTTTATACAGGTTTTGACTAAATTTGATTTAATCTTTGAGAATGAACCAATGAAAATCAATCTCAAACTCCTAATGTAAAGTTAGACTAGCTTGCCAACTATTGCAATGCGATTTCTTTCAACTATAAATTAATTATTTGTTATATAAAATAGCTAATTATTTAACTATTTCTGTCTTGCAGAATACTATGTATGGATAAGAATTGATATAGAAACTGAAAACTGATGTCATCTCATATGTATAAATCTATTTACCATGTCAGTCATATAAAACTGCCTTGGTGAAAACATTACCATGACATATCATATAGGCACAGATTTACTTCCTCATTTCAAGTTAATTCTTAAATTATTTCAAATTCTTCAAATTATTTATTTACTGATTATTTTTCGTTTTTTTTTTTTATGTGAGCAGACTAGTTTTTTTCTTTGAGGACCATAACTGATGTTATATTGATACGTATTTAACCAAAATCCTTGCTTCGTTTCCTGGATTAGAAATCAAACACTACATAACAAGTACCTTTGCGTTAAAAACACTAACTTAGATGGGAAATGCTTACTATTATCAATTAAAACATTTAGACTATAGCTTTGGCTATTTTGAAATATTTTTTATCGAGCTAATATATATCATTAAAATATGTATGCTTGATTTGGGTATTGGTCTATTTGGATCGTAGTGTCTCTTATAGATGTGTGGGTTCGGGTTCATGTATTTTGGGTCTTATAAACTCTTTATGTGTGTGTGTGTATGATATATATTTAAATGTGTGTGTTTATCTATTTAGATCGTTCGATCTCTCGTATGTATAAGTGTGTGCGTCTTTTTTACACACACAGACTCACATAACGAGCCACACGCACAAACACTTACACACACATGGGCACAGCAGACACATACACAACGCGTATACACACATATAGCACACTTCCACCCCCACAACAAGTCACTGATAATGACAACAGTAACAAATATATTGAAGAATCCCAAAACGAAATATAAATGAACAACAAAAAATGAATGAAACCTACCCCATTAGAAAGGATTGGGTGAAGACAGTGCCCCCAACATCACAAAAGAAGCAACATGAAACAAACATCCATGGGAAAGACCAAAACACATGAAAAAACTGGAATGATACTAAGACATTATTAAACAAACATACCTACACAAATAATTTCGGAAGAATAAGACATTATAAAAGAAGCGTACACGCAGTCAGAAACTTCTACAGAATGGTCAGATTCTAGGAAGAATCACCATTTCCATTTAAGGGCTCTGTGCTTTCAGAAATCTTCTGACGAAAGGATTTTTCATCTATATTTATATATAAATATTAAAAACATAAATTAAAAGTAAATGAATAACATCATAGTTACCTTGTTTTTCTTTACACCTGCATTGTGATAACATTCGAAACCAATATATATATATATATATATATATATATATATATCATAAAAAATGGATATAAAAGAAACCTACTCGAGTTTCACCATAAGAATCTTCAGGGTTGAATCTACTGAATTAATCGAGGTATCGATTAATTGCAGCCGATTGCACGTGTGTTCAGTGAATAAGATGTTACGTTATGTTATAAGATCCAACGTAACATCTTATTCAGTGAACACACGTGCAATCGGCTTCAATTAATCGGTACCTCGATTAATTCAGTGGATTTAACCCGGAAGATCCTTATGGCGAAACTCGAGTAGGTTTCTTTTATATCCATTTTTTATAATAATGTTGCTCTTCTCCGTATTGAGCACTTTGTATTTGTTATATCGCTGACTTAACCCGTGAATTTTGCACCTTCAATGATCGTGCTCATTTTCACCGGTAAGCAACCTTTATCTTTATAATATATATATATTTGTGTGTGTATGTGTTAATGTGTGCATGTTAATCTATGTCGTTCGATCTCTTCGTTTGGGTGTGGGTGTATATATATATATATATATATATTATATATATATATATATAGACATTCTTAAATTTAACAGCCTCAAGAATTAATAAAACCAAATCAAAACGACGGTCTTATGTGCAACCATCGAACGGAAAGGAAATTTGATTAAATTCAGTCTCTTCCCACAATGCCACTGGTTTTCTTTTCTAACGTGAATTTTGTTTTTCCTTTTTACTCTATTGTTCCTCGCCTCACTTAGAGTCTCCGTTATTCGATTAGAATTACAACATTTGATTAATGGAATATGAAAAAAAAAATATCGAAGAAATTGAAAGATTAATTAAACCTGTTTGTCAGAATGGTCGAAAGCGCAGACCATCGATCAAATTTTTATTTTATTTTGCATTTTCTAGAAAAGTAAAAAGAAAAAAAATACTAGATTTTCCTCTTCATGGACGCAGTCGTTGAAAATCACCAGCTAGTACGTGAGACGCAAGTATATAGTAGATATTAAGTGAAAAAAAAAATGACGGGGCACTCATATCTCAAGCGTGAGATTGACTGATAATTGATACTCTGCTAATGCATTTTTCCCACTAGCTGACACAAGAGCACATCAGAATGGCAGTCATTGCCAATTGATCTCACTGAAGTGAGAAGTATTTGCAAAAAAAAAAAAAAAAAAAAAACAACAAAAAATGAACATAAAATATCGAACTCAGACACAAAATATAAATTTACATTTCGTTTGCTAGAGAGACTTGCAAAAGATTATTATTATTATCTTAAACTTTTAGACCATCCAAAAGAGTTTCGGTAGCCTACAATGGACGCAGGCAGCTTATTCGATGTTTTGACAATTCTGAGCGTGAAAAAATATTTCCGAAAGTCATGTGAGCAATGCTGTTTTCTGACTTTGTATTTTTATAGGTGTTATTTAATTTTGTTCGTGTTTCTAATTTGATACATTTCAATACATCCAAATTTAAATACTTAGGCTCGGTGAGGAACAGGAGAGGGATAAGATTGCTAATATACAAATATATACTCTGAAATGGTAACTGTTCTGATTTCAACTAGAAATTCTCATATTTTTGAGAAAAAAAAACCAGGATGAAGTTATTTACCCCCCCCCCCCCGCACGAGCCGTATGTGACACAAGGTCTATTTCTTAAGCTGGGTTTAACAGGTTTCAATTCAGAGTTTTCCTTCTCCTAGACTGGTTGCCTAACCAAGGTTAAAGAGTCCAGTCTGCCCTACTATTTACCCATAGCAGGAGGGAGAGTAGAATTCCTACCTTTCCCAAGGGTATTAGTGCTAAGTGAAATGCAATTACCACGTCCAGGAATTGAACTCGGGGCGACGAATCCATTTCCTATGACTTTAACCATTACACCACGCGCTTCCTACAAGAAGTTTCAGTATATGTATGTTTTTTTTTTTTACAAATCTAATAATACAATTTTTTATTTTTTATTTGAATAACATTTCTGAGATGAGGTTTGGTAATTTGAAACACGTCACTTTACACCAGAATCCTTGTATTATTTACCGATTATTAAAATACAGAGTATGAAGCAAAACCACGCCAGTGAAGTACTCTTGGTCAATAGAACAGACTATACCGCTGATTTAAGCACGTGGTGTAATGGTTAAAGGCATGGGAAATGAACTCGTCGCCCCGAGTTCAAATTCTGGATGTGGTAATTGCATTTCCCTTGGCGCTAATACCCTTGGGAAAGGTATGAATCCTACTCTCCCTCCAGCTATGGATAAATAGTAGGGCAGACTGGTCTCTAACCTTGATTAGGCCACCGGTCTAGAAGAAAGAAAACTCTGAATCCAAACCTATTGAACTCCGCTGAAGAAAATGACCTTGTGTCACATCCTGCTCGTGTGGAGGGGTTAGTAAATATATATATACCACTGAATTAATCTGATACCTGCTTTTCAAACCACTGCACTATGGTAAGCGTTTAGTTATTCATAAAAGCCTATGTTTGTTTGACACAACATTACAATAGTCCAGTACTCAGTGTGGCTTGAATCCAGTTAACTGCAATAGATTAAAACCAACCGGACCTGTGAATATATCACAGTAAAGTAAGTCGTCGCGTGGCCTCAAGTCGGTATCAGCCAGACAGCGAGGGAGTCTATACCCTTTTTACTTGCGCTAGACCAAGGAGATAGTTTTAGCGTATGAGGTGGAGCGCCACACCTACCATCCATATACTAAGTACACCCTTTTTTCTAAATGATATATAAGACATCGCAAGATTTTAGACGCACTAATAACGGGCATTTTTAGCATCGTTAATAAATAGGATTTATTCTACGTATTAAGGATTTCGACTAAATTAAATATTCATTGATAAACTTATGTAATTGCTGAAGGTATTGTGACGTAAGCAGTGATGTAGTGTGTTACAGACAGATAAGAATCTCCATTATAATAAGATGTGTGAATGAAGTGTATTGCTTATAGTTTATTGACAAGTAATAACTATTTACGCACCAAGAATTTATAGAAATTTTATTAGAAAAATACTTAACCAACTGAATCTGATATATACAACTCGGTGCATTAAACAGTTTTTGGTGCGTTGATCTAATCTGTAAATATATTGAAAAAATATTTTGCAAAATTGCTTTCGAAATATTTACACCAAACGCACAGAAGAATAGAAAATTAGTGACGCACACGTCCACAGAGATATATACAAAAACAAACATACACACAATTGTATGTGTGTGTGAGCATTCGTGTCTGTTATACCAACGATGGCTGTCTATAAAGAAACAATCAACATTTATATATTATTATATGTGAAGTTATTCCGTATAGACTGGAGATTACCAGAATGTGGTTTGTGGGGATTAGAAAAAATAAACGTAAAACAAATAATAAATAAAACCAAATAAGATAAAAAAAACTGAATTAGATATAAAAAAGATATAAAAAGTAACAATCTAACAGGAGGCCTCAAACAAGTCGAGCCCTCTGGGTATGCGCAGAAAAAATTTAAAAAAACAATTCTTGGCATCAAAAAGGAATTTCTTCTTTTAGAGCAGGACTTCATTGGGCGCACACCTATTAACTTGTTCAGGAGAAATCTCACCAAGAAATAGTTGTGAATCTCCGAATAAAAGTTTAACCATAAAAACAAACATGTCTTTGTTTTTTCTCTTCTTTTCCTTAGTTCCCTTTCAGTCTAGCAGTCCACAAGAAGGGAGAACTAAGTTTACTTAACCTTTAAAGAAAACCTGAGAACAAGCACAAGAAGCGATCTTAAACCCACTTAAAGCCTAACTCCATAGGTTTTATTATGATAAAAAGACTGGAATGTTAACGAGGTATACTTATTGTGTTTCTGTTTTGACTTTTAAAGCGAAATAATTTTATTTTTTTTACTTTGTTTATATTCATATTTCTACTTTTAAAAGTTTGATAGTTATTTTTCTATTGATTCTTTATAGATCACGCTATATGTAGCTGAAGACTAGAAGCAGAAAAAGGAAAAGAATCAGTATTAATGAACAAAGGGAATGAGTAAAAGGAGAGAGAGAGGGGGGAATGAGTAAAAGAAGAGAGAGAGGGGGAATGAGTAAAAGAAGAGAGAGGGGGGGAATGAGTAAACAAGAGAGAGAGGGGGGGAATGAGTAAAACAGAGAGAGAGGGGGGAATGAGTAAAAGGAGAGAGAGAGGGGGAATGAGTAAAAGGAGAGAGAGAGAGGGAATGAGCAAAAGGAGAGAGAGAGGGAATGAGTAAAAGGAGAGAGAGAGGGGGGCTTGAATTTTACTGCCTATCAACCCATGTTGGGTTAATTTATACCAGATAAGTTTTGGTTTATTCATTCTTGATGGGTACTCAATTTTTTTCAAATTCATTTTTAAACACATTAAAACTGGGTTTTGTTATCTAATCAATATATCAGACCCTAAAAGGCACTAACAGTCCGGACCAGAGTGGATATGGGAGTAATGTTGGTGATGGGGTACTCCACATTCCCCAGAGCTCGAGAAATAGAACATCGCCATTTTATAAACTTTAACCACTTACCCAGGACACTAATACCCTCAGCCAACGCATTCTGGCACACATATGATAAAAAGGGTTGGGATTGCCATAAAAGCTGTAGGGTCGGATTGTTTGGTTTGTTTTACGGCATATCAACCTCAGTGGGTCATTTAATGCCGATAAAGTTTTGAAATAAATCAATTTTTAATGGATAATACAATTTTTTTATAAATACATTTTTCTATTTAACCCATAGATGGAACCCTAACAGGTACTACCACTCCGGGTCAGAGTGGACCAGGGAGCAATGGTGATGACGGGGTGCTCCACATTCCCCAAACCTCCAAAATTGGAACCTCACCATCAGATAGAGTTTAACGTCATTCCCAGGATGTGTAGACCCGCAGCCACCGCCATCTAGCACCCATATGATAAAAAGGGGTTGGGGCTTACCATAAAGGCAATAGGATTGGGAAAATCATATAGGTGCTAGGGCTTGACGTGACCAGCCGATTGATCGGAGGGGGCCTCTCCGACCGCCCGTCTAGCCCAAGATAGGGCCAAAGTGGAGTATTGCATGTCATGAACTGCTCATCCACTTGGGCTCTATCCTGAAGCATCACGGGTCGCCACCCACGGCCAACAGGTGGCCCCATTGGGGGAGTCTTACCCCTCTGCAGAGGTGCAGTCGGTGTGTAGGGTCGGGACAATCATATAGGTGCTAAAGAAGAGGATGAGAAAGTAATATAAGAATTCGAAAAACGAAGAAAATAGAATACCATTTCTGGAAGCTTATATTGATTTTATATATTCGTCTATACAAAATATTACTTAAATCGAGAGAATTATATACGATTTTCGTTTGTAAAGAATATATTATATCCTCAATTGCTTTTATATCTAATATCGTTTATTCAAACTAAACTTATCAGCCTTCTCTTCAACACTATTAACATCTTGTTGGGTATGTTAGAATTTGTGGTTGATTTCATTGACTAAAAGTGTTAAAATAAGATCGGAACAAAAATTCCTTTTACAAAAAGTAGAATCTAGATTTATAAATACAAAAATATGTGGGAAATAAAAACACTCACACGAGAACATACTCATCAAGTCGTGCTGACAGCATGGAGTCCCCTGGCTCTAGCTATCCGTCTATCTGCAAACTCTTCTGGCAGGTCCTCAGCATGAGATCCATACACATACACACACAATATATATATATATATATGTGTGTGTGTGTGTGTGTGTGTGTGTGTGAGAGAGAGATGTTGGCATATATATATATATATATATGTGTGTGTGTGTGTGTGTGTGTGTGAGAGATGTTGGCATATATATATATATGTGTGTGTGTGTGAGAGAGAGATGTTGGCATATACATATATATATATATGTGTGTGTGTGTGTGTGTGTGTGTGTGTGTGTGTGAGAGATGTTGGCATATATGTGCGTGTGTGTGTGTGTGTGTGAGAGATATGTTGGCATATATATATATATATATATATATATATATATATGTGTGTGTGTGTGTGTGTGTGTGTGTGATGTTGCCATATATATATATATATATATATATATATATATATATATATATATATATGGTTGAACATGTTTAAAAGAGAAAATGATGCCAAAATACACACACATATATATATATATATATATATATATATATATATATATATATATATGGTATTAGCATGTGTCTACTGGTCTCGTGGTGTGTATAAATATATATATATATATATATATATATCTGTGTGTGTGTGTGTAGGATGTTGGCGTGTGTCTACTTGTCTCATGGTGTGTGTGTGTATATATATATATATATATATACCCGTACAAGGTTTGTTTTAATGATTCTGCAGTCTAATATTACTTAACATGGCTTACCTGAGGCATTGCAATCTCAAAGGTCTTTAAAATAAGATACTTGCGCCTTATAGTTACACCTTTCTAAACATTTGTTATTCTGTTCAAAAGTTTGCAAAACGTATTTCACATGTTTACCTTAAACTTCTTAATCTTGTCAACGGTCTAAAATGTACTCACTTTCTACCACGGTTGCCAGTATTAACAGATAAAGGTAGACATGCGTGTGATACACATAAGAATTAGGGTGGTTTTATTCAGTAGCTAACACCAATTTCTCATAATGCATTAGCTTATCCCAGAAGGTCACCTATCGCAAGACACACACACACACATATATATATATATATATATATATATATATATAGTTTTTTTTCCGTAGTTAGGGTCTTTCCATGTGTGGTTTAACCAAGCTGATGCAGGTAGACCATAAGGAGAGCTCAATGTACCTAATACCAGTGAGTAAAAGGACAGAGCAAGATATTTAGTAAATGAAGAAAAACTCTAAACTTGCTTCATTACAATAATTTATTTCAACCGTATTAATACGGCATCTTCAGGTAATCACAAGAACATGACTCTTACTCTTAAGGGTAAGAGTCATGTTCTTGTGATTACCTGAAGATGCCGTATTAATACGGTTGAAATAAATTATTGTAATGAAGCAAGTTTAGAGTGTTTCTTCATTTACTAAATAAATATATATATATATATATATATATATATATATATACATATATATATATATATATATAAAAGCAATTGGTAATTTCCTTGAAGCATTGTTAAGTATGTTATAATATATTAATATTTTGAAGGCCAATACAATGCGTATGAAAAATAAAAACAAAAAGAAAATAACATCTTTTTGTTTTTATTTTTCATACGCATTGTATTGGCCTTCAAATATTAATGTATTATATATATATATATATATATATATATATATATATATATATATATATACATATATTGAACAAATCCAGACGAAGAGTTATAAAAAATAGACTTTAATGTTCAGTATCAAACAGAAAGAATGCATAACGGGCTAGATGAAAATCCTAAAAGAGTCTTTGAAGATACCTAGAAAAACATGAAAAAATATTGTAACTTACTGGACACTCTGTGCGTGACTAAATCTCTAATACAGCGCATAAAAAGACACGTGTAATATACTCGGAAATGCCGTTGCTGGGGGGGGGGCACATCTATCTGAAGACAGAGTACAAAGGAGCCGCGTACAAACACACGTATAACCCTGTAGCTGTAGGGCAGGGCTAAGCTCCACCCCACCTAGTCAAAATAGACGGAGACCCAACTCGTATGTCGTTCAGAAGGCTGAAGATCCAGGAGAAAGGAGTGAATTTCACGGGACTGCATTTAAATATCCAAATCGCAACGGCACCTAACGGCAAACCGTAACAAGCAAGGGAATACAATCCAATCCCTAACGGTAACCGTAGCAAGCAAGGGAATATATTCCTTACAATGCTAATAGACGTGGGTAATGTTTTATCGCATAAACCTTCATGATATTTTGCTGATTTACCCGGTCGGTTATTATGAATGTGTTAGTCTCGTTGCAAGTAAAAGTAAAGTCGACGGGGCGGCCTAAAGTCGGTATCAGCCATTCAGCGAGGGAGTCTATCCCCTTTTCAATAGCGCTAGACCAAGGAGATTGTATTTAGCATCTGAGGTGGAGCGCCACACCTACCATCAGCTCCTTACTTTACCGCACAGATCCCTGTGCTACTCATACGCTGAATTGTCGAGGACCGGTATCGAACTAGGAACCTTGTGGTTTCTAGCCAAACGCTCTACCGACTGAGCTAAATGGAACATTACTGCCAATAAATTACCTTAAGGGAGTCTGTATACAGTAGCAGGAAGAAAAATCCACTGAATGAGAAACGAGTCCAGAAAAGCATTTGAGCATTTAAGAATTTTTGCAATTATCCTAGAATCAGTTGGCGCGGATTTTACTGATTGAAGGAACACTACAACTGGATTCTCTGGTACGAATCTTGTTCTACAAAACATTTCAAGGAAACAATAGACTTTTTACTAAGAATACAGCCTTTTCGTCCATTGGATTTACCAATACAAGACCTAAATACCTAAAAAAGCAACTATAATCTTAACTGCCATTTGATTTAAAGAACATACTTATGATTCACCTAATAGTTCTGCTAGACGGGCGGTCATGGCAAGCCCCAACCCTCTTTATCATATGAGTGCTAGAAGGCGGTGCCTGAGGGTCTACAAATCTTGGGAATGATGTTAAACTATCTGATGGTGAGGTTCCAGTTCTGGAGCATCCCTTCATCACCATTGGTCCCTGGTCCACTCTGACCCGAAGTGGTAGTACCTGTTAGGATCCCATCTATGGGTTAAATACAAAAACATGGGTTTATAAACAAAATTGTTTATCTATAAGAAAAATTTATTTCAAAACTTTGTCGGCATTAAATGACCCACCGAGGTTAATATGCCGTAAAAATAACCAAACGGTCCTTTTTTATGGACCCATTCACAAATTTAAAGACGCATGTTTATTAGTAAAAAGGATTCAATAGACTCATGATTAAAAGCATTTAAAATCATTTTATTAGACATTTTTGAAAGGGAAGGCTAAAATAACGAAGTACAAAAGCATTTTTTAAAGTAATTTGCAATACAAACTATTTTAAATTTCCTTTTAGAAATCGTGGTCACTTAATTTATTGAAAGAAGTTTGAATTAATTTTTAGCAAAATTATTCTTCCTCTGTTTAGTGATATTGACTGTAATATATAAACTGAATAACACAATTTATTCATTTTTTTTTGTCGCAATCGTTTTCATTACTATTTGATATCTCTTCCAGCTTTAACACAATAACCTCCATGGTCTCATTTAGTGCAGAAAAGGTAGTATATTACTTTGAAAGGGAGATTAGAGGGTTGGATTTTAATAAATTTATTGGGTATAGAGGATAGTGTTAGTCACGTGCAACAGACATCAAGTTTGAATACACACATTTATATTTGTTTACCTAACCCCTTCGCACGAGCAGGATGCGATACAAGGTCAATTTCTTAAGCAGAGTTAACTAACCATGGTTAAAGAGCCCAGTCTGCCTTGTTATTCATCCATAACTATAGGGACAATTAGATTCATACCTTTCCCAAGACTATTAGCGCCATAGGAAACAGCTTCGTCCAGGAATTAAACTCGGGTCGACAATTCCATTTCTACGACTTTACACCACACACCTCTCATGATATATATATATATATATATATATATATATATATATATACACACTTGTATGAATTTACAATTTTAGCCATACGAGTTCTTTTCTTCAATGTGTGTTTCAATCTATACCTTTATTTATCCAGTGAGTGAAAGAAGATTCTCTTTTACATGTCATCAAATATGTACAAAATGTTGCCTCGTATTTTCTTTCAACGTTTACAGCAACGTTTTCATTATCTATTGTGATAACCTGTAAACCCTGCCACGCATAAGTTTACACAGTGGCCTCGTCCTATTCATTTGGGATTGCTTTTGTTACGCAGCAATATATAATTTCATTTTTCTTGTTGCCATTCAATATTCTTGGGATTCTTATCTTTAGGGGGAATCAACAGTTTTTAAACAAACCTTTATTTAAAAGTGTATTTAATGAACGCATCTAAATACTACATTATGAATCAACTATATTATTGATATTATTATATGTGTAAAAGCATTATCAGTACGGTTAAGCTACGTCATTTGTTTTGATATTCAAATCGATATAGACTTGAGATTCAGTGTAATAAATGTAACGAAGATGGTGTTAATGTTTTATTATATATATATATATATATATATATATATATATATATATATATATATTATGCCAAACTAGTTGGTAAATCCTCGCGGTGAGAAAAAAAACAGCAAATAGTTTGATTGTAAAAATAAATTACCAAACGAAAAAGAAAAGACCAAGATAATCATACCAACCAAAAATAATCTATTGGTACAATATTTGGCCAAAAGAAAAAACAATTTATTTATATTTATATTTTATATATATATATATATATATATATATATATATATATATTCATACAAAACCTCCAGGACACTAAAGCTAATAAGTAAAAAGTGCTCAATACCTAAGTAGAGCAAATTTATTCTTTATATCTTTATTCTATATATATATATATAATATATATATATATTATACACATCGATTTATTTTTCTTTTAATAGTATTAAAATATTAACTACATTTTCCTTCTCTCTCTCTTATAATAAAATTCCATCCAATGTAACATCCCGTGTTTTTATACATTTCTCCAATCACACACTCACATATTATACTGCGTGTAAGAGAAATTTGATAGAAATACGTGTTGACAATAACAAATTACACCCATACCAAAATATGTAGTTTTCTCTTCCAATTATCTTTTCAACATATCAGTCAGATTCCTTTTCATTGATCTCTCATATATATATATATATATATATATATATATATATATGTGAGTAAAGATGGAAATAAATCCGACATATTAAGAAATTTGAAAAAGCAAGTGTTCCAAAAATAAGTCGAATTTATTTATCGACGCTTAAACGTTTCGGTTTCTTTAAACCTTCATCAGGATGTATTATGGGTGAAGAAATTGATGGATGTTTTATAGATGACAGGAGATAAAAAAAATATCTTTATAAATTTTTTGTTGTTGTGTAACTGTATTTGTTCAGCGTTATATCTTTGAAAGACGAGTCGCGATCCGCACACGCGAAGATGTCATGACGCGTGACGTAACCCTGCCTTGTTTTTTTTTTCAAAATTCTTTATATATATAATATATATATATGCAATGCCAAACTTCATAGATATTTCTTAACCTAGCTTTTAACCGGTGAATCATCATATTGTGGAAATCATAGTACGTAAGCTTAACCTATGTGAAACCTATTTTAGAATATGAATACTGTCCTAATATATTTACCTAAAATCACAACGGGGTATTGATGTGTTGTACAGTCATTACCTGGATTTGAATTTGAACAGAAAATCTTATATAACTTCAATTCCCAAACAGACTGTTTGACAAGCAGAACACATTCTAAAATCAAATCAAACAAATTATAAAATCAGAAAGATATTACGGACTGCATTGAAAGTGTTCCTTTGGCGGCTTATCATCTGATAAGTAGAAAAATAAAAACGGCTGACGTATCGAAAGATAAATATCTTTATTCGGATCAAAATAATTAAAAAAATAAATAAATAAAAAGAAGTGAGAGGAAAGAATTCCGGTAAAGTTGAAATGATCAGTAATTTTTTTTTCTGATTAAAATATTAACTCTGTCTCTCTTTGTAATACTTACATTTTACTTGATATTCATAAATATTGAATGTTTTCATTGCAACGGAATCACAAACTTTACTTACCTAGAAAGAAAGAGAAAATACACATAAGAGATGTGTTACATTCATCGGATTACATGAAAATATGTTTATAATAATTATAGAAATTTACATATAAATGAAATGACATTAAAGAAATATATAAACGCCAACTACTTAACAACCCTGTTGGTTGTAGCAGAAGAATACCTTGACTGCATCTCTGTTGAAGATGGAGAATGTCACATTTGCACAAATGTGTTTTCCAAATTGTTCATTAAAATGTATAGGGAAATAATTTTTCCGAAGTCCAGACATCATGAATTCATAATATTACTTGAGTAGTACATTTTTCATAGTCTTCATTTTCTTTTTAGAATTTTAACAATGATTTAAACTAATATAACAAAAGTAATTAAATTAACCTACGATACTTATTTGAATTAGGCATAAAAAATATTAAATTTAGTTAGAATCTTAGGTTTCATTACATTGTAAAACTAATTTTTTAAGAAAATTGTTTAATTTTTGAAACACTTTTTTTAAACTAAAAAGAATTATAATAGTTTCAAAGAAGAGCAGAATTGGAATTGAAAAATTATCAGATCTATAAAAAAACGGGAATTTAAAGAAAATAAGATGAGATTTTCTAAGTGCCAAACTTATTTACACATTTACCGGAAGTCATAAATGAAGCAGATTTATCGGAAGTAAGCCAAACACACGCTGTAGAAAAAGGGTGCTTAATTGTTAAACTTGATAGCAATTTTTTTGGCAAAGAGATTCCCTCATGGTCATTTCTGTTTTTTGCTTGAAGACAGCCGTAAATCTTATTTTAAAATCGAGTCTACTTCACGAAAACCAAACAAAAAAGTGAGTAGCAAAAATCTATGTAGGGTTCATTTTTTAAACTTTATCATAATATGAAATGCATTCACGTCTTCAGTAAAATGTTATATATTTCAAAATTAAAGGGGAATAATTCTACAATCTCGATTTTGATCATACCCCGTATTCTTTCTATTGCTAGTTGTCATTATTTCAACTTTGATACACATATAGCTTCCCAACGTTCATTGTTTACAATTACCTTTAAGAATTTTTATTGCATTCCTTACAGTTCTTTGCGTATTTTACCGGTTGCTTTTTAAGTTGTCCTGTGCTGCATTTGAAAAAGAAAGTTCCATTTTTCTTGAAAATTGTGTCTCCTTTATTTAATGTTTTAACTAGCTCATCAAGTCGATAATTTGATTTACGCTAAATTTGACCATCGATTTGCGTGTCCGATCAATCACAGCAACAATTATAGTTTCGTCATTAGACCGGAAGTACATGTCGAAAGCTTTCCAGGACACTTCAGCATTTGTGTCCCACTAACTTAGCCTATGGCAGAGTGAGACAACAAGAACCAATATCAAATAAAAACAACTACTTCCCCTCCTCCTACCCCATTGCTGCTGTAGAAATCAATCGAACATCCTTTAAACCTATTCTGAATCTCCAACGATGTTCTTTTTTCGCCTCAAAATTCTTATTGATTCGAATAGAGTTAACAATTCAGCGATTCATTCACAATCTGATGAACAAGATCGTTATTCAAATCAGACGTCAAGGAACCGGCGCCCAGCACAATAATACAAAAGACGAGTGAAAGATAATGAAGATATTTGGGATAAAAGGATTTTCCATGCTGTTTTTTTGTCTGTGTTCGAATAGTGCCAAAGCTCCGATTCTTGTGGCGAGGTTTTCTGTCTGCAAATCAAAATATCTGATTTACATCTTTCTTCTTCTTTACGCTGAAAATTCAATTTCTTTCTTTCAATGGATTCTCTCACTTTGTTATTGAAACCAAGCAATTCAGAGTCTCTCGTATTTTCCCCTTCTACAATTTGACATTTTGTCCTTTATTTTTTTCTCATACAGCCTTTTTCATTCCCTTTTTAATAGCGTTTAGATTTGGTCCGTTTGTTCGCTTCCGGGATTCATTCATTCTGCCTGTTTTGATTTTGATATATATTGTTTTGTTTTTGTATTCCTCTCTCAGTTCTCCATTTTTATTCTTTTTTTTTCTTTCTTTCGGATATTTTTCTACTTTCATTCATTTGTTCTTTAGTTTCTCTTTTCGTATATTCATTTCTCCTTTTTTTCATTCTTCTCTCCTTCCATTCTATCATTTTGTACATTTATTACATTTTTACTGCAGTAGGCTTGCGCACTTGTATTTCTACTAAAGTGTCCTGGATATGACGTTAAACTGTATCTAGTGATGACGTTCCAATTCTGGACTGGAATCCTGGGAAATATGGGGTATCCCTTTATTGATATTACTCACAATTCCACCCTGGAGTGGTAGTACCCGTTAGTCTCATCTATGGGTTGAATAGGTAAAAAGGAGTATTCAAATGTGCTTAAAAATTGAATACCAACAAGAACGATTAAAACAATATGTGTTCAGCATAAAACAACCCAACAAGAGTTGACATGCCGTAAAATTCAACCAACTAATCTATTCCTCTTTATTTTTGTGTTTCCTTCTCGCCATCGGTGTACTTTTTTTACTTCTCTTGTTTTAATCCTATTTGGTTTTTCCGTACTTTTTCTCATTTTCCTTCTGTTATATCCAGAGATGAAGAAATAAAAAAAATGATAATAAAAGCAGTGAAATATGTTTAACATTACAATATTTGTTTTATTTTCTATCACTGACAGGGAATACCGTAGGATGTTTTGGATAGAATTCAACAGTGTGTGTATCATGTGTGTGGTCACACATGGGCCCAAGTCCTTGTCTAACTCTCTGCTTGTTGGTCTTTATTCAATACAGGGTAGAACATGCCTCAATCCTAAAAATGACTTTACTAGCCCAACCGCGCTGACGCACGTTGTCACCAGTTCAACCATGCTGACGCACGTCTGTACACTCCAAAACCCCAGTCCAAAGTAACATGACGGAATTCCTATATCCGGGTTCCCGTCACTCCCTTACTGATCAAAGGGGAGCAACTATTTTTGTTAGGTCGACCTAACACCTTCATTATTCATTACAAATACATTTCCTTTATTATTCCTTCTTTCATGACATTACTTCACATATTTATTATTTTTCTCGTCCAAATTCATATTCCTAGAAGCATATCTCAGTCAGTAGAGCGTTCGGCTAGAAACCACAAGTTTCTTAGTTCGATACAGGTCCTCGCCAACTCAGCGTATGAGTAGCACAGGGATCTGTGCTGTAAAGTAAGGAACTGAAGGTAGGTGTGGCGCTCTACCTCAGACGCTAAAATAATCTCCTTTGTCTAGCGCTATTGAAAAGGGGATAGACTCCCTCGCTGATTGGCTGATACCGACTTTAGGCCGCCCCAACGCGAAGCATATTGACTTATCCACTATCATGCATACACGAGTAAAATGTATATTGACTTAGAGCTTATTACTTAGCTCATTTTTCTAAAGGTGTCATACTTTTAGATACTACTGCCAGGGCAGGATGAATTCAATTGCTCCTAAGATCATGATTACTTTATAATATCTGAAGATCTGCGCCAAATTTTTAATTGCATTTCAAATTATTTAAGCAATCATAATCAGTGCATTTTGGCCGAGCGTATCTCTAACCTTCATCAGCTACATATCATATCCAATAATCTTTTATTTTCTATCCATTCATTAATATTCAGCAGATTGCATCTACGGTCTTCAGATATATATCAACTTTTCAATTTTTCTCATTAATCATCACACTTCAGTTCCTTGAACATGGTTGGTTGGTTGGATTTTACGACATGTCAACCCATTTAGTCATTTTATTGATGGGTGCTCAAATTTTTTAAACTTAATATTTAAGCACATTTTTAGAACTTAATTTTTCTATTTAACTCATAAATGGGACCCTAATAGGTTCTACCACTTTGGGTCCGAGTAGATCAGGGTGGGGGTGATGAATGGGCACTCCACTTTCCCAAGAGCTCCAGAACTGGAACGTCACCATCAGATAGAGTTTAACGTCATACTCAGGACAATATGACCCTCAGCCACCGCGTTCTTGCACTTATATGATAAAAAGTGTTGGGGCTTGCCATGAAGGCAGTTGGATTGCGACAATCATATGGGTGCTAGGACTTGACATAATGTGACAAGACTGAAAGGCAGCCCTATGAACAAGCGGATTCCCAGCCTCCACAAACAAAGCGCGTCAGGATATGTTTGGCCTGTGGCGAGCGGCTACGGATACTCGAACTTGCTACCTCCTCGTAGCTGAGGTGTTGTTAGTAGAGACCCAAATAAAGTATATGCGAATTTGCATAAGCGCATCCGAACGAGCAGAAATAAAGACAGATTGTCGCTGACAGGGCGAGTGAAGAAGAAAGTCTTTGGATGGCAAGTGAAATCTGACGACTGCTATTTGATGTGAGAGTGTCGTGTTCAGTTGGGAAAGGAATTGCATTTCGTTCACTGGAGAGACTTTCCAAGGATTGATATTACCTTGAATTTTTTGATCTTTAAAATACATAACCAGCCGACTAATCGGGAGGGGGGAGCGAAGGGTGCTCCGACTGCCCGTCTAGCCTAAGTAAGGACACGGCGTCGGGTGTTGCATGTCATGGACTGCTCAGCCACCAGGTTTCCATTCTTAAATATCATGTGTCACCAATCACGGCAAATAAGCGGTCCCATTAGCCGGGGGGATCTTACCCCTCTTAAATCCTAGTCTTCATTTTGTAATATCAATACATTTTGGCTGTTTGACTCCCAGGTCTTCATCAAGTGGATTATACATTTTTTCTTTTTGAATTTTTGGGATGAGGCTTGATAATTTGTATTATATAAAAATGTTAAACTATTGTCCTTTATTGTTATATACGAAACGTTTTAAACTTGATGCATTCCGGCCTTCTTCGGGTCAGGAAAATAGTCCTAAAATCCAAATAATACAAATTTATTAATATACAATTTTAGTCCAGTTCGACACATGACACAACATATATATGGGTTGAGTTATTACTGTTCTAAGTGACAATCATCTCTATGTTTCAGGTTCAATCTTGGCCAAGGGAGATAATAACAGAATACTTAACACAACTTAACACTTGTAGCCGGTCATGGTTAACGGAATGAGAACAGTTTACGACCGGAGATTGAGTAAAAGGTTCGGTTCGAAGTTCCGTGTAAGCTCCCAATTACGAAGAGAAGGCTCTCAAAAAGAAACACCTGAAGAAGGTCGGATGGCACATCGGTCGAATCGTTGTGTACATAACAATAAAGATGAGGACAATAGTTCTACAAATCCAAATAATACAAATTATCAAGCCTCATTTGAAAAATTCAGACAAAATAATCAAATTTTAAATCCACTTGAAGACTTGGAAGTCAAACAGCTGAAATAAAATGAAGGCAACGGTAGATAACAATAAAGATGAGGACAATAGTCCGAGTGATCTATATAGTATTGTGAGTAAGTTTGATCAAAATATTCTTATTTGCTTTCTTGGAACCATAAATTCTTCAGTTCGCAAGAAGTATTTTCTAGGGAAAATCTGAACCAAAGAACTGCATTTCCGATTTAAATTCACATAAAGCCAAACGATATTCAATGTATTATTTTTTGTAAATTATGAAAACTAGTAAATATATGCACCCTCCGGGTGCAAGTATTTAAGTTTTAATGTAATGAAATATCGTATTAAATTAGAAAGTCTAATAAGAAGGCAGATAAAAAGATATGTAACAGAGTGGGGGTATAATAGAAAAATAGAAATGAAACTTACTCTTCCATCACTCCCGTCTTTCATTACTGAATTTTACTTATTTAACTATTTAGTTAAATTAGGAAATAAAGAATAAAATGACAATTATTTTTTCTTGTTAATGGATTTCATTTAAGATTCATTGAAGAGATTTTTGGTTATATTCATTAAAATAAAACCAAACAATTAGAAATCAATAATACTAAGCACATATTTAATAAAATCACATTTTTAATATCAATATGCAAATTAGCCTTCCCGTTCACACTGTAAACCGCTATTTTTTGTATATATAAATACAATAGCATGTTATTTGTATGTAGATATGGACAACACTAATAAAAAGGTGAAGCAATTTTATTAATAATTGAGGTTTAAATATAAATAAAATTATGGAGAATGTGATGTAAATTACGAAGGGAATTGTGACTTGAGTAGTAATATAGTTTCGGTTACAGACAGAAAAACACACAATCTCCATTATAATAAGATATTGCCATTAAACTTTTTGAAACAAAATCCATATCCTATAATGATAACCATTACACAATGAGCACTTCCATATATATATATTATATATATATATATATATATATATATATATACACATTTTAACATCTTATCAAATGTATACTACGTCTTTCCGTATATAGCATGCGTTTATGTATATATCAATGGGGACTTATGTATTTACCTGCACATTTATGTAAGAAGTGAAGGGAAATAAATTAGCTTAGGCACCGGAACTAAGTTAATTTTGTGACTCCTCTCAAGCGTACATTAATGCACATGTGAATATCCACTTTAAAAGCCGAAAATCTATCGAACTCCGCCTTTAACACAGAGGCAAGGTAAATAAATCTATGGTATATACTAAAGGTCGTACGCTTAATATAATCGATAAAATATTATGTAGATAAGAGATGTGTGAGAATTCTTTCTATTTTTCTCTCGTTATATATGTACAAAATTAATAGTAAAATATTAAAAGAATATTAAACTAAATATGTATATATATATATATATATATATATATATATATATATATATATATATATATGTGTGTGTGTGTGTGTGTGTGTGTGTGTGGTAGGGAAGAACAATATATAGAGTTATGAAACAATAGAAAGTAAGATATATCAGAAAGATAAAATATTTGATTAGCAGAGGGAACAAAGCACCCAATATTACTTGAGATAAGCTTACGTTACGTTATCTCTATGAATTAAAAAAGAAAGAATCCTATACCGATGATTTCATAAAAATGTCAGTAATTTTCAATCAATGACACTATATTTACTTATGACAGTTATTAATTATATGCAGGTAAGACGCATATACTTTTAATAAGATATCTGGAAAATCGTAGTGCACGTTTTTTCCTGAATTCTATTATATAAAATATTTAAATACAAGTGAATATTCTAATGAAATCAAATTTATGCGATAATTAATTAAATTACTAATTTATTTTTGGCTTGTTTCAAAGTTTTACCTGATTCTTAATTTTTGCGAGCAAAAACAAGTTAACCCAACGTTCCTGCTTATATGAACCTGTAATATATGTACACACACACGTTACATAATTGTTAGTACCCTCACTTATTTACAGTAGTGTAGAAACCAAAATGGCTGTTATAATTTGCAGCCGGCGGCCTTGAAGTGGCTCGGCTTGACCTCAGTCTGATCCTTCTTTAGGGGAATACCGTGAGAATCGGTGGAGAAGACCCTCTTCCGGTTTAGATTAGAAACAGAGTTTAGTTCAGTATCGGCCAAACCACGAAAGTGGTAAGTCGTGTTAAGCGCACGGCCGACTCAATCTGTGAAGGTAGTCTGGTGGGGATTTCGGAATAAAATATGATCTAAAGCAAATCGAAGTCTTAGGTTATTATCTAAAAACTACCAATGACATAGGGCTTCTGATAAAGAGAAATCCCCAATGGAAGACCAGACACGAAGTCCCCAAGACGAAGTCCAGACGCTAGAAGAAGAACGTAAGATACCAAAGATGAGCAGAAGAATAATAGAAGTAAAGAGTGTATACAACACACACACATACACTATCTACTACCAAAAGTATGCATCTTCTGCCGGGTGCGAGTATTTAAGTTTCAATGTAATAAGATATCAAATTAGAAAGATTAAAGAAATTAAAAACTAATACAATATTATACAATTGATTTCTATATGAAAGCATATATAGGATTGTTTTTTATACGTTTGATAATAACATGGTAGTATTAGAAATCAGTAACAACAAAATTATTATTTATTAAACCCAATTTTGTTAAAATGATTATGCAAATTAGTCCCACCATATCCTACGTAAATCTTTATTTCTTAAAGATATACAACACATATTCCAGGATCTTTAATGTATTAATAATATGCGCAGTTTCGCGGCAAATTCAACTCAGAATTTAATAGAGACATTGTTAGTAAGTAAGATACTAATTAAGACCAAATAATGAATCAATAATTTCATAATCTTTGAGAATAGAACATTAATAACCAAAAAATCGTGACGTCAATGATGATGTAATTTCAGTTACAGACAGTTAATCGCAATTGTTATGAGATATATGTGTGTCTATAAAATCTTGCAGCTGATTTAAAATGTAACGAAAAAGATGGCAGTCTTTTTGAAATGCAAGGATCAAAATGTACATAAAAATATAACTACAATAGTTGAACTTTCATCTGGTGTATACTAAATGATTCCATCATTTGTGCAATGTAAATTATTAAGTACTAGGAGCTAGGACTGTTGCTAGACTTTATGAACACACAATATATATATATATATATATATATGCTTAATTGGAGTCGTACCTAATCTTGAAAATCAATTGATTAATAATGAATTAGGCGGGAATACCTATTTAAATGTATGGCTAAACAAATCGAGAAAAATCAATCTCTGTATGTACATTTAGGCCGAAATGTACATACAGAGATTGATTTTTCTCGATTTGTTTAGCCATACATTTAATAGGTATTCCCGCCTAATTCATTATTAATTAATTAATTTTCAAAATTAGGTACGACTCCAATTAAGCACTTATTCTCCCAAAAATTGTCGGCAAAAAGCCATTCCAAACAAACCGTGTTTACACACACATATTATATATATATATATATATATATATATATATATATATATATATATATATATATATATATAGAGAGAGAGAGAGAGAGAGAGAGAGAGAGAGAGAGAGAGAGAGAGGGGCGTGGGCTAGTGGCTTGAGTCGTGGAAAATGGACTCGTCGGTTCGAGTTCAATTCCTAGACGAAGCTGTTGGCATTTCACATAGCGCTAATAACCTTGGGAAAGGTATGAATCCATATATTCTCCCTCCAGCTATGGGTTAAATAGTAGGACATACTGGCCTCTTTAACATTGGGTAGGTAACCAGTCTAGGAGAGGGATAACTCTGAATTCAAAATTCCTGAGGTCAGTCGTTATTGGGTTCGTGGCATTTGTTGATGCACCAATTATTTCCTATCGACTGTGCCAAAAAGTATAGAATGGTCCTACACAAGCCTTCACCACTATAAACAAATCACTGTGTTGGTTGTTTACTGGATGAACACTCATGCGTCGAAAATCGACGAGAGAGTCCATTTTAAATATATATATATATATATATATATATATATATATATATATATATATATATATAAGCATACGTATAAAATATACAATTATGTGCATTTATCACTTCACTCACATATACACAAAATGAGCAGTATCTATCTCTAACCATCTCTTCGTCACTTAGTATATATTCAATTCTGTTTATATCTCTCCCTCTCTCGTTCAGTATTCAGAACCCTTTTCTCTTCTCTTTCTCTCTAAGTATCTCACTCTTTTATCTGTACGTCTCTTCTTTGCTCTTATCTCTCTCTATGCCTCATCCTCGCTCAGCATATCACTGCCTCTCTCTATATGTATCTTCCTTACATACACATATGTTACTCAAAAGATAAATTATATATTTGGTAATATAACGAATAAACAAGTTTCAGTTAAGAATTTTCCCAATTTCCCTGTATTTAGATTCGGTTTGGTTCAACAAAAAGAGGATACCAATGGCATGAATCCGCTATCAAAATATATTCTATAGAGAAAATTATTCAAGTAATATACTTGTCATATTTATTAACTTATGCTCATGCTATATCCTCAATTATCATTGTAAAAACATGGACGCATTTATCAATAACAGCCTCTTTGATAAACACTGAAAGACGCATCTTTAGAAATACTAATAACGGTATGCGCCCCTGGAGGCAAGTATGTAAGTTTTAATGTAATAAAATATCTATTAAATTAGAAATAATAACGAAATTATATAAGGACAAATATAAAATATTACACTTAATTCAATGTTATTTTAATTGATTTCAATATAAAAATTATACATAGGATTGCATTAATATGTTTGAGAACATGAGTGTATGAGAAATCAGTAACAGCAAATAATCATTTATTAAACTCACTTTTGTTAAAACCATTATGCAAATTAATCCCAGGTTATACAATGAAAACTTATCTCTTAGAGATATATAAGATATTTCCGGATTTTAAGTTCATTTATAATATGAACAGATTTTAGGTAATTCTAACACGGCTAGACTTTAATAGAGACATTGTTAATAAATAAGATGCTAATTACGATTTCATAACCGTTGAGAATATAACTTAGACAACAAAGGAAATCGAGACGTCAGTGGAGACACTTTAGGTTACAGACAGTTACATAATCCCCATTATATATAGATGCGTTAGTCTGAGATGAGGAGACTGGATGCCTATTTGCGGGTAATGGAATCATCTGTCTGTATTAGATTTCTAGCTAGAAAAAGTAAGAATATAAAAGTCATAAAAGATAAAACACGCTGTTTATATATATATATATATGTGTGTGTGTATTCCAGGAGTAAGAAGAACCTAATATAAATCTTCGTACGGGGAATATCTTTGATGCTTATCAGATTGTTTCCAAGCCTCAACTGAATAAGAATCAAAAATGGTCCCATGAAAAATCTCTAATGACAATATTTTCAGAAAAAAACATGTTATCTTTCAAAATGTTAATTAGGAGAAAATGATTATAAAACTTTTGATGAAGAACATTGTTTTTTTGTGTGCAGGCCCCAAACAAATGAAAATAAAACAGTTCCTCTGAAATATCTCTCAAAACTATATTTTCAGTTTAACTGTCTTTGTGACGGCAATGCATTTCAGATAATGTAGATAGGTAAACGATAAAATCAGAATATCTTTGTCAATTTTAAGGACAATAAAAAAACGAAGATATCAAATTGGAACTGAGACATTGATTTGCATTCCGAGACATTCCTTTACAAATATTTCATCTTCATATTCATGAATATTAATTGAAATGTAGAAAAATAGGGGAAAAATGGTATAACGTTATGTGTTTTCTTTTTGTTCTGACTTAACTGAATATACTAGAACATAGCTAAAACAAGTATACAAAATTCATTAATTTCCAATTTGTTTCATCTATCAGTCGATTTAAAATTAGGATCCGTGGTTCCCTAAAAGTGTTAGCGGAAAACGAAATAAATCCATGCTATTAAAACATGACGATAAATGATTCTACTGGTCTGTTTGAAATAAAGAGTCAGTCCGGATTCAAATGGATTTAAATATGCGCTTCAACTGTGATTGACTGACTTAACAGACAAATGAAAAAGTAAATGATATTGGCGTTTACTCATTTAAGCTTCTTTTTACATATTAAACTATTTGTTATAGCTCTTAAGTAAACATAGCAGATGATTTAATTAAATTATCATACTGTAGTATATCGTCAGGTTCTGCTAGTGTATATACATATATATATATATATATATATATATATATATATAGAATGGGTAGATGGATAGATAGATGGATGGATAGATTGGTGGATAGATGGAGAGATAGATGGATGGATAGATGGATAGATGGATAGATAGATGGAGAGATAGATGATAGATAGATGGAGAGATAGATGGAGAGATAGATGGATGGTTAGATGGAGAGATAGATGGAGAGATAGATGGATGGATAGATGGATGGATAGATGGATGGATAGATGGAGAGATAGATGGATGGATGGATAGATAGATGGATGGATAGATAGATAGATGGATGGATGGATAGATGGATGGATGGATAGATGGATGGATAGATAGATGGATAGATAGATGGATGGATATCTTTTCTTATATTAACCAGCCACATTAGGAAAAAAAGATCAGAACATTTGATAAAAAACACGAGAACTAAATTAACCAATCTAGGCACCACCTTATGAGGAAAAAGATTACCAAGGAAAGTACCGGCAGAACATCAAAGCACTACCACCCTGAAAGAGTTAAGAGGAAGTGAAACCCGATACCATCACTGGAAACAGATAAATATAAGCTGAAATTAATATTTTACCAGTTTTAATACAGAAAGGGATCTGAAGAAACTCGTAGGGCCTCAGATACCCACGGGAGCAAATGGACCATAATCGCTGTATACCCGGTCTTTAAGCATTTTTCTTTACAAATTAAATATATATATATATAAGTGTATTTTGGCAACATTCTCTTTTAAACATGTTTGGTTGAACTCGAGTGACGATTCCTGTCGTACGAGTTTCTGTTCAATCCTTTCAAGGTGTCTGGCCATATTTTTGGTGTCAGGGTGGAATTGGTGTAGCAATCCACCCTGACACCAAAAAGATGGCCAGACACCTTGAAAGGATTGAACAGAAACTCGTACGACAGGAATCGTCACTCGAGTTCAACCAAACACACATACATACATACATACACATATATATATTTATAATTATATATATATATATATATATATATAATCCAAAGATCATATAAATAAAATAAGTAAATGAAATATAAATAAGATATATGAAATATAAAATAAATGAATAAACCAAAATCCAAAGAAAAAAAGGGGGTCTCAAACCAGAATTTGGAATTGATTGATTTAACAGTGAACCCAAAACAATGATTAAAAACAGACGATCAGCTGGATCAGATGTTAATTTATGACCGGCAGATAAATTACCTTCGGAGTGGTTTAATCAGAGGAACACAGGACATTAAGAAAAATCTGTTTTCAACTGACTTAATAATAAAAAAAACCCTCATTTTGCACCTGATGATGATAATTACTAAACAGTTCCTTAGTTTACTTAAAATAGTGTATAATGCAAAAAATCGGTCATTTCTTCCGTTATATATATAATATATATATATATAATATATATATATATATATAAAGGTATCCAAATGACTGGTTGAAGGGGATCATTCTTTCTGGGATCTTTTTTTTTTTTGTAAAATCCCTCTGATGGGCCTCTTAAGGATTTTAAAAAAATGAAAAAATAACATTTTTTAAAGCCTTTTGAGTTTCTGGTCGAAATAAATTATTATGGAATATCGGTTTGTTAAGTTTTTCTTTCTTTGAAAGTTATATATATATATATATATATATATATATTCCTTTGTCGGGAATCTACGTATATTTTTATTCTAGACTATTTTTACAGAATGAAAACTAAATAAAACTGGAGTAAACACGTTGAGAGCGAGTGAAAATGTGTTTCCTATTAGGAAAGTGTTGAAACTTTAAAAAAAAAAAAAAAACACTGCACTAAAATAATGATTTGAAGTGAAAAGAGGTGAACGAGTGATTTTGCAGGGACCAGACCGAGTGAAAAAATAAATTGGCATGAGAGATTTCTGGAACATATGTTGAATAAAAGGAAAAAAAAGAAAAGACTGGAAAGATTTAGAAAATAATAAAAACAAAATTAACAATTAAAAGGTAGAAAAATAACAAAATAGATTTAACGATGGCAAAAAAAAAGAAGATTTTAAGAAAGAAAACAATAGATGAAAACAAAAAATATATACAAAGAAAAAGCCAAGGGTAATGGGTAAAAGAAAATGGATAAAAGCAGCAAAATAAGGAAATTAGATCTAAAAGCACATTATATTATATATATATATATATATATATATATATATATATTAATATATATGTGTGTGTGTGGTGAGTGTGAGTGTGTGTGAGTGTGGTGTGAAAAGAAATAGAAAGAGAAAGAAAACCCAAAAATAAAAAGTAAAGAGAATGATTGACCGGAAGAAAAAGATCAAATGAATGAAAAATGAAGCTAGAATGCGGAAAATAATGATGGGTTGGCTGGTTGGATTTTCCGGTATGTCAAACCTTATTGGGTTACTTTAGACCGAATACATTTTGTTTTATTCATTCTTGATAAGGATTCAAATTTTTTAAACAATTTTTAAAACTAATTTTATCTATTTAACCCGTAGATGAGACCCTAACATATAATACCTCTTCGCGTCAGAGTGGACTTGGGATCAATGCCGATGAAGAGGTACTGCACACTCAGCATAGCTCCAAAATTGAAACTTTAACATACTCAGGACATTGGAAAAAGAAAAGTTGAATAAAACTTAAGACAACACAGAAAGAAAAAAAACATGGAGGAAAGGGGGGGGTTGTAAAAAGGTGAAAAAAAGAAAAAAGAAACCCATAGGAGAAAAACAAATTAGAAAAAAAGAAAGAAATAAAAACCGGGAACACAGACAGAAAACAAATGAATAAAAAGAAAAAGCAAAACTTATTTTGCTTCTTACGTCAAAATAAGGAAAAACAAAATCAGAAAAAAAAAGCAATTTGAATAACATCTATCTTGGCGTCAACGATGTTATAAAAAAAATGAAAAAATAAGAAAGGAAATGTAAAACGAAACGAGAAAGACAAAGTCGGATTCAAGTCAGTGAACAAAATCGTTAGTGAGTAAGACAAACAAAAAGGCGTCGTGCTGAATATAGTACAGTAGGGTCTTTTTGATGGGCAGTCAAATATTGGGCAGTCTGAGTTGAAGAAATACAAATAGATATATTCTATCTCCCTCCTCCTCCTCTCTCTCCCTCCCCCTCACACACAAACACACAGTGTATGTGTGTTTCTTGTCAAGTTGTGTAGTTTTAATATTATTAAACCAACTCTCCGATCAATATTTGGTCAAGATTCTGTATTTGCATTAACTATTTCTTTGTGCTTTGGTAAATATGTGGCCCGATTACAATTTGTCTTGTAGCAAATATAAACATTAAGTGTTAACTAAATTGTTGGTAATAAAATTTCATATGTTTTCCGAAACGTATGAAGTACAGCTTGTTTCATAATTATTGAATTTCATTTGTTAATTTCATTATAATAGCAAATAATTCAATGCCTGAATAATTATGAGATTTTGGCCATTTTCCTTCTATCACGCAATACATCAAAATAAGACGAATACGCTGGACACCGTTGGAGAAATAAGGACGAACTCATAAGTGATGTTCTCCTGTGGTTATCTACTCATGGAGACACCGGAGTGAGCCGCCCACCAAAAACTTACACTGATCATTCTGTATGGATACTGGATGTCATGAGGAGGACCTAACAGGGTATATGACCGATAGGAACAAGTGGCGAGATAGTAAAGTAGTCATGAGATTCCGCTCTGTCAGCGACATTATATATATATTAGTGGGGTTGTATTTGCGTTCACTGCTTATCTACAACCTTCCATTGATATAGCCAAGCAAACCTTAAAGTTAATATGGTCTTCTATGCAGTTATCGGCTGTGCCATTAAATCAGATTTTTAAGACAGAATTCAATATCCAAAGAAAAAATAAGAAAAAGAAAAAATTAGGTATGACTTATCGTTCCTTCTCCTAATAAAATCCGGAATTCAAAGAATATCAATGAAGTCTGAACCAATTGAAAGAATCAACTTAGTCAGAACTGCAAGGAATTTAAATTGGCGTTTTTTTTATGCGGGGAAAGTTTTCCCTGTCTTAGATCATATATAAAAGTCGGGGTGGCCTAAAGTCGGCATCAGCCAGACAGCGAGAAGTCTATCCCCTTTTTTCACTAGCGATAGACCAAGGAGATTGTTTGGGCATCTGAGGGAGAGCGCCACACCTACCATTAGCTCCTCACTTTACTGCACATATCCATAGAACCAGACAACCGACCGAGCTATATATATATATATATATATATATATATATATATATAATGAAGAAAGGTGGACAAACACGGGATGTTGTAGAAAATGGATGTTTATTATTTTCTACAACATCCCGTGTTTGTCTACCTTTCTCCACATACTATCGGATTAATTTATTTCCTCTTATTTCTCCATAATATATATATATATATATATTTATATATATAATATATATATATAGAGAGAGAGAGAGAGAGAGAGATAGATAGATAGATAGACGATGAGATATATAGATTGGGAGAGGAAGAGAAATAGAGGATATATATATATATATATATATATATATATATATATATATATATAGAGAGAGAGAGAGAGAGAGAGAGAGAGAGAGAGATAGATAGATATATAGACGATGAGATATATAGATTGGGAGAGGAAGAGAAATAGAGGGATATATATATATGTATAAGCGGTCTGCTTGGTACGAGCTATTGCTAATAAGAAATGATTGATTCATATATATATATATATATATATATATATATATAATCAAAAAGTCCCGAGAAGAAATCTTCCTTACGACATAGGAGTTTAAAAAAAAAATGCTGTCACAGTTTGAGAGGTCAATGTGTGCTCTTAATGTTAGAGTCACAGAGCCAATTTATAAGGAATGAAATAACAAAAGACTTAGAGATTATGCGTTTTAGTCTATTTCAAGGAGCTTAGACAATGTGTCTTAGACACTTTGTCTAAGCTCCTTGAAATAGACTATAATGCAAAATCTCTAAGTCTTTTGTTATTTCTTTACTTATATATATATATATAATATAATATATATATATATATATATTATTATAATGGAGATTGTGTGTTTTTTCTGTCTGTACCGAACTATATTACTACTCAAGTAACAATTTCACATCACATTCTTCAGGATATTAATTTTATTTAAATCTCAATTATTAATAAAATTGTTGTACATTATTAATACTGTTAACCATATCTACATATCAACAACATGCAATTGTATTTATATATACAACAAAATAGCGGTTTATAGTGTGAACGGGAAGGCTAATTTGCATATTGATATTAAAAATGTGATTTTAATAAATATGTGCTTAGTATTATTGATTTCTAATTGTTTGGATTTATTTTAATGAATATAAGCAACAATCTCTTCAATGAATCTTAAATGAAATCCATTAACAAGAAAAAATAACTGTCATTTTATTCTTTACTTCCTCTTTTAACTAAATAAAATTAGAAAAAATAACAATGAAAGATGAGAGTGATGGAAGAGTAAGTTTCAGTTGTTCTATTATACCTCCCTCCGTTTCAAATCATTTTATCTGCATTCTTACTTAGTTTCATTAGCCTTTCTAATTTAATATAATATTCTATTACATTAAAACTTAGATACTTGCACCCGGAGGGTGCATATATTTGCTAGTATATATAATGGAGATAGAGAGATGGAGATATGGATACAATCCAAACAAAACTTGTATATAGATAGATGAAATTCAGCCCAAACTACTTTAATGATAATTATATACATATTCGCTGTAAGCTTATTTTCATCCGTGCATTTACTTGATTCTACCTCAGACTTATCGACCTCAAATCGCGTCGATGACGTTTATCTAAAACATGCCGGACAGCCACTGTCATATTAAGCTTTCTGCTTAGCGTTCATTGTTGTCTCGCGAGATTTGCCCGTCTGGCTCGATCACCTACTCATCTATCAGCTTTCCGCAAACTTCACTTCGCTTTCCTTTCAAATATTCTCGTATTGACTGCTGCAATTGCTGATATCTTATGGGCTAACACCAACAGGATGTTCATTCTCATCGTACGTGTGCATGAATATTCATGTGTGTACAAGTGAGCGTTTTGAAGCATCTCAAATTACAAACAACTTAGTTGAACCAATCAGTTTGGCGTATTTGGAAGTATTCTTTAATTTACTGGCATCGGTTGTAAGAAGTCTCTTCTTAATATTATACTATACTAGCAAAATAAAAAAAACGCCCACTGGGCGACGTAAATTAATATTGTCTGAGGGAGTTGAAAATTTAATATCAGAGTTTGTAGCATAAGCAAAGTAAATCATCAAATTTATTTAAAGGAGTAAAAAATAAAAATAAATAAATATCAAATAAAAATAAATAAAATCAAAATAAAAATAAAAATAAAATAAATTTATTAAAGGAGTAAAAAATATTAAAAAAACTTAGTTCTGATAAGTTTAAATATATATTAAGATAAAACAAACTATATATAAATAGATAATACCAGGTATGTATTTATTAAAACTTGTTTAAAAAAACCAATGAGGGCTGTCTAACATTGCATGCTCAAATTGTAATATGTATTCTACGTTATGACGTTTTAGGTAGTGTGACGTATTCAGTGACGTCGATTTGTTACAGACAAAAACCGGAAGCGAATCTCCATTATTAATAAGATATGATTTTATTAGTTTTAAAATGTTATACTGATGGGACTTATCTAAATCTGAGGGAATCAACGATTGTTTCCTAAAGTCTTTTTTCCGCAATGACAAAAAAAAGGCCGGGTTAGCTCAGTCGGTAGAGCGTTCAGCTAGAAACCACAAGTTCCTAGTTCGATACCGGTCCTCGCAAACTCAGCGTATGAGTAGCACAGGGATCTCTGCGGTAAAGTAAGGAGCTGGTGGTAGGTGTTGTACTCCACCCCAACGCAAAAAACAATCTCCTTGGTCTAGCGCTAGTGAAAAGGGGATAGACTCCCTAGCTGTACGGCTGATACCGACTTTAGGCACCACGACGACTTTACTTATTCCTTAGTTCTGCAATTGATTTATGTTGGAAAAATTCATTTTCATTGTTTCTAATTAGTTATAATTTGAAATTAAGTAAAAAAAAAAAAAACTCTTCACATGTTGCCTGTCACTTACCTCCTCCCTTGATTTATATGAGAGTTGAGAGAGAGAGAGAGAGAGAGAGAGAGAGAGAGAGAGAGGAGAGAGAGAGAGAGAGAGAGAGAACTTTATTTGTTAATGTCCGTCAGCAGCCAAAACCTAAGGGCTGGATTATATATAACACACACAAAGTTGGAAATTCAGTTCCCCTCTCCAATCTCACCGAGAAACTAACCTATATAATGAGTATTTAATCAAGATTATATATATATATATATATATATGGGGGGGTGAAACGTGACAGGTAAAATGTGAAGTAAGGGACGTCAGTTTTTGACTTAATTGAAAATTTTAACAAAATTATTTTAATGTTTCTTTTCAAAAATTCTCCGTCCGTATTTATCTAAAAAAAAATCCAATTCGTGTTGCAAACTCACTTTTTTTTCTTATCACAATTATCTATCCAGCGCTCAATGGCCGACTCAATCAGGGTTTTCGTAGTAGTTTTAAAAGATTTGATCATCTTTAAGATTTCGTCCAACCATTGCTGAATTAAGTCTCAGAAAATACCTTGTACTTTTCACCTCGCTTTTTTTAAAAGACATATTGGCAGACGTACAATTAGCCTTATCCAAATGTACACTCAGGGTAGAAGTTAGGTTCTTTTATTCAGGCATTTTTAATTCATCATTGATAAAATTATATACATTAAGAAAAAGTACAGTAAATGTCCTGATTGATACAATCTGTTTCCCCTGTTTAACTGCATCTAGTGGTGAGATTCCAATTCTGGAGCTTTGGGGATTGTAGAGTCCCCCCTCTATTGCATTCCAACCTGGTCCACTGACTAGGAGTGTTATATTGGGTAAGGTTCCATCTATGGGGTAAATAGATCAAAAATAAGTTTTACATTTTTTTAAAAAATGAGTCTTAAAAGATTAATACCGAACAAGAATGAATTACACAAAAACATATTCGGAATAAAATATCCCCCTTGGGTTGATATGCCATAAAAATTTAACCAATCATCCAACCAATTTCTGATGGCATTCCTGAGATTATCAAATATCAGATCGGTGACTTTATATTCTGTATTTTATCGCTATGTCAAATAAAATCTACATAGCATCGAGCCCCTATCCCATTTGTACTTTAGATACACTACACATGAGCTCAACATTCATCTTCCTACAATGTACAAAAATATTTAAACTTCAATTACGATCGGCCAAAACGAGTTTGTGGAGTTTGTTGGTGTTTCCCGGGACAACTGCCGAATTTGGTCAACACTGAGCGTTCAGCATCATTTGTGTCAGTACGACCGCGTTTAAAGTCAGCATACCACCTCTTCTGTTGTTTCCGATGGAGCAGAGTCCGAATAGCACTTATTCAAGCCATTGCTTTGCTTGAAGAGTATTTTTCTAATCAGGAAGCAATGCTTTATTAACACACGAAATTAAGATTTTTTCCATTGTTTTGAAATTTTGCAACAGTACTTTCATTTAAATAACTGTATTTTGTAAACTAATTATCCGATTGGACTCAAATGTTGGTACGTGCCATTTAAAGTTGGTACTTTATAAAAATTATATGGATTTTTTTATTAGTCCAGGATTAGTGGCTCCATCTATATGTCAGGTCCGGAACTTATTGAGTGATGTGTTAGCTATCTGATTCCATTAAAAGAAAGTATATGTCTGGCTGGTATATTAAACTGTTGATTAGTACTATCTGAGCTCGAGATATCAAGTTAATTGGTAAGCTTGGATAGAAGACCATAAATAGTGAGTTTTATTCTCACTGGGTGCCCAATACTTCTTGTCTAGAGCTGCATCCTAAACTTGATAAATAACTAAATGGGCCCATATGGAAGGGGCTTGATATAATGGTCAGAGTCATAGGAAAGGGATTTGTCGACCCGAGTTCAAATCCTGGACGAGGCTGATTACATTTCACAAATCGCTAATACTCTTGGGAAATGTAAGCATCCAACAACTCCCCCTCCAACCATTGGTAAATATTAAGGCAGACTGGGCTCTTTAATCTTGGTTAGGGAACCAGTCTAGTAGAAAGAAAATTCTGAATTCAAACCTCAGACTCCGATTAAGAAATTGACCTTGTATCGCATCCTGCTCGCGGAGGGATTAGAACAATTTAGATACTTAGGCAGTAACATCTCCTCCACAGAAAACGACGATAATGCACGCATAGGAAAGGCATGGGCCGCTATAAATAAATTATCGGTCATATGGAAATACAATCTCAGACAAATTAAAGATAGTTCTCCCAGGCCGTTGTCGTATCAGTGCTGATGTATGGCTGCACCACCTGGGCCCTAACTAAGCGACTAGAGAATAAACTAAATGGGAGCTGCACAAGAATGCTGTGGGTGATCCTGAACAAGACGTGGAAACAGCACCCCACGAGAAAGCAGCTGTACGGCCACCTGCCACATATCACCCAAACCATCCGAGTAAGACGGACAAAACACACGGGACACTGCTGGAGAAGCAAGGACGAATTCATAAGCGACGTCCTCCTGTGGAAGCCAGCACATGGGCACGCCAGGGTGGGCCGACAAGCAAAGACATACATTGATCAGCTCTGTGCGGATACAGGATGCTGCATAGAGGACCCCCCCCCCGAGAATGATGAACGATAGGGACGGATGGAGAGAGACTGTCATGGATATTCGTGCTAACAGCGCGACATGATGATTTATGTCTAGTACTAATCATTTTTAGAAATTTGTTAGATGCATATATTCTACCCTTATATGTACTACCAGTCCGGTCGTGAAAGTAATAGAAAGGAAACTGTGACTCCAAACTCTTCATATCCAGAATTGTAGCCTCAACACTGGAGATGAATAAGACACGGATACTTGATGACATTAGAAATTAAAATACTCGTGTTCCTAAAAAGTACGACTGAAACACCCTCTTGTTAATGATAAGACCGTTCAAATCGTCCAAGATTAAATGCAAAAATTTAAATCCCGATTATCTTACGTGGCTTATCCGCCGAATTTGCTATTCTGCGTGTCGTCACCTCAACTAAATAATTTACCATTCCGTTTTTCTTATGAATAAAGAAAGGGAGAAAAAGGAAATGTTACACAGAAGAATATCATAAGACAGAAAGAAATAGAGGGAAAATAGAGGGAGAAGGTGATCCGATAACGCTAAGCTGTTTCAATCGAACATAATGAAAAGATGAAAAAAGGAAAGAAAGGGAGAAAAAGTGTGAGAATTAAATCTTATTATAATGGAGATTGCGTGTTTTTCATAAATTTTGTAAATAAAAATCTAATCAATTTGATTTAAAGCAAATTAAGGGCTGATTAATGCTGTGCTCTAAGGAAATAAATACAAAATTGGACTATGTATGATTTATGATTTCTAGATTAACACACGTGCAAATCAAACGCTTCTAATTTGACTGAATAATATTCAAAAGAATGTGCCGTAACATTAGGATCTAGTTTAGGAAACTTTAGGTCAAGCAGGGGTTCAATTTTTAAAACAATGTTTGACCTGTTCACAATAAAATTGTCATATCTTTATTGAATGCAAAATTATCGAAAATTGATCCATATATGTCAAACTACTATATATATATATATATATATATATATATATATATATATATATATATATATATATATATATATAATGACTGTCAATTCGTGTTCTAGTAAGACCATTTCCTGTTCTTTGATTTTGTTTTTTCATCAGAGTAACATTTGACACTATCCTTGTGTTTTTTCAAACTCACCAGGCCAGCCCTGGAGAGACATACTCTTCCACATAAAGTACATGTTGAACTTCTCCACTTTGAATGTTGCTGGGCTGAAAATTACCCTTTCTAATAGCTCGCTTCAATTTTTGGTGTTTAATTCAGTTGAACTAAAATTCTTCCACAGACAGGTAGATGGTGGCTCTCCAGTCAGGTCTATTACAAGCTTCTCCCAGTCCTCCACATAGGGCCAAAGTAGAGTGTTGTCTGTCACC
>CM042147.1:46817958-46822958 GCA_023376005.1 Doryteuthis pealeii | reverse complement strand
TCTTACGTTCATCTTCTAGCGTCTGGACTTGGTGGTCGGTCGCACTTAATTCATTTCTTCTTCTAGATCAGTCTTGCTGCCAAGACATTCATCAACTACAAAACCATATTATTTATCTAAACCTTTATTTACTTAACTAAACATATTTCTCTGACTAACATAACGCGCGTGTGCAGTGAGCTCCAGCTAAGGTAGAAACATCTTATCTGCCTGACGTCCAAGCTGAAACTGAAGAGCCAACCAGGTCCCACGTGACTTCACGTATTTCGCCGGCTTTCTGTAATATTCCATGGAAAGTCCCGCCCGTGATATGAAAAGAGACCATCCTTTCAGAAATACAGGGGGGTGACAATCAATGCATAGATTATGTAACAGAGGGTGTCTATCCCCTTTTCACTAGAGCTAGACCAAGGCAATTGTTTGTGCATATGAGGTGGAGCCCGACACCTACCGTCAGCTCCTTACTTTACCGCACAGATCCCTGTGCTACTCATACGCTGAGTTGGGGAGGGTCGGTATCGAACTAGGAACCTCTTGGTTTCTAGCCGAACGCTCTACCGACTAAGCTAATCCGCTGATTTATGTACTTTGTATAACTGCTAATATAAAATCGATAAGTTTAAATTTACACTAGCAAGAATATGCACCCTCGTGCCGGAAGAATTTAAGTCTTAATATGATGAAAAATATTAAATTAAAAATTGGATAACATGAAAAGATTACTTATTTTAATTATATTTTTCTCTATAAAATCATTTATTTTAATACGTAGGAAAATAAAACATTTACTTTATTCATTGAACCCGGTTTTCTTAAAACCAGTATGCAAATTAACCTCACTATATATTATGTAAACCTTTATTTCTTTGTGATATATAATGCACATTGCAGGATTCTAAACACACATATGACAAAAGCTGTTTTGAGACAAATCAAATTTTCACAGAGACATCGTTAATAAATAATATCTATTCTATGCATTAATGATTTGGACTATAAATGAAATACGATAAACTTCCGTAATTCTTGAGGATATTGTTATGTAAGCAATGACGCAGTTTCGGTTAGACAGGCACCGAATCTCCATTATAATAAGATTTAATAAACTTATAAGTATATCAATCTAAGTAATTTAGAAAATAACAGTAGATATATGATTCATGGATCTTAAGTATTTTGATGTGTAGTTATTAAGCAATAAATGTTTGACCTATTTCGTTCAATGACATCATGCAAGCCATGTTAAAAAAATATCGGCCCTGACTCTAGACGTCTTGTCTTAGGAAGGTACTATATATATATATATATATATATATATATATATATATATATATATATATATATTCTATTAGTAAACCATTGCGATAAGAAAAAAGTGGCAAATTATTTGTTAGTAAAAATATACTACCAAACATCACATGAGGAAAAATTGAAAAAACTTTTTTGAATAAGCCCAGAGAGTCGCACCAACCGGAAACAATCGATTAACACACTATAAAACTTGGCCAAAAGAAGAAATATATATATATATATATATATATAAAATCACTACATAAAATATCTTTATTTTTGGTTTAAAAAACGCAGAAAAAAAAGACGCCCTAAAAATTTTGTTTAATAAAGATTGTTCGATTTTTGACTGGAAGAAAATGTCACGTGATCTCTCCTTGTATAGAAGGCCGTTGTAGATTAAAAACGAATATAAATAATCAGGGAATTATCTGATTATAATAAAATGTTCTATGTTGGCTTATTAATCAACGAATTATTATTTTTTAAATTACTGAATCATTTCAATCAAACTGCTTCAATGGAAATAAATCGAAATTCTTAATAAATATTACCATTGCTGCCTACCATAGCAGACAATTTATATACCTAATTCATAGATAAAATTCATTTAAAATATGAAATGCCTAATTTTAAGTTTCAAATTTCCTATTTTTAGATTCTAAAAACAAATCTTAATAAAATGTCTACTTTAGTATTGTTATCTAATAATTTTTGGAGAAAACTCAATTGAAAAGTTAGGCCCCCAGCCTTTGAGGCAGAACAAATATCGTTGTATAATTTCTTCCCTGATATTCTCGAAGCTTATTATTTTTAAAAACAATTTAAAAAAAGAAGAAAAAATGAAAAAATTACATTTAATTTTCCGATTTTCGGTACTTATTTTCTACTAGAATAGCTCCCGTAATTTAATCTTTTTATTTATACTGTAATTAGTTTCAAAAGAATATAATCCCAGATATTTTGCGTCCCTAAAATAAGAGGGGGGGTCTAAGTCACGTGAAAAAATCAGAAAGTTTTGAAAATAAAATAACTGATGCATTATAAAATTCATTCATTGATAAATCAACACTGAACATATCGTGTGTGTGTGTGTGTGTGTGTGTGTGTGTATATATCAAATTTAACATCTTATCAAAAGTCTTGTAAGTCTTTGGGGACTTATGTACTTACCTGCACATTTATGTAAGAGATGAAGTAAAATAAATGAGCTTAGTTTTAAGGCACCGGAATTTAAGTTAATTTTGTGACTCCTCTCAAGCGTACATTAATGCACATGGGAATATTCACATTAAAAGCCGAACTTTTATCGAACTCCGCCTTTAACACAGACGCAAGGTAAATAAATCTATGGTATATACTAAAGGACGAATGATTTAATATAATCGATAAAATAGTATGTAAATAAAAGAGGTGTTGTATCTGTGTGGTATATTATATATTTAGTTACAAATACATCTGTTTTGACAATTTTTTTTATTTTTTTCAAAATACTTATAGACATGAGTCATTTTTTTTACATTACTCGGAATACGATATTTCGTTCTAAGACTTAATTTCAAAAATATGTTATGGTTGTTTTTTAGGATATGATATTTTTACTGACATTTTTTGTCTGTACACGATATTTTAATAAGTGTTTTTTCAGCCGGCTACGTGGTAGTTATTTGGCGATAATGTTTTTTCGATGTCAGGAAAACAGAGAAAAAAATATCAGACTGGTCAGGGAAATAAGGGGAAAAACAATGTGAGATTAGTCAGGCTGGGAAAAGGCAATAACATATATATTCAGTGATCTGTTAGGAGGGGGGGTAAAATTTATGTCTTTTCACTAACTGATCCGGGTCGATTAACTTGAGTCTCATTTCACCTTAAATAGTTAAAACCGACTCCAACATACCTTAAGCGCGAAACCTTTGACTATAGATGTCAGTAAAGATTAATACTTATCTTTTAGTTTATGATTAATAAGTTAATAATAATAATAAGTAATAATAATAATAATAATAAGTTAATAATAATAATAATAATAATAAGTTAATAATAATAATAATAATAATAAGTTAATAATAATAATAAAGTGACTTCACAAGGTAAGCACACCATCCGTTTCCCGCATTACTGTTAACAATACGGCATGGAAGCCGTCGATTCATTTCCACCTATCTTTAGAATACAATATTTCTTGCAAAGGCTTTTTTTAAATTTTATCTTTCTTTTTAAAATACCTTAATTCGTATTAAGTTGCTTTTCGTTTTGTTTTTTGTTTTGTTTTTAGAAAAGAATAATTCGTACGAATACGTATATATCCAGGGGTCAAAGTTTATGTACCGGATATGTATGCTGAAATGTAGGGTTCCCTTAATAAAAAATCTGATATTGTGAAAAGTACCTGCTACCTATTACTTAAGCATAACGTTTATTATCTAGATGTAGATATATTATACACAATGCTTTCATATATATATATATATAGATAATAAATTGAAATAATCTATAATAGATTATTTCAATTTTTCAAATGGATGTCACGATATCATTGTTTCTATTAACTTTTAATTTAACTAATCAAGTGATTTTATAATTTAACAAAGATATAAAACTCATTCAGCTGTGGCATATGGGAATCTAATAGATTGCAATGGAGTTATCAGAATAATAATTGATTAGAATAATTTATTTTGTTATTGTCAAAATAAACAACAATAGTAAAATTACAAAAGTAATACTAATACCATATACTCACAGTGTTACCTAATTTCAAGAATGCAGCCGTCTCATTTAGAGGTACCAGATTCTTTTTACAATATCACCCCCCCTTTCGGCATACATGTCTAGTATCTAAACTTTGATCTTACCCTGATATATTCGAATCTTGTTATTTTTTTTTATTTTGAAAGTATGTCTATCTCGTTTGAAACCAGATATTTTAATATCGTGTTCTAGAACGTGTTTCTTTCTTTTCTTTTTTTTTTTTTTTTATATTTTTTTGAGAATTACCAGATTTTTGGAACCTTTCAACCAAAGCGCGTGTTTACTTTTTAATAACAATCCTCTGTATTCTATAAGACATAAAGTAGGACATTTACCTGTAGTTAATTCCTTCTGGGTGCCCAAATTGATTTCTAGGCTTCTCAACTTCTCTGAAGAAATGCAGAGGACAGCTTCTGGGATTACAGAAAAATACAAAATGGCCGACTGAGATTTTTATAAATTATTCAGTCAGAAACTCTCCAATCAAATGCGTCTGCTCCTCCAATCAAATACGCCGCCATAAGAAAGGAAGAATTCATTCGTTTGATAGGGGTTTATGATGTGGTATTGGAGAGCGCGGTACATGGACTGTGACTGGTACTTGAGCGACAACAAATGAATTCAGATGTATTATATTGAAACCCAAAACAATTAAAAGATACCAGGATTACATTATTTATTTAATGACCAGCCGCGTCATGTATTTTTGGTATGGAATATTAACGTATTACTCATTTTATTAGATTTCCATTTTATTTATTGTGATTAAAATATATTCTAATTTTAAAAATAATTACTATTGCTAGCAAATATATGCCCCCCTCTGGGTGCAAGTATTTATGCTTTAATGTAATAAAATATCATTTTAAATTAGAAAGGCTAATGAAACTAAATAAGAATGATTTGAAGCAGAGGGAGGTATAATCGAAAAATAGAAAACACCTGAAAGTTACCCT
>CM042147.1:46792958-46812958 GCA_023376005.1 Doryteuthis pealeii | reverse complement strand
TGTAGATTTTATCCCTCTGGTGGTCATAAAGTATATACACAGATGTGTGTATTTAAAACAGTTAAAACACCGCTCCTTTAACAGCAGTTGGCAATAGCCCAGATGTTAACGGATCGGACAGTCAGTCAAGGTTCGCTACTGGTTGGAGTTGTATCTAGCCACACTGAAGAGTCGTGAAACGCCGGAGCACATGTTTGTGGATGACCATATTATATATATATATATATATATATATATATATATATATATATATATATATATACTTTTTTTATTTTTGGAGTTTCCTCCGTACATACATACATACATACATACAACAACCCTTTAAATATGTATAGATTTCACATGTAAGAATCTGAAGATCTGTTTGCCCGACTAAGAAAAGCTTAGTAAATATCAAAGGAGACACGCATGGTATAGAAATGGTTAAAAAGCTAAACTATCTATTTTCGGAAAAGTTTTAAAGTAAATTTTGAGTTTCTTGTAAAATTCCTCCTCACGAAATGAGATACACAAACTTTACATTTTTCGATTACACAAACAATGTTTTATATAATTGCAAAGTTTCAGAATTTTCCTAATATAATCGATAATAAAAAAACGTAATTTTTCAAAATTAAAAAAAAAAAATAACGAATTTGAATTAAGAATGAAGATAAACAAATCATAAAATATACAACAAAATCTGAACAAAATTATGTTGCAATTATGTGTCGACAGTATATTTTATTAAAACAAACATCTAAACTTTTTCAAAACAATAATTGTGATTTATTCGAGTTTTTATTATTCAATATATAGGAAACATTTGGAACTTGTACAAAATAGATCAAAAAATAAACTTTACGTTAAATAAATCTAAATACGACATACATTAAAATAAAAAACAGATAAGTTTCAGTCTTTTTTTTACTGAGCAGTTATATCTAAATACCAAATATCATAGAATCTGCCATAAATTTATTTATTCCTCATGTTTGGGGGAGAATAAATGCTATAAGTAATATAAGGGTCAGAAGATTAAGCTATCAAATTCATATTAGTGTTCGATTCTCACCGGGTGTTCCATAATGACGGGCTCGTGCTTATCTAGGTTCAGTTTTGACATCTTTTATTTTTAAAATGATAGATATTCATATAGATAAGGCTGAATATCAATCCAGTCGACATTCACTGATGTAAACAACAAAGGCGAGTATATTCCTTAGAATATCTAATCAAATAATGATTATTTTTAACTAGCAAAAAATGTGCCCTCAGGGCAAAAATATTTACGTTTTGATATGATTAAATATTATATAGAATCATATAAAAAAAAAACATTAATGAAATTAAATTAGTACAAAAAAGATTACATTTATTTTTACCTTATTCTAATTGATTTCGATACAGAATTATATATTGGATTGCTTTTAATGCATTTGAGAAGAAAATGATATTAGAAATGAATTAATCGTTCATTAAACACGCTTTTGTTAAAACCGGTATGCAAATTATTCACACCATATATGTAAACATTTATTTCTTAATGATATAACGCCCATTGCAGGATTTTAAACACATTTATAACATGGGATGTTTTGAGTCAAATCTAATTCAGCGAGACTTTAATAAAGACATTGTTAATAAATAAGATGCTAATTAAGATTAAATAATGATTATTTAATAACCATTGATAATATAACGTAAATAACTAAAGATTATTCCTTAGTTATTTACGTCATGATAGAATCTGCCATAGATTGATTTGTTCTTCGTGTTTGGCGGGAGATAAAATACAACCATATTTGACGTTGGTGTGACGTAGATTCAGTTACAGACAGACAAATACATAATCTCCATTATAATAAGATTGTATACTTTCTATAATCTATAATCGGGTATTCAGAATAAAGTACCTTTGAAAAATATGAATAAAAAGTGGAGGTAAATATTGTAGCCTAATGAGTTCATTCACAATTCAACTTCAGGAAGTTGGATGAACTTTTTGAAATGTCAAAAAAGGTAACCTGCTAAACTTAATATCAAAATAGAAATCTCAAGGTTCCTAGTTCGATACCGGCTCTTGCCAACTCAGCGTATGAGTAGCACAGGGATCTGTGCGGTAAAGTAAGGAGCTGACAGTAGGTGTGGCGCTCCACCCCAGACGCAAAAACAATCTCCTTGGTCTAGGGCTAATGAAAAGGGGATAGACTCCCTCGCTGACTGACTGATACCGACTTTAGGCCACCCTGACGACTTTGCTTACTTTACTTTACGAAGAAAATATGTTAAATCTGGAGATCGTGAAAACATTTGAAATATATCCAACTGGATCAGTTATTTACCCAACCCGTTCGCCACGGGTTGTGTGTGACACAAGGTCGCAAGTATGGTGCATACAGCGAGGATTGAACTCTCTATTCAGTTGTAATAGATCTGTGAGTCTAGCTTGATAACCATAACACCATGATGGGACTTGTTTTTTACTCGACTCGTTTGCTAGGGGTAGAATGTGACACAGCTGCAAGTATGGAGCATCTAGCAAGGACTGAACTCTCTATTAAGTAGTGATGGATCTGTGTGACTAGCTTGAGAACTATAAAACCATGATGGGACGTCTTTTTTACCCGACACGTTCGTTAGGGGTAGAATGTGACACAAGGTCGCAAGTATGAGGCATCCAACTAGGATTGAACTCGGTAAAAACGCTGGATCTGCGTAACTTGCTTGCTAACCATAAAACAACGGTGGTAAAAATCTAACGAGTATGGTAAGACAACTATATCTGAGCAATCATGAATTGCTTTTGTTTTATAATAGATGGAAAAATATGTTTTTAATATCTAAGAGCAGAAAACTGTTTTAAACACCAAACCAATTTGTCGTCTTAACTTGTGCCAAATAGCTGGAAGAAGTCTGCAAGTTATTTTCATTCTATTTAAATGATGTATATTAAATTCAAATACCTTCAATTGATATATGATGACTACAATCCTCGTAAAAATACAAAGTAGATATTTTCAAAGTAAGTAAATATATAACACACCACTTAATAAGTCCCGGGCCTAACTAATATAACAACAACTTTTAGGCAAAATCCGTCTTTATTCATCAACATGATCTGCTTCTTACGATGATACTGATTCCAACGCTTTTCTAACAATTCGATGCCTTTTTTTTGTAGAACGGTTGGACCATATTACCTTTAGGTACCCCTTTTTGATCTCGATTAAGAAAGGACATGTTTTTCATTTACACCGTCAATATCCGGTTATTTGTTAGAGGTTAGGGTTAGAGGTTAGTTTTTATAATTTTAAAAAAATCTAAAAATCGTCTGTTAAAACAACCGGATATTGACGGTATAAATGAAAAACATGTACTTTCTTAATCGAGGTCAAAAAGGGGTGCCTAAATGTCCTATGGTCCGAACGGTTTGTCTTTGGCCTCAAAATACATCTCAGTTTCCGGTATTAATTCTTCATTGGAGCCAAATCTCTTTCCCTGGAGCCTTCTTTTGATGTCTGCAAAAAGCCAGTAGTCGCTGCAACAGTAGCTTTACTTAAATAACTATAATTTGTAAACTAATAATCTGATTGGGCTCAAATTTAGACACGTGTCATTTGAAGGTTACTATTTTTTTTTAAATTATATGGATATTTTTATTAGTGGCGCTACCTATATGTTAGGCCTGGGACTTATCGAGTGATGTGTATGAATCTGTACATAAAATACATGAAGATAGAACATGTCTAATCACAAGTAAAAATATCATATTTAAAATCTACGACGTCACAAATATAACCAACCATATCATTTCTTAAAATCATGAGTGTGCGCATGCTCATAAGCAAACGTATTTAACACAAGTGGAAGGAGGAATTTTAAAAAACAGTGAAAATACAAAAATCAGTGAAACGGGAAGATCATACCAATAAGACCGACTATCGAATTAGTAAAATTCATACTGAGGAGGCAAAGAAATATCGAAATAAATTCATATCTGTACCAAGATATCCATTTATTTATAATACTCTGTATATGTAAAAAAAAAATATATACTCATATCTTTATATGGAAATTTGAGTTCTCAATTTTGGTCAAAGCCTATCAAGGAAACACTTGATACTATCCACACATACACACACACACATTCTCTCTCTCTCTCTCTCTCTCTCTCTCTCTCTCTCTCTCTCTCTCTCTCTCTCTCTATCTATCTATCTATCTATCTATCTTATATATACTAGCAAATATATGCACCCTCCGGGTGCAAGTATCTAAGTTTTAATATAATAAAATATCATATTAAATTAGAAAGGTTAATGAAACTGAATAAGAATGTAGATAAAAAGATTTGGAACAGAGGGGGTATGATTGAAAAATAGAACAACTTTGAAACTATTCCATCATTTTCCCTTACTCCCGTCTTTCATTGTTAAATTTTCCTAATTTAACTGTTTAGTTAAAATAGGAAGTAAAGAATAATATTAGTTATTTCTTCTTGTTAAGGGATTTCTTTTAAGATTTATTGAAGAGATTTTTGCTCATATTCAATAAGATAAAACCAAAAAATTAGAAATCAATAATACTAAGCACATATTATTAAAATCAAATTTTTAATATCAATATGCAAATTAACTTTCCCATTCACACTACAAACCGCTATTTTGTTGTATATATAAATATAATTGCATATTGTTAGTATGTAGATATGGTCAACAGTATTAATGATCTAAAAACAATTTTATTAATAATTGAGGTTTAAATGAAAATAAAATCATGCAGAATGTGATGTAAATAACAAAGGGAATTGTTACTTGAGTAGTAATATAGTTTCGGTTACAGACAGAAAAACACACAATCTCCATTATAATAAGATTATATATATATATATATATATATATATATATATATATATATATAATCTCTCATAAATCAAAGGACTCATATAGATTAGGCTGTAATAGGCCTGTAAAATACATACGCAAGTCTTTATATGGAAGTTTGAGTTCTCAATTTTGGTCGAATCCTATCAAGGAAACATTTGATACTATCCACACATTCATTCTCTCTCTCTCTCGCTCTCTCTATCTATTTATCTATCTCTCTATGTATCTATCTATCTATCTCTCTCTCTCTCTCTATATATATATATATATATATATCTATATATATATATCTATATATCTATCTATCTCTCTCTCTCTCTCTATATATATATATATATATATATATCTATATATCTATCTATCTCTCTCTCTCTCTATATATATATATATATATCTATATATCTATCTATCTCTCTCTCTCTCTCTATATATATATATATATATATATATCTATATATCTATCTATCTCTCTCTCTCTCTCTCTCTCTATATATATATATATATATCTATATATCTATCTATCTCTCTCTCTCTCTCTCTCTCTCTCTATATATATATATATATCTATATATCTATCTATCTCTCTCTCTCTCTCTCTATATATATATATATATATATATCTATATATCTATCTATCTCTCTCTCTCTCTCTCTCTATATATATATATATATATATCTATATATCTATCTATCTCTCTCTCTCTCTCTATATATATATATATATATATATATATATATATATATATATATATATATATTATATATATATATATATATCTCTCTATATATATATATATATATCTATATATATATATCTATATATCTATCTATCTCTCTCTCTCTATATATATATATATATATATCTATATATATATATCTCTCTATCTATCTATCTCTCTATATATCTATCTCTCTATATATCTATCTATCTATATATCTATCTATCTATCTCTCTATATCTATCTATCTATCTCTCTCTATATCTATCTATCTATCTATCAATCTATCTATATATATATATATCTATCTATCTATCTTTCTCTATCTCTCTCTCTCTCTCTTATATATATATATATATATATATATATATACAAAGATCTGTCATAAATCAAAGGATTCATATACATTAGGTTGGTGACCTGCTAAGCCTAAAAAGATAATACTAATCTTGTGAGTGAATATGAATTTCTGTAGGTGTTCGGTGAAGATAACACTCTGAAAAAACACCAAGAAATAAATGAAAAAGTAAGAGCCCTTTTAAGTAAAGTATTGTCGCTTTCTTCAAGCCTTCAATCCGTCAAATATTTCTCCCGAGCAGAAGATGATGTATTAATGACGTCATCACATGAGACAACCTGATAAAGGAATGTGGATAGAATATAAACCAAATAACAAAATGATTGGGAGAAAAGAATGATAATAAAGTAATGTATCATTTTATGTTAAGGTGAAAATAAATAATGAAGGAACAAGAAATGTATTCATATCAAAAGATATCGTTTCATTAAACGAGGAAGAGTCCAGGAGGAAAGGGTTGTTTTCTCCATTATGTTTATGGTTATCTAGAGAGACTGATATTTTTATAAAGAGACTAGTTGAAATAAATAAATTTATTATTTCAAAATAACGGTTTGTTCAGTTTTCTTTTATATGGAAGAATATATATATATATATATATATATATATATATATATATATATATATATATATATATATATATATATGGTAAGTCGAAAAAGTATCGAGAATTTTTGTACTTTTTGACACCTTGAATTCTTAAAAAATCAAAGCTCCATTCAATGTCCATTCCTATCTTGGTAAATACACCCTCAAATTCGGCACTTTTATGACACACCTTGTATTCTGAAAAAAAAACAAACAAAAAAAAACGTTGCATTCATTTCTATATTGCTAAATACAGTTTAAATCTCGATACTTTATGACACCCCCCCCCCACACACATAAATATAATATATATATATATATATATATATATATATATATATATATATATCATGTGGGTGTATAAATATATATATATATATATATATATATTTATATTTATGTGTGTGTGTGTGTGTGTGTATAATGTCATTCTTGTTCTTTTTTTTCCAATTTCATTTTAGTTTCAATTTCATCGTCTAATCAAGGAATATAAATCTTAGTATTATCTGCGTTATTCGGACTTTTGTTCTCATCTTCATTGTCATCTGTATAACGTTTCGGCCAATGTGCTCTCCGACCTTCTTCATGTATTTCTTTTCGGACTCGGAAACCTTCTTCTCGTAATCGGGGGGCCACGGTGGTATCCTGTTCTTATTCTGCTAACCATATCTGGGGTAGAGGCGTTAAGCTGTGTTAATTATTATTCTATGTTACAGCTGTCCTTGGCCAGGATTGAACCTGCAGTCCAGAGATAACTGTCACTTAAAACTGTCTTAACCTAACTCCTGTCCAATAGTCCGAATAACGCAGATAATACTGATCATCAAGCCTCATCACAAACATTCAGAGAAATAATATAAATCTTATTTCTCTGGATGTTTGAGAAGAGGGTTAATGATTAGTATTATCTGCATTATTCGGACTATTGTCCCCATACTCATTGTCATTTGTATAACGTTTCGGCCGATATGCCCTGCGGCCTTCTTCAGAAATACCTGAAGAAGGCCGGAGGGCATATCGGCCGAAACGTTGTACAAATAACAATGAAGACGGGGACAATAGTCTGAATAACGCATATAATACTAATATAAATCTTGTTATTTATATCAGTTACATCTCACGGGCACAAAATACGGCAGCGTGGCGTGATTAAGCTATTTTGATAAACTTTGAAATGTTAACGTGTTGCCTAAGCATTTGCATCCTTGACTTTTATCTGTTGCCAGATATAAAATACTGAACACTTAAAATGGTTTGGCAATCTATATAAGCGTTTTGTGGCTTTAGCTTATTCTGGTATACAGTGAATCCTACTAAGAATACCAATAATGTTGCGCTAACAAATCGTATTAAGAGACTAATAAGAGACTAGTATATTACTCGTCAATGGACGTTGCTCTAATAATTTCAATACTAGCAAGACCTGTAGATATACCAGAGTATAATAATTTAATTATTACGACGTTTATGTAGAGAGAGATTATAGGTATGTAAATTAGAAAGCGCGTGATGTAATGGTTAAAGTCATAGGAAATGGACTCGTCGCCCCGAGTTCAAATCCTTTACGTGGTAATTGCATTTCACTTAGCGCTAATACCCTTGGGAATGGTATGAATTCTACTCTCCCTCCAGCTATGGGTAAATAGTATGGCAGACTGGGCTCTTTAACCTTGGTTAGGCAACCGGTCTAGGAGAAAGAAAACTCTGAATTCAAACCTGTTAAACTCCGATTAAGAAATTGACTTTGTGTCACATCCTGCTCGTGCGGAGGGGTCGGTAAATATACATATAGGTATGTAAATTATAGGTATCTAACTTTAATATATATATATATATGTTAATTAAATCTGTTTGTCAGTAGCGTAAAGATTAAAAAAGGGATATATTTTAAACAATAGAATATTCATTTTTCAGCAGAATTTCTTTTGTTAACTCTCATGGAGTATGTATCCCATTAATATACGTTAATAATATAAGTTTCCATAAACAATCCCAGCTGTTTATTACATAATGTTTAAGAAATCTGATATCATAACACATACTAATAATAAAGAATTTTAAGTTATACAATTTCATTTTCCCTCAAATAAGAATTAAATTTATATACTTAAAAAAATTGTGATAATTGTTGTCCACATGAACAGATACAAATTGTTTTCTTTTGTTTTACTAGTTTATAAACAAAATAAATATGAAATACTGTACTTGCTACTATTCTAACAATGACGACGTTTCATATGATAACTTAAGAGCTACTGCAATATACAACAATATGTAAAAGTTATAATAATCTTGCTCACACACTTTATCTCATTTCATTATGTTCCATTGAAACAGATTAACGTTATCCCTTCCGCGCACTGCCTTGACCTTTCCCCTACACTCTTGCTTTCTTTCTAATTATATTTTTCTGAGTAGCATGTCCTTTTTTCACTTTATTTCTTTATAATATATATAGAATGGTCCATTATTTAGCTGGGGTGTGGAAACTTATAAGAAATAAGAATTCGGCGGTAAGCAGCGCTAGATAATCAGGATTTGCATTTTTGCATTTCATTTTGGACGATTTGGACTGTCTCATCTTTAACCAGAGGGTGTTGGAGGATTATAACGCTCATACTTTTAAGGAACACGAATTTTAATATATAGATTTCTTCCATTACTATTACTGCTGTGGTTGGCAGTATTATAGTAGTTGGTACACTGACACATTGTGTATTGCTTTACAAGTTAGAACCGAACCATAATGCCATGGAAACAACCAAAAAAATTTGTTGTATGAAAGGTGAAGATTCAGTTGATCACAGTTAAAATAGTTCAAGAAATTTTGTTTGTGTTGCAAGAACTTCAATGATCAGGAAATCTGGTGAGTAATACTCAGAGAGTATCAGGTGAGTTTGGCATCTCACAGTCCAGTGTCATTTGTCATATTCACAACATTGGCAAAAATTTGGCTGAAATTGCCAAATTGTGCCTCATGTTACCAAAATATTGCAAAACTTTTGACTCAACCTAGTCTTTTAAATTTAGTAATAATTCAATGTCTAAACAGATATATGTTAAAATGTCTAAATTATCAAATCTGGAAACATTGACATCCATGCTTTTTAAACTTATCAACTATTACGTAATTTTTTTTTTTTTTTGTAGGAATTAAAAAGGCTAACCGGATTCAGAAATCACAACTCAAGTAATTTAACGTAAATATATTCAATAAAAGTTTTAAAAAATAAGCTGGTTAAGCTAAAATCCTTTACATATCCATGCAATAAACGCAATGGGTCGGGTTAGCTCAGTCGGTAGAGCGTACGGTTAGAAACCACAAGGTTCCTAGTTTGATACCGGCCCTCACCAACTCAGCGTTATGAGTAACACGGGGATCTGTGCGGTAAAGTAAGGAGCTGATGGTAGGTGTGGCGCTCTAACTCATACGCTAAAATAATCTCCTTGGTCTAGCCCTAGCGAAAAGGGGATAGACTCCCTCGCTGATTGGCTGACACCGACTTTAGGCCACACCGACGACTTACAATTAGCTTGAACTTGCATCATTATAGTAAGTGACTACTGTCTTTTGTTTGAAGATACACATATATATGTAACGTGGCGGTATCGATATATGTCGTATAGCGGGTCTTGTCCACGTTCCTCCAAATTAACGACACTAAAAAGGCGTTCAGCACGTGGCGGTCATCTTGTTGATATAAAAAGTACAAGCGCGAGAAATATATCGTCACAAACTGCTTAGCTTTTATTTCCAGGGCTCATCTCGTGCGTCTCGTGGGCTGTATCGGAGAGGAGGAAAGGCAGAGAGAAAGAGAGAGAGAGAACACTGCTAGATTACTGTGATCCCACAAGGGACCCAAGTTCCGGTCCGTACCCTACGACGTCGGAAAGCACAAAGAGGCCGGTATTTTTCTTCGTCGTTCCACGTCACCACGTGACTTCCGGTTCCGGTCAACACCCGAAACTTCCGGTTGACATTCAATTCTCCATTCGGGGGTGTTACGCCCCGGTCAAATCACGACAACGGTTTTGTGCTCATCACTATTTTTTAAAACCTTTACTATCTGTCATTTCTTCTTCCACTCTTTTCTAATATAGTAGTTCTCGCTCAGGATAATCCCCATCTTGCTACATATAGATAGGCAAGGAATTTGGGCTCCCAGATTCAAATTTTCCCAGATACGGGATTTGAAAGACTTCTTCCACTGTAATCTTTCTCCCGTGTCTTTGTGTTAGCAGTCTCTGGTTCATAGAGTAAATTATCATAATCTCATACTCTCCTGATAAATGTGGGCTTAGTTTCTTTCAATTAGATGATCGTACATTTTCCTCGATTCTTTAAAGGTATTCCCATGTTGTAAATGTTGATTCAGAAACGAGTACAATCAAACTAGCGTTAATATTCAGCGTACATTATTATCAATTTTTATTACGATAATGTCCATTTGAAATTCAGCTGCTTTTTGTCCCAAATTATAGAGCATTATTTTACGATAGTTATTAAAATATGCGAATCGTAAATAAAGAGTAATCCTCTAGGAAGCCTCGCTCTCATTCATTTTCTCATAAACGTGTCTTTCTATGATAGCGGTATATCTGATTTAGGTTACAAAATCCAGATGGTGGCAATCATATAAATCTAGACTTGATATTATTTATCATTTTTGCTGAAAGTCAATACACAGGCATATTTCTGTATGTACACTACTGATATTAGGTATTGTATTATCATAATTTCTGAAACAAAGTATGAATAATTTATAGATTAAAAAGACCTATATATATATATATATATATATATACTACAGTATGGTAATTTAATTATCACAACGTTTGATATGTTTACTTAATACCTACTGCAAAATAGTTCAATACATAAAAGCTATAATAAGCTTCATTTAACTCTTTCATTCTATTTTTTTTCTTTCTTTCCTTCTTTTGATTATGTTCGATTGTAACAGATTAATGTTATCGCTTCCGCACGCTCATCCCCTATCTCTATCTCCCCTACCCTCTTTCTTTCTTTCTTATTATATATTTCTATGTACTATGTACTTTTTCTTCCACTGCTTTCTAATAAAAACGGAATGGTCCATTATTTATCTGAGGTGACGACACTCATAAGAAATAATTCGGTCTCATTTTTAACCAGCGGGTGTTGCAAGTTGATAACGGTTATACTTTTTAGGAACATGAGTATTACTATACTGATTTTTTGCCTAATAAGAATTTCATAAAAAAGACACCTGAAAATAAGATTAAATAACTTATTGTTAAAACAAACATAGACTTTCACTAATAAATTGATCATTAGTGCTATGTGCCAAATTAGAATAAACCTAGGAGTAATGGCAATAAGGGGATATTTAATATTCCTCCAGAAATGGAGCCTCACCACCAGATGCAGTTTGGTGTCATACTGGGACACCCCCCTTTTGTGGGCGAAGTCTTCCGCCTCTGTAGGGCGATAAAGTCAGAGTATTCTACGCCCCCTCGACAGTTTATACATGATCAAATTGATTCCATCGTATTCCTCTATACCAGTGGTTCTCAACCAAGGTCCATGCGAACCCCCGGGGACCATATAACATTTTTTGGACCCAGGCAAGCAAAATGTATTTAACTATAAAATTGCAATGGAATTTTAAAACATCGAATTGCTATGGGAGGTTCCACCAGAGTAAAACAGGGTTAAAAGGGGTCCATGGGTAAAAAAAGAAGGTTGAGAACCATTGCTCTATATGATGTTTGTCGAGGTATTCATCGGGGGATGGTTGAAAAAAAATCAGAAAACAAATGCCTGTTATTAATCAGTATTTAATTTGTTCCTGATCCAATGGGATTAGAAAGACATTAACAATCAAAAGGAAATGAATTGACAAAAAATGATGCAATAATTAATATGTAAATGGATAACACACAGTATCGCCCATAACTAAGTACTTTATATGGGTGCATTATTCAAGATGCAACAGTCATCACATATGTATTTTTGGGGTAACGATGAACAATGGCATGCATTTCGTGCTTGTAAAAACCTTTCACTGGTGTAAGGGATTCACTTTTACATTACAGTGATGATGGCGTCGATAGTCATCTTTCTTATGCTTAATTCGTCCGAATGAGCTGATCGAAGCGCTCTTCAGTTCGTTAAAGATCGGTTGTGAATTATTATAATAATCTTAATTCAACCCCATCACTCTTTTTATCTTTCTATTTATTCTTTTCATTATGTTCGATTAAAACAAATTAGAGTAATCACTCCCGCGCTCTCACCCCTTTTTCGATCTTTCTCCCTCTCTTTCTTTTTTCTTATATTTTCCTTGTGTAGAATGTTCTATTTCTTTTCTTTCTTTCTTTATGAGAAAAACGGAATAGTCCATTATTTAGCTGCGGTGACGACATTTATAAGAAATAAGAATTCGGTGGATAAGCAACTCCAGATAATCATGATTTATACTTTTGCATTTCATCTTGGATGATTTGGACGGTGACATTTTGAAGCAGAGGGTGTTGCAAGATGATAACGGTCGGAAGATTAAGGAACAAGCATATTAGTATATAGAAGATCTTATAGAATCGGTTTGATATTTCTGTATCAACCAATTAGGAACTATCCCTGATTTCGTTTCGTGAAAACAGGTAAGACCACTCCGGGCCAGTGTGCATCTGGGAGTATTTGTGATAAAGGGATACTCCGCACTCCCTAGAGCTTCAGAACTGGAACTTCACAATTAGATGCAGTTTAACACAGAATTCTTTCTTTTTTTCGGTTTTGTTTTTTTAAAAAAGATGCAGAATATTCGAGAAGCTGATTATGTCTAATGATTCTTTGAGAACTTGACGTGATATGTAATTGTATTTTAGCTTTAACTTTTCTAAAAATGACGTAGAATGATGTATCAGAATGTTGTTTGACGAAGTAATTATTTGCGAGGGAGACGTCAATAGACAGACAGTAATTGAGAGTGTCGCATATGGAAGGGATGGAATTGCAGACATTTCGTAATGATCTTGGACAATTCTATTAAGACAGAAGAAGAGGCCTATTTAGATCATGTCAGAAGCAGACAGCGTAATTCACCCATATCGACACAGTTGACCGAGAGAAGGAATCAATACCTTGGTTATCAACTAAATGAATGAATTAATTATCCTAATATTTGTTTTTCACTTTTATATATGCTTACAATAAAGAAAGAAAAAAAGAAATTCATTTCTTTGAACAGAATTAAAATGGATGAGAAAAGTTTAAGAGTTATAGAACTAAATAAACTAAACAACATTTTCAAATCTATTTAGCACAAAATATTTATCTCTTCACAATTGTTTTTTTATTTCAGGAGTAAATGTTGTATATCCTTCTCTTATATGATACTTCTTTACTTACTTCTTTACTTACTTCTATTTCTGTTCATCTTCTATCTTAGTTTCTGCTTCTTGGGGACTTCGTCTTGGTGACTTCGTCTTGGTGGTCGGTCGCACTCAACTCATTTCTTCTTCTAATCAGTCTTGTTACCAATACATTCATTAATCACAAGACCGTGTTAATTTTCTTAAACTTTTATTTCCCTAACTAAACATTTCATGTAACTAAATATCTGACTAACATAGCGCGCGTGAGTTCCAGTTAAGGCAGGACATCCTCTCTGCCCGACGTCCAAACTGAAAACTGAGGACCAAACCAGGTCCCATATGACTTCACGTAATTTGGCGGGCTTTCTGTACTATTCCATGGAAAGTCCCGCCCGTGATACGAAAAGAGCCATCCCTTTAAAAATACAGGAGATTGACAATAATCTTATGCAACGGCATAGATTATATAACATAAATACTGTTTCTTTTAAGATTATTATTATCATGCAATTCAGCCTCTGTATAATGTCCTAGTTTGATGTCTAGTTGGTCATTTACAATGGCTATTTTTGTCTGTGATTACAAGGGTGTTTACAAGAAGTGTTCCTTTTACTCCTGAAGTCCTTTTTCCTGGTTGACAGGTTTTAGTTTTGATCACTAAGTTCTTTTACTACTGTCATTTACTAATTTTGGACCATATTACCTTTATCAAAAGTGATCCTGCTCGAGCGGAGGTGTTGTTAGATAAAAAATATGAAAATTGATGATAAGATCTTAAGGTTCATTTCTCTGAGAAACAAATGCAGTTAGATAAAACGAGATAACATAAAAAAGCATCCAAAGTGAATAAAAGAAACCCAACACACAACAATGTGCAAAAAGTTAAGATAGAACTAACTAAAACATTCCAAACCAAAAATAAAAACTAGAATACATCCAAGGCCAAATAAATAAAATAGGAAATTCTGTAGAATATAGACAATCAAAATTAGGGATCATATGACATTTAGGCACTCTTTTTGGGCTCGATTATGAAAGGGCATGTTTTTCATTTACACCGCCAGTATCCGGTTGTTCGTTAGGCTTAGGGTTAGGCTTAGGGGTTAGTTTATGATTTAAAAAACCCTCTAAAAATCGTCTGTTAAAACAACCGGATATTCACGGTGTAAATGAAAAGCATGTCCTTTCTTAATCGAGATCAAAAAGAGTGCCTAAATATCATATGACCCCTTATTTTGATTGTCTATATTCTACAGAATTTCCTATTTAATTTATTTGGCCTTGGATGTATTCTAGTTTTTATTTTTGGTTTGGAATGTTTTAGTTAGTTCTATCTTAAGTTTTTGCACATTGTTGTGTGTTGTGTTTCGTTTATTCACTTTGGATGCTTTTTATGTTATCTCGTTTTATCTAACTGCATTTGTCTCTCAGAGAAATGAACCATTAGATCTTATCATCAATTTTCATTTTTTTTTATCTAGCAACACCTCCGCTCGAGCAGGATGCAACTCAATATCAATTTCGGAGTTTATCACTTTTGAAGTCAGTTTTCCTTCTCCTAGATGTGTTGCCTAATCAAGGTTAAAGAGCCCATTCTGCTCTAATATTCACTCGTAGCCGAAGGGAGAATAGTCATATTTCAATGGTTATAGCGCTATACGAAATGCTGACAGTCTCGTCATGGATTTACCCTCGTCCCACCGTGTCCATTGCCCACGACGGTAACCATTACACTACGCGCATATATATATATATATATATATATATATATATATATATATATATATATATAAGATACATATATAAAGGTGTTACATATCTATTTATTAGGTGACAAAGGAACATTCACGACCATATTGGTTTCATGCGATGCAATCATCAGGTGAAGATGTTTCAAATGCCTTTAGTACGCAATTCCAGCAAAAGCTGAAACAGTGACCATCTCACAGTATATATATATATATATATATATATATATATATATATATATATATATAATATATATATAAAGTCGTCGGGGTGGCCTAAAGTCGGTATCAGCCAATCAGCGAGGAAGTCTATCCCCTTTTCACTAGCGCTAGACGAAGGAGATTGTTTTGCGTCTGAGGTGGAGCGCCACACCTACCATCAGATCCTTACGCTACCGCACGGATCCCTGTGCTACTCATACGCTGAGTTGGCGAGGGCCGGTATCGAACTAGGAATCCTGTGTTTTTCTAGCCGAATGCTCTACCGACTGAGCTAACCCGGCCCCTTTCTTATATATATATATATATATATATATATATATATATATAATATATATATGTGTGTGTGTGTGTGTGTGTATGTGTGTGTGTGTGTGTGTGTAATATAATGAACAATTTGAAAAAACAGGTTCAAATAAAATGAATGATATTTTTATTTGAACCTGTGTTTTTTTCAAATTACATACCGTCGGATTCACTTCCATTTTTCTCTTCACACACACACACACATTTATGTATATATATATATATATATGTGTGTGTGTGTGTGTGTGTTTTGGTACTAAGTTCTCTTTAGACATAATTAAATATGACAGACAAGGATATTTTAGTACATTTTTTCATTAGATTTATAAAGAGAAAGATACCGCAAATGTCTCCCACAAACTTGTACAAAAAATTCCAATGGTATTTTTACTTGTAATTTGTGTCATTTCAACTATGATTGATGATTATCAAGGAGGAAAGTTGTTCAAATTTTCTAGATTACATAAAAAAAAACTGTCGAATATTTCTGATAATGCTTAGCATACAGGTATCACCAGTCATTGTTATCATGCGATGAGTATGATCGTTATAGTCTCCAAATATGGTGTCCCTGTGCCAGATAAGGTAGATTTACAAATTACCGTTCTGTACCGTCTTAGAATTATTACAAATTTACTTTTATAAATGAATTGATTTCAACAAATTTCAAACAGAGTTCCAATCTTTTTTTAACAGCAAGATTTCGATGGATTCTTTCTATCTATATATTAATGCTGGTGTTCCTTAAAATTACGACCGTTATTAACTTGCAACCCCTTCTCTTTAAATATGAGACCGTTCAAGTCATCCAAGATGGATTAACAGGTTTTTCTTGTATTTAATAATGTTGTGTACCTCTTTCCTTCCTTTCTTCTATTCTTCTTCTGGCGTCTTTGATATCTTAAGTTCTTCTAGTTCAGTCTTGTTACCAAGACATTCATTAATCACAAAACCATATTATTTTCGTAAGCTTTTATTTCTTAACTAAACATTTTTCATCTGACTAACATAGCGAGCGTATGCAGTGAGTTCCAGTTAATGCAGTACATCTTCTCTGCCCGACGTCCAAACTGAAACTGAAGACCAAACCAGGTCCCACGTGACTTCACGTAATTTGGCGAGCTTTCTGTACTATTCCATGGAAAGTCCCGCCTGTGATATGAAAAGGGCCATCCCTTTAGAAATACAGGGGATTGACAATAATCTTATGCAACCGCATAGATTATGTAACAATAAATAAAGGTATAAAGTTAACCATGTTATAAAGTAACATGGTTACCTCTTTTAGGTTTAAATGATGGCCTGTTTCAAATAATGACATTTAAATTATCCTTTGTCTGATCAGCATCTTTCATAGTTTACAAGAAATAATATAAATGCCTACTTTTAATACAGATTTGCCTTCTGGTTTAGAAACTTCGTTCGTCTTTTATTCGGTTACTTTTTTGAATACATCAAAATATTCACTAACATTTCAAATCTCTCTCAAAGGAAAACTGATTTTAACTTAATATGACAGAGGTTAGACTATCATGAATATACCCTTAAGCAATATTTTGAAATACATTATTCTATAGCGTAAATAAAGGTCATTAGCTCAAGCTTGGAAGTTTTACTTCCCACATTTCAAAGTTTTCAAATTTTTAGATTTTCCTAATATTACCATGACAATCTCTCAGAAAATTGTAACGTTTCCCATTATTCTTTGCCGAAATTAACATATTGTCCATTGGATGGTGAGGCACATAGGGAACGAAATTTTATAAATAGATAAACACATACAGCATCAACATTTTTTGTTCTTCCGTTCTGTCTGATATTTTATCCTAACATATATATATATATATATATATATATATATATATATATATATATATATATATACTAGCAAATATATGCACCCTTCGGGTGCAAGTATTTAGGTTTTGATGTTATAAAATATTGTATCAAATTAGAAACTATTTAGAAAATGATAAACTGAGGGGGGTATAATCGAAAAATAGAACAGCTTTAGATTTAACTCTTCTATCATTTTCTTTCACTCCCGTCTTTTATTTTTCCTAATTTATCTATTTAGTTGGATTATGAAGTATTTAATAAAATTACAGTTCTTTCGTCTTGTTTATGGATTTCTTTTAAGATTTATCCCCGAGATTTTTTCTCAGATTCGTTAAGAGAAAACCAAACAATTAGAAATCAATAATACTATATTTATTAAAATCAAATTTTAAATATCAATATGCAAATTAGCTTTCTCGTTCACACAACGTTGGCTGAATAAATATCACTCATTTTATTTGAACCTGTGTTTTTTTCAAATCTGACACTAAAGGGCCGGGTTAACTCAGTCGGTAGAGCGTTCGGCTAGAAACCACGAGGTTCCTAGTTCGATATCCGCCCTCGCCCACTCAGCTTATGAGTAGCACAGAGATTTGTGCGGTAAAGGAGCTGATGGTAGGTGTGGCGCTCCACCTCAGACGCTAGAATAATCTCCTTGGTCTACCGCTAGTGAAAAGGGGATAGACTCCCTCGCTGATTGGCTGATACCGACATTAGGCCGCCCCGACGACTTTACTTACTTACTTTATATATATATATATATATATATATATATATATATATATATATGGTAGAAATGTGAGGAGGTTAATCCGACAGTATGTGGAGAGAAGTAGACAAACACGGGATGTTATGGAAACTTAATGTTTATTGTCGCCGGTGCAACGTTTCGGTCTCTTATTAGACCATCTTCAGGACTTGGATATAGTTCTTACTCCAATGATGGAAATTCTCAAAATGCTGAAAACGGAAGGTATATATATATATATATATATATATATATATATATATATATATATATAATCTCGTTTGACAGATATGCTTTATGTCCCTGAGTAAACTTACTCTAATGAATATCTTGATATCTATATGAATATTTATTACGTATAGATCTCTATCACTCCTCCTAACAAATGCATAACTGCATACAAACTGGATTATTGTACTTCGCGATATATACACACAAATGCATATAAATGCATATAGCGATCACTTCATCTACTATATTTCATTATATACAATCATATATACCTACTATGATATTTATACATGTGTTTATATGAATGTATGTATAGTTAACATATTCAATCATAGATACCTACATAAACCAACTGATATATTTATATATGTGTGTATATGAATATATGTATAGTAATTCAATATAGTTAATATATATAATCATAGATACTTACATACACCTACTTATATATATATATATATATATATTATATATATATATATATATATATATATATATATAGGGGGGGATTTCTAGAAAAAACAAGATGTTAAAAGTTTTGCTGACAGAAATCTGTTTCGACCATATGAAGAGGTCATTATCAAAGCAACATTGCAAACGGAAAGACGAAATAAATATATCATTAATCACGAGGCACAGAACGCTCTCGATCAGTACCGGAATTTTCAAAAAAAATTTGAAAATGCGTATTTTATGTTAAAAATAAAATAAATTTTATTTTAAAAAAATTATAAGCATTTTTATCATTACATATCAGTAGTCGGAACATTTTCCTGAACTTTTTTATATTTATATATACTTTTACTGCAAACTCTTTGGGGCTTTTTAATGATAAAAATGCTTATAATTTTTTAAAAATAAAATCTATTTAATTTTTTAACATAAAATACGCATTTTTAAATTTTTTTGAAAATTCCGGATCTGATCGAGAGCGTTCTGTGCCTCGTGATTAATGATATATTCATTTCGTCTTTCCGTTTACAATGTTGCTTTCATAAATACCTCTTCATACGGTCGAAA